>SJXQ01007722.1:180320-332043 GCA_006408695.1 Aepyceros melampus | reverse complement strand
TTTTTTTGGGCTCCAAAATCACTGCAGATGGTGACTGCAGCCATGAAATTAAAAGACGCTTACTCCTTGGAAGAAAAGTTATGACCAACCTAGATTGCATATTCAAAAGCAGAGATATTACTTTGCTGACTAAGGTCCATCTAGTCAAGGCTATGGTTTTTCCTGTGGTCATGTATGGATGTGAGAGTTGGACTGTGAAGAAGGCTGAGCACTGAAGAATTAATGCTTTTGAACTGTGGTGTTGGAGAAGACTCTTGAGAGTCCCTTGGACTGCAAGGAGATCCAACCAGTCCATTCTGAAGGAGATCAACCCTGGGATTTCTTTGGAAGGAATGATGCTAAAGCTGAAGCTCCAGTACTTTGGCCACCTCATGCGAAGAGTTGACTCACTGGAAAAGACCCTGATGCTGGGAGGGATTGGGGGCAGGAGGAGAAGGGGACGACCAAGGATGAGATGGCTGGATGGCATCATGGACTCAATGGATGTGAGTCTGAGTGAACTCCGGGAGTTGGTGATGGACAGGGAGGCCTGGCTTGCTGTGATTCATGGGGTCGCAAAGAGTTGGACGTGACTGAGCGACTGAACTGAACTGAACCCTGCACCTGAGCCACCAGGGAAGCCCTGCCATTACTTTAGACCTAACTATTATTGCAAGAAGTCTTAACTGTCACTCCTCTTCCATGGTCCCCATTTATCCTCTCTCAGTTCATTTTTCCCTCAACAGCTTAAGTCCTAGCACATCAATCCTTGTCTTAAAACTGGCAAACAGCTCCCATTTAACCTAGAATAAAACTCAATCTCCTGCCTGGTCTCCCGTTCCCAGTCTCCCTCTGCAGACTCATCCTGACTTGCTTTCCACCTGGGTTTCTAGGCTCCAGGCATGCTGGTTCTGGTGTCCGTCTTTCAAACCCTCAGTGCTCCCTTCTGCTCAGAAGCCACCATATCCTTTGGTCCTCCCCAGGGGAGCACTTTTCACATCCTAATTCACCCACTTAACTCATTCTTCAGATCTCAGTTCATTATCCTTGCCCTCTGAGCCTTCCTCATTCCTCCCCCCTCCTCCCACTATTAAATCTGTTCCTCCTGTTACACATTCTCAGGCTTCCTGCACTCAACACGGTTTGCAATTACATACCCTATGGTGATCTCTGTCTCACCCACTAGAGTGTGAGCTACATCAGGGTGGAGACTGTATCTATTGTCTCCACCACTCTTATTCCCAGCCCCTCAGTGCAGAGCTTGGGAGGTAATGAAAGCAACAATAATGGGGCTGATGCAGGTGGCTATATTACTGATGCCCAGCATGTGCCAGTCTTGCCCCTAAATACTCCAATGAGTTCTCCTAAACCTTGCTCTATGAATTGATAGGTCTTGATGAGATCTTGACGAATGAATACACTCATTTCTTTGAGCCTCATTTTTCTTATTGATAAAACGGAGAAAGTAGTATGTGAGTGAATCACAACCAAAACTGCAATACTTTATGTTTTCTCTAATTACAAATCAAAGAACCAAACCTTCAAAAATTTGTCCATGGGGTTTGAAACTTTCCTGGTGGTCTAGTGGCTAAGACTCTGTGCTCCCAATGCAGGGGGGCCTAGGTTTGATCCCTGGTTGGGGAGATAGACCCCACAAGCTGCAACTAAAGACACTTTGCACATCACAACAAGATATCAAAGATCCTGCATGCTGCACCTTAGACCCAGCACAGCCAAATAAATAAAATAAATATTTCTTTAAAATGAAAAAAAAATTGTCCATGAGTTTTAAAAAAATATGTAAATGTGTGTATGCATATATCCTTTACCTTCTTCTAATACAATATGTTTCTCGACATTAAAAAAAAATGATTGGTACCACCTCAACCTCCATTAAGAGAAAACACAAATTAAAATGCTACTTACCCCTCATGAGGGAAATGAATAGGATTTCTTCAGGCAGAGTTGAGCTTTGGAAAGTCACACACCATTGTAATAGCTAATTTTTTTTTCATAGTCTAAGAATTAATATCCGTCCCCTTGGTAATAATGTCACTGCTCCTTTCTTAAAGAATGAATGTTCTAAAAGAAAGGAAAGGAGGAAGTGAGGAAAGGAAAGAAGGAAGAGGAGGGAGAGAGTAAGAGTGGACTGAGATAGCAAGTGAGTCCATGATGGAAGATGAAAGCCCAAGAAGCAGGTGAAGCTGAGCCACCAGTTCTTGGCCCTGTGATCAGACCCCCTGTGCTCCTTCATACTCCCCTCTGCCCTCTTGGTGTGAACGCCCACTTTCACATTCCTCCTGCCTCTTCCTTTTAAGTTGCAACCCTGAAACACACCAGATGAGGCTCAGTGTTGTGTGGATCTGAGTGTACGTAGCCGGGTGCCGTGGCTGTCCTCAGGGAATACAACTTGATGATGGAAGCCCACAGAGAAGAGTAGGGAAGAGCTGAGGCCATGTGGGGGAGTAAGGAAAGGCTTGAGAAAGTAAGGTAGCCTTTGCAGTTGGGCTGGAAGGAAATTCATGCTCCCCTCTGCCCTCTTGGTGTGAACGCCCACTTCCTTTCACATTCCTCCTGCCTCTTCCTTTTAAGTTGCAACCCTGAAACACACCAGATGAGGCTCAGTGTTGGGTGGATCTGAGTGTACGTAGCCGGGTGCCGTGGCTGTCCTCAGGGAATACAACTTGATGATGGAAGCCCACAGAGAAGAGTAGGGAAGAGCTGAGGCCATGTGGGGGAGTAAGGAAAGGCTTGAGAAAGTAAGGTAGCCTTTGCAGTTGGGCTGGAAAGAAGGGCAGGATTTTGACAGGAGGGGTGAGAGTGAGGAAGGGAAAAATAAAGACATCCAGGGTAGAGGCCTGGGGGAAGAGCTGGTGTAAGAAGTCTGGTATGATGGCGTGGCATGAAGGGAGGGAGTGGGAACCAGGACTAGAACTATTTTGGAGAATCTTAATAACAGGATGAGAGGTTCACTAAGCACCATGGAAGGTGTCACCAGTGGGATGACATCAGAAGGTATATGCTTTAGAAACCTTGATGTGGCCAGCTGGGTGGAAGGTGAAGCAGAAGCAGAGAGGAGGAACCAGTGAACAAGATTTTCCCATGGACCAGGCCAGGGTTTCTCAACCACAACACTTTGGACTTTGGAGGCTCAACGTTGTGAGGGGCTGTCCCACACATTATAGGATATTTATCAGCATCCTTGGCCTCTACTCACTAAATGCCAATTGTGACACCCCAAAATATCTCTGGACATTGCCAACTGTTCCCTTGATGGGGTGGGGGTTACAAAATTGCCCATCTGAGAACCGCTGATCTAAGCGAGGACCAGTAAGGGACAGGTACAGGGCAGCCACAAAGGAAACAGAGGATGACAGTGGAGCAGCTGACGTTCCCAGCTCACATATGTCAGGATAAAGGCTAACACGGAGTCCAAGGGAATCTTCACATTTCAAACACGAAGATTGGGGGAAAAGCAGTACAGTTCATTGATAAGAACATGATAGAAGGGATGCATAAGGAATTTCATTTTTAAATGTTTTGTTAGATGTTTCTAGAAACACATGGAACTAAAGATGTCCTGTGGTTTATTAATAGATGCATAGTCAGGTTCTCATGAACTAATGAATAATCATATCAATGGCGTGTATCAAAAGAGAGACTGGAAGCTAGGAACAGGACCGTGTGAGTAAATGAAACCATTATAATACAGTTTAGAAAAATATTAGACAAGAACTGAGTTTAGAACTTTACCTAATGCTTTTTTTTTGCAGTGGGGAGTAACAGGTATAAAGTTTCTTTTCCGTGGTATAACCCTAATGGTATACAGCTGTTGTTCACTGTTCAGTCTCTAAGTTGTGTCTAACTCTTTGCGATCCCACGGACTACAGCATGCCAGGCTTTTCTGTTCTTCACTATCTCCCTGAGTTTTCTCACATTTGTTTGCATTGATTTGGTGATGCCATCCAACCATCTCATTCTCTGTCACTCACTCCCTTCTCCTCTTGCTCACAAACTTTTGCAGCATCAGGGTCTTTTCCCATGAGTCGCTCTTCACATCAGGTGGCCAAAGTACTGGAGCTTCAGCTTCAACTGGTATATAAGAACAAACCAATATCCTTGGGATATATTCATGAAAATGAACTTCCAACCAACTACCCAAAGCTCGAAAAGATCTCTAAGAAAATGAATTATATTAATAGAATCGGAATGGAAAATCCATACAGAGGACAGAATATTGGTTGTAGTTACGTGTCTTGCATTTTTTAGAAACCTTAGAAAATCATGCATTACAAATGTCTTGTACTCTTTTACACACACACACACACACACACACACACTGTGGTCATCATAAACACAAGCAAATGCTATGTTTACACAAAACTGTACAAATACCATTTTTTTGTTATATTATGAATCTCCAAGACAGAAAAATACCTACCATACCCTAGAGTTAGTACACAATGGAATTTTTTTCTCCTTAAACGACTTCTATAACTTGTTTTCCAAACATATGTTTAAAAATTTCTGCCTTAAACAATTCTAACCATAATCCTTTTAACATACTTAATCTATGCAGCCGTCCTTCATGTACTGGAATCTTCAGACATCATAGCACACATCCTTTCCTAATGTGGCAAAATCAAGGGAGTCCCCAGGTTGATAAAAGATCTCTAAGTCTAAAAACATTTGTAGCTGTCTACAAGTATCTGTTAGGTAGATAAAATCACAATACTGAAGCACAAAAACAACAAGTCAATGACAGAGAGGTTTTGTTATGATCACCGTATCAACAGCAGCTGCTATATTTTTAGGCATTGGGATCAGGAGTTGAAATAAAGCTAATATCCAGGCTTCCGAGTACTTAGTAAATATATATACATATAATTTCTTGCAAACCAGCAGAGAATACTAGGGGCAATTCCCCTTCAGCCATTTCTCCTCTAAACACTTGGATGTTGTCCTGAGATGTTTTACCATGAGGGCAACGGGGATGTAGCTAAGGGTCTGTGAAATGCTCAGGTGAGGAGAGGTAAGGGAAGTTGATGAAAGGATACATCAGCTGATATGGTTGTTTTCCTCTTGGATCATCTCCATGCATCAACTGCAGAGAGAGATAAAGGTAATTCCATGCCTTCTTGTCTAAACACCAAAAGAACTCACCCCTCTAACCAGTTGCAGAAATGACAGAATGATAATAATCCACCAAACACATTAACACATTCTCATATGACCTCAGCATGTTTTTAAAATCTGTTGTGAAAGAACAGTGACAGACAGGCAGGAGAAAAATGCATTGACATCACTTCTGTGCTAGGCTGAGGCACAGGCATTACCAAGAGGACAGCCGCCTTTTCCTAACGAGCCCTGAAGACACAGCAGTGTGGAAGAGGCTCTATCCCTGGAGCCCTTGCAACAGCTGGCTGGAGTCAGAGGGTGGGGCAGCTGAGCCTTTGCTGACCTTCTTGGCTGCTGGAGAAATGGTCCCAGACACGCCTTAGGCGAGACGCTTAGCTCACCCCAAGCAGCTGCTCTTCCTTTCCTTCCACATGTAGCATCAGGCGTACTTTGCTCACCTGCAGGAAATAGGGGCCACGATACCCTGCAGTCTCTCTGCCTCTCCCATCTGGATCACTGCAAAGACTTCCTAGGCTTTCTACTACTTTCCCCCCTTCGCCAAGTCCCCCTTTGCATAAAGACTGTTAAATTTGTAAAGCAAGCTTAGAATGTGTAAATCACTGGCTTGAAAGTCTCCACTTGCTCTCATTGAGTGGAAAATTCATTCTCCTTCACTTTCAGGAGAAGAAAACTTGCATCCTGGCCCCTGCATTTTCTCCAGTTTTACCTCCCATCCCTTCTCTGCTTCCCAGGTGGCTCAGTGGTAAAGAGTTCCTGTGCCAACACAGAAGATGCAGGAGACATGGGTTCGATCCCTGTGTCAGAAAGACCTCCTGAAGGAGGGAATGGCAGTCCACTCCAGTATTCTTGCCTGGAGAATCCCATGAACAGAGGAGCCTGGCAGGCTAAGGTCCATAGGGTCTCAAAGAATTGGACATGACTGAACACACATACACACCCCTTCTCTGCTACACACAATGTGCTGGTTAGTCTCTGAGACAGAGGCTCTTTCACAACTCAGTGGCTTTGCATGAGTTGTTTTCTATACCTTTCATGCTTCTACAGCTTCTCCCTTGAGGGAATCTCCCCCTTGTTCTTCAAGATCCAAGGCCAAACATTATTTCCACAGTAAAGACCTCACTGATCCCCCTGGCCACCAGAGATGGAGGGACTAATTCCCTATCTTCCTATCACTTTCTGCACAGCTCTATAAGGGAGGCAGTATAGCTTAGTGACTAACAGGATGCACCCCATAGTAGGTTACACATGCTCATTGCCTGACCTTGGTCCAATTACCTAATCTATGCCTCAGTCTCTCCCAACTGCAAAACTAGAGGAATAGCAGTAAATACAACAGAGGGTTCCTATGAGAAGTAAATGTGTTAAGCAGTTAAAATGCTCAGAAGAGCACCCATTCACAATAAGTGCTCAGTAAGTATTAGCAATTATTTTTATATCCACTAAAAGTTTAATACTATCATCATCTGTTTAGGTGCCTCTCTCTCCCTGTCTAGAGAAGAGGGTGGGGACTATTTCTTATTCATGGTTTTATTCTTCATGCCTAATAGTTCTAGGTAATAGCCTCTCAATAAATGTTTATGGAATAATTTGATTATTTTCTAGGCAGTAAAATATCCTCATGACTTCAGAGATTATAACTCAAGGAACTTTATTTCCTTCTTTCACTCTATGGAAAGGAAAACATCACATGAATCCATAAAATGCTACCCTGAACAGAGACATTTGAAGTTAATCTTATGAGCCGCTCTGTGAAGTAGGAGTCTGGAAGCCTGATCAGAGTCTTTGTTCTACCAGGACTGTGTGTCTTTAGACAAATCACCTTCATTCATTTACTCAATATATCCTTATTGAATATCAGTGATGTGTTAGGAACTGTTTTAGGGGCTGAGGAGAAAACATCACACAAGGTTTGTGACTGGCACGATTTCTATTCTCATGGACCTTGTTCAGAGATAGAAAGTGCATTCAGCAATGAATAAGAGAATGAAGAATGAAAAGTTGGAGAGTTGCATGTTCTATGATTTAAATGAAGCAAGAAAATATGTTAGAAAGTGTCCAGGAAGGCTACAATTGAAAAGTAAGTCAAGGAAGGTTTCTCTGAAGGTCAATAATAACATTTAGACTTGAACTTGAGACTTAGGGGAGGAACATTCCAGGAAATCAGGGGCAGCTACTATAAGAGTTGGGCTTCCTTGGTAGCTCAAATGGTAAAGCATCTGCCTGCAATGCAGGAGACCTGGGTTGGATCCCTGGGTTGGGAATAACAACCCACTCCAGTACTCTCGCCTGGAAAATCCCATGAACAGAGGAGCCTTGTAGGTTACAGTCCATGGGGTCGCAGTCAGAGATGACCGAGCAACTTCACTCACTCACTGTAAGAGTTCAGTGTGAAACTTGAGCTTGGAGTGCTCAGGTGTCAGAAGAGAACCTGTGTGCCTAGAACTTGGGGAGTGAGCGAGAGTAAGAGATGTACTACCCGAGGTCACTGAGGAAGGCAGGGGCCCCGTAGGCAGAGGGAAGGATGCAGATTTTATACTAAGTGCAACAGGCTGTCCTTGGCAGGTATTGAACAAGAGAGGAACACGGTTTGATTCACATTTTCAGGAAATTATATTGTTATAGAGAGAATGGATTATGAGTGAAGTGGAGGCAGGAGAAGAGGCAACAAGACTAGGTAAGAGGCTATTCCATTAGCACAGGTGAAAAAGAAAGAGCATCAGTCCAGATGGCATGTGTGGCGAAGGAGTTAATGAACCAGAATCCTGATACTGATCAACTGAATGTAGGGACAAGGGAAAGAGGAGAATCAAGGATAGGTCCTAAGTTTTTGCCCAGAGAATCTGAGGCAGTCCTGTTGGCAACATATTCCATAGCCAGTAGCACAACTCTGGTCCACATTCAAGGCGACAGGGAAGGCTACAGTTACTGGCTATGACAGGCAGATAAGGTATAGACTGAAGGTGAGAGATTCAAGTCTTGTCTTCAAATTGTTAAGTTTGAGATGCACAATAGATATCCAAAAGCAAAAGACAGAAAGTTAGATATTCAGTGCTTGAGTTCAGAGGGAGAGGTGAGGACTGTAGCTATGCAAGCAGCGGCATTCAGATGAGGTCAACTAGGAAGAGGATTGGAGTTGGCAACATGGTGACCTTGAGGGGTCAGTTTCACTGTTCATCTCTTGGGCCCAGTTTGTCTATGTTTAAAAAAAAAAAAAAAAGAAATTATTTTCAAACATTTTTAAAGCAGAAGTATTCTTTTCTTAAAGCATTAAAAGAATTCCAAGATATGTAATAGAACAAAATCAGAACAGTTGTAGATGAAGCAGGGGCTTTAAGGACTTCTGCAGTCCCACCTCTGCCTTTGCAGCTGACACAAAGGCAGCTCTGGCTTCTTGGAAAGAAGACCCAAAACTACTAGGCTGGAGTTCTGCAAAGTCTCTTTGGCCAAAAGACTCTAATGGGAAGGTGTAAGTAGCTCTCATTCTGGTGAGCAGTAGGCCATCCACTGGTTAGGAACTTCCTTACATGGTCATGACGAATACAAACATCCCTGGATTATAGGTGGGAATGCTTAGAATCTTCCGTAATCACAGTTCATTCTGGTTTCTGAACCTCGTTCCTTCCAGAGTAGGCCATTGGCTGCTTAGGGGTGCACCCATTTGACTGGTTTGCCCGGATCCTGCCACCCTGCCACACCTCCAAAAAGCATCCAAAGCCCTTCCTTTGTTGCAAAATGATTCAGTGTCATTTCCATAAAATGTGGGGACCTGAGCCTATGTTCACACACGCACTCTGTGTATTCTGGGAGTTTTAAAGGGAGTCATCCTTCAAAGGAAAAAGCCTGCCAGAATAAATTCTTGGTTGCCTTAAAGGAACCACCAAGCATAGCACTGTTTGCATAGTCCGTGTTCTGTCAAAGTTAGCTATGGTGTTACTCCATTGGAAATAATCTCAAAATGGATGTTTAAGTGTGGTTCATGGGAGATGAGGAATAAAAAATAATGTAAAGGATCTTTACCAAGTGTCCTAAATAAACCGACCAGGGAAGTGGTAAATAAACCGACAGAATGAGCTAAATTCTTAATTCATGGGGTGCCCGCTTGATGTCAGGTACTTTACTGCTGCTGCTGCTGCTGCTGCTAAGTCGCTTCAGTCGTATCCAACTCTGTGTGACCCCATAGACAGCAGCCCACCAGGTTCCCCCGTCCCTGGGATTCTCCAGGCAAGAACACTGGAGTGGGTTGCCACTGGGCCTGGGCAAATGGTGGGGTGGATGTGAAAAGAGAATGTCTTGGGGACATCCCTTCTGTGTATCTGACTTGAGTCATCTTCCATCAGTTAGTTCCAAGACAGCTTACAATCAGGCTGTTTGTTAGAATTTCAAGATTTTCCCAAGCAGCGCATTCATTCAGATTACCAAAATATGAGACCGAAAGTACCTACACCACAGTGGTGAACAGCCACACCCGACATCTATCTGCACAGACACTCAAGTTTACAAAACTGACGCATTATGAGATAGAACGTTCCTTTATCTTTTGGTTTGTGTGGGCTTTCTGTTTTCCTGTCATTTTCTCATTAAACTGTGTTGGCCATTTTAGAGTTGTTTTGTTGTGGTGGTTTGTTTCTCAGCTTGCCCCCAAAACTAGGGCCAGACATAGGAAAACATCACCGCAGGGCAGGTACAAGGGTGGCTATTCCAAAGGAGTCCAGTGACTTTGCAGAATCACTGATACCCACTGACCACTGGCTGATGTTTATTCTAAAGGAAAGCCAGTACAGTCAGAAGCTTTTAACAGGGTAGTGACAGAGGTAAACAAATACTTTGATGTAGGCCACAAATGTCAGGGAATCTACACTCGAAAGCCCTTTGGAGTGCTAACTGTCTGATCTACATCATTCACCCCAAGGAATGCAAAACTTAGGCGAGACCATATCCCCCAGGCTGACCCATCAGCATGGTCACATCCCAGGAGCAAGTGAAGCTGGGTGATAGACTCTGGGGAAGAAGAAATCCTACTGTACCTGCCTGGAAGTCTGATGAGTGGACAAAAGGTGAGAGGCTTATAAGTGGGATTATCTTTGCTCTGAGTTCACAGACATCTCCCATTTGTGAGATCCCTTCTTTACAATCTACATTCAATGGCTCTAGAAATGCTATTATCTCACCCTATAGGGGTGTATATATATTAAAATTCTTGTGTGATAGAAGTGGCCCAGAGAAGTAGAGTTATGTGAGCCAGGCTTCAGAGCAAGTTACAGAGCCTGGATGTTGACCTGTTTCTCAATGCTATAGTCCTAACTGCCCCGCCATCTGGGCATACACGAAGCAGGAGCAAGGCTGAGATCTGAACCAGGTCTCATTTCCTAAAGCTGTCACCTGACATCCTTTTGCCATATGTTTAGATCTTGGGTTTATGCCTGGTGTTTTGATGTTTGAGTGCCTTCCTCCTTTTCTTTCATCTTTTTGCAGATTTGTTATGAAGATATTCCTCTTGGAAAGTATCTGGTTTGGCAGGTTCCCACGGCCACTGGGGATTCAACTTGAAGGGAAGCACTAGGAAAATATTTTTTTATGACTGGAATAGAGGGAAAGGACCCCATTCAGACTGGATTCCACCCAAAGAAAGCCCTCCCCAGGTTTTGTGAGGGCTAGGGTAAGGAGGGGGCAGTGGTACATAGAGCCCCCTCCCCTGGTGGAAGGTGAAATGCATTGTGTCTGTTTGAGGTTAGCTCTGCTCATTTGTAGCCTGAGATTAATGGACCACGGATCCTCATGCAGTGGTGATAGAGATCATGCCCAGATTTGCATCTTAATCCTTGGGGTTGAGCAAACATCAAAAGGCTCAGCAGGTTGGCTCAGATCATTAAGATAATGATTAATAGCAGGCTTGCTTATGGAGCTTCCATCTCCAGAGCTTGCCATTGCCTTTACACAGGATACACTGTTGCATGAAGATTAAAAACAACATTGAGAATCCAATGAGTTACCCCCAATAAATCAATCTCTCCACAGTCTTTCACTCCAGCTCTCCTCCTGAACACGTCTGCAATGTAATCTCCTCTTATTCCACTGATTCAAAAGTCATTTTGCCCTTAACCAGAACATTTTATAGAATAATGGACTGTACATGTTTCTAATCCATATTATGTCAACACTAACTGTATGTACCTCTCCCTCTAGATCCAGAAAACTCAGAGACAAGACCATTTATGACTCATCTTTTTATTTGTGGCATTTAGTCCAGTGTCCCAAACATTGTAGATGCTCAATTAAATATTTGCCATCTTGTTAAATTTATGATGTCACAAACATAATAGTTTTCTCTCAGACAATCAGGCACAGTGCCCTTACTCTACAGAGAGGGAGACTTAAGTCCAGAGAGTGGACCTGAATTATCCAAGGTCACTAGTGAGTGGAGGAGGCCTGAATCTAGAAACTCTGTCATTTAACTAACCTCCTACTTCTCTTTCCATACTGTATATTAAAGCCTGGAAAGACAGGTCAATCCAAGATCTCAACCCCTCATGAAATCTGCTATCAGAAAGTCTTGAACAACATGACCCAGTATAACCTTCTTACCAGATCTCTAAGCCTCTCTGATAACTTCCCAAGAGAAAACTCAACAGTATTGGAACAGTCCTAGGATGGAATTATATTAGTCAGGCTTTTAAACTGGAGTCAGAAGGAGCAAGAATGTATTCTCCTTCTATTCCAACTAACTTTGAATCGAAATGGACAAAAGTCCAATGAAAGTTCATAGCTTTTTAAAACATTTCCTAGGAATAGAAGTGGTTCTAAATAAGGACAGATGTCAGCATTGCTTATGACATTAGGAAGTAATGTAAGTACCAGTAATTATTGCCTTTGTTCATTTGGTAACAAAAGGAAAGTCTCAAGTGGAAAAACAGAAGGATTTCTGGGCAGTTATTATTCATTCAAAGAGCTTAAAGAAATGAACTCTTATCCTTCCAATCTGATCCAACCCAAAATGTCTCCGATTGTTCCTAACATGAAAGAAAAGATTAGCAAGTTTTACTTTGGAAGTCTCAAGCCTTGAAAACAGATAGTGCATATTTCTGTCTCAAACTATTAGGCCTGTGCTGGGGCCTAACATCCTGGTCATTGACCCCAGGCAGGATGATCATTCCTGTAAACGGATGGCTTTGTGCCCAACAGCACACTTTCTCTCCAGCCTCTCTCTTGCAGTCTAGTGAAGGAACAATATGATGAGCCTAACTGGGTAATGAGAAGATCAGGCTCGTGAATTTGGCCTTCTTTTCCCCAGAACCTCCTCAGCCAAGGATCCACAGTAGGTCTCATTTCTAAATGTTGCTGTGGAGCAGTTAAGATGTTTAGTAGGGTGGCACAGGACCAGTAGTAAATGTGTTGGCTGGTTCAAACATGTCTCATTTGGGCACTAGTGGAAGAAAGGCAATGACACATGCCTACTGCTCTGCAATTCTTATGGGCCATGTCTCAACATTAGACCTGTGGCTGATTAATTTGGTAAAAAATAAAAACATTAATTTGGTGAGATACTGAACAATTTACTTAAATGATTTATTTGATTTTTTTAATGTAATTATATTTTTAATGGTCTTAAGCAACTCGAACCAGATGTTCTGGTTTTATCTGTATTCAAATTCTACTGTGTCACTACAAATGACCTGTTGGGTATCTCTTGCCTTGAGAATTCTATGATTCTATACTGTTGCCTGAAGTGCTAGAACTTGCAAGTCTTTGTTTACACACCACTGAGATTCTTATATAATGTGCTTTGACTGCCATGACTTCATGATAGAGAGATCTTCAGGAAAAGAGAACTGCCACCTAAGAGGGAACAGAGAGGGCTTCCCAGGTGGTAAAGAATCTGCCTGCCAGTGCAGGAGATGCAAGAGAAGTGGGTTCGGTCCCTGGGTAGGGACGATCCTCTGGAGCTGAAATGGCAACCTGCACCCGTATTCTTGCCAGAAAATTCCATGGACAGAGGAGCCTGGCAGACTACAGGCACAAAAAAGTGGGACATGACTGAATGACTGTACACAGCACAGGCCAGGAAACAGAGAGACAATTTTCAGTGTTTATTAGGGAAATGTGTGAATGAGAGAAGACAATAAGAAAAATGATAATTTCAGACAAGAAAAAACAAGACGTGTCATTTCCAACGTTGTGTACTTTCTTGCTTGAGCAGCCAAAATATTCAGTGAACAGTTAATATGGTAGCCACTATTTCCAATTTTTAAGAGACTCATTTATTTCACATAAATATCTGAAGGAAAAAAATGCATAAGTAATATAATTATCTTCCTTTGTTCTCATCAGAAGAGAGAGCAGCATATATTGCAAGAGTCCAGCTTTAATGATCAGACTTGAGTTCCAGTCCTTGATCCACTGTCTGGGTGATCTTGGCTAATACTTTACTCTCTCTGAGCCTTCATGGCTTCATTTTTAATGAAATGGTAAATAGTTTCTCCACTCGAGGTGATACTCTAAAATTAGCTTTAAAAATATTAAAAACATGGGACATCCAGAGCATGTAAGTCTCTTTTTTTCTCCTTCTCCTGAAGTCTTTGGTTTCATATTCTTTAAAAAAACAAAAAAAACAAAAATCAGAAATCCTGAACTAAATGGATTCAAACGTGTACTGTCCTTGTTTCTAGTGCCTTAGCCAAACTGAAGGATGATTCCGTCGTTAATGAAAACAGGTCATTATAAGCAGCATGGCCCATTCATCCACTAGGCAATCTATCAGAATGGTCAGTATGACTGATCACTCCACTTATTTTATGGGAAGACTTCCTTGCTGCTAAAGAACCCCAGACAAGACTTGGTTCTGAGATGAGAGCATACCCTTGAGGGTACCCGGGTCATTGTATAAGAGGGTGCTCTCCGCACACAGCAGGAGCACCTGTGTGTTCTGTGGGGCAAGGTGATTGTGTCTACATGTGTGACATGTGTCCGGGTTTGGTTTGTAGAATCTGTTTGACTGCCACCATATTTTTGAGTAGATTCCTCAAAATAGTAACAGCACGTAGATCCTGACCTCCTTTCTGGGGAGAAGAACTTGAGTGGTCCTCATGGGACAGGAATCCAATTACTAGCTCCTGCTTCCCTCTTCTGGACCTCTTCACAACCTCCGTCCAGGCATTTGTGGACATGCGCGTGTATGCGTACACACTATGCTTAAAAATCACAGGAAACTATTTATAACTTCCTGAGATACGTCACGTTATTCACTGGCACTCCTCAGCTGTGCTGGTCCCTCTTCTTGGGACTCTGGACAGTCTCTCACACCCACTCACATCCTTATAGAATCAGCTGGGGTGAAACCTCCTCTCGGAGCCTTATCAGATTTCATCAAGTTCAGTGCAGGCATCCCTTTTCCTATTCTTCCTGAACACATTTTTTTTTTAAATTATAGCATTTTCACACTATAGGTTAATCACCTGTTTATGAGCCTATCTTCCCAAATGAACAGTCAGTTTCTTGAAGACTCAGAGCATGTTTTATTTATCTCAGCATCCACCGTGCCCAACATAGGGCCTAGTATCTCAACATATACGAATGAATGAGTGAGTGAGTAAATAGATGGTTTAGGGTACAGGGCCAGGCCAACGTGTAGTTACAACCCTGAAATACTAAGAGCTTTGTAAGTCAGTGCATGAGGGGTCTTACTCAGTAACCCATTAAATCATTAGGACTTCCGAGAGTAAGTGGCTCCCTAAGACAGGTGCTCCGGCTTGTGTAGTATGCGATAGTTGAGTGGCTAATAGACCAAGTAGCTTGTCCACTTTCCTGGAGTGAAGTTTTGGGCTCACCTCCATTCAGAAGGCTGAGTACATGATATTACATGCCTCCTTCAGTGGAGTTAAATTAAGCTTAATATCTTATGACTCAAGAGTTTGCACACCAAGGCTTGGCACTTAATATTGTAATTACTCCTTTTGATTAGAACTACCTTTCATAAGCAAATCGACGCAGTGATTTGACAAGCTTGAGGAATTGTGTTTGGAGCTCACCCTACGAGTTCCACAGGGCCCTGTAATCATAGTAATTACTGTTGAAGCGAGATTCCAGTTCTCGATGTACTAGGAGGTGAGTGAGTAAGAGTCACACGCTGCATCCTTTCCCATCTCAGGATGGGCTGTGTGGCTGAAAACAAGGGAAGTGGAAGTAAACACAGTGTGATCAGCCATCGGCCCATAGGCTGTGGTGTTTCTCCTTTGACAGGGCTCAGCCTGGGTGGAATTCACTGCGTTGAAATGGATTCTTTAACACACACTTGGTGGCACTTAGCTCTTCTGGTCCATGCTGGTAACTTTTGTGAATAGATAGATAAGGCAGACATGAATCCACTCACTCTGTCCTTTGCGGGGTTCCCAAAGTACTCTTAGGGTGAATGTGGAAAATAGTAAAAGCGGAGTCTGTCATGACCCAGAAGGCTTGGCTCAGATTCACTGGCGCTCCAATTAGTTGAAAGATCAAATATTCCCTGAAGGATGAGTTCAGAGCTCCACTGGAGGTGTTCAGAGCATTCTGAGATAGTTTTTAGAGGACAGACGCCATACCAAGGACAGGAGCCTTTTCCAAACCACAAGAGAGCCTTGCGGCGACAAAAGGTTTCAGCCTCCAGTTGAGCGACTTTGCCCTTCTCTTCTATGGTCCTGGGGCTGATTTCCCCAGGAGGCTGCTGCAAGTTCCAAATGCTGAGGAGGAACAGTTCTCAATGGGACTCACAAGGGGACTCCAAGAAATAGTTGTTTCTTTTCTTTTTCTTGTAGGGATTGTTTATGTTAGGGGCCCCCCTACCCTCTGGAAACATGATCTCTTAGGCACACACCCCATAATTATGGCTTCCCACTGTCCACAGTGGAGGGGTTCCCTCCCCACGCCCTCTGCTTTTCCCTCCATCATCCACAGCCCGAAAATCCATTTAAAAATTAACAGCACAAGGAGGAAAGTGCCGCAAGACCCAGATTGCTAGCAGATGCTCGGGGGTGCTGGCAAGAGAAAAGGCAAGTGGAATAAGGCATTTGGAGGCCAGGGTTTCCTCCCGTGCCTTTCTAAAAGGCTGCATGGGATCAGGTGAGGCACGATACACCGCCATCCACTTCCTCACTCATTCTCCCTTTCAACAGATATCCTTTAAGGAATAACAGAGTGTGCCAAGTCCACTGCTGGGTTCTGGAGCCACAGTGGTGATGATAATGAACGTTTATTGAGTGTTTACTACATGCCAGGCATTCTTCGAAATATTTTGCTTATTAACATGTTAACTCAATTAAAAAAAAAAAGAAAAAAACACAGCCATAGTTTTAATCCTCAGATGAGGAAACAGAGGCACAAAGAGGTTAGGAATTTTTCCCAGTGTCACATAAGCAGTAGGAAGAGGGATCAGGCCTAGATCTTTGGCAGTCTGATTTCACAGCCTAAGCCAGGAGTCCACACACTTTTTCTGTGAAGGGCTAGATAGTAAATATTTTCCCTTTGTGGGCCATCTGGTCTCTGTCGCAATTTCTCAGCTCTGCTGTCATAGCAAAAAGCAGCCATAGACGGTCCATGGCTGTGTTCCAAAAACGCTGTCTTTGTCAACACTAAAATTTGAATTTATAGAACGTTTATGAGTTATGAAATATTTCGTTGGTTTCTTTTCAATCATTTAAAAAATGTAAAACCATCTCTATTTCTACCTCACAAATCATGCAAATCAGGTCTTGGGCTATAGTTTGTTGATCCCTGGCCTAAGTTGTGCTGTCTCTCCATTAGTGAATAAGGATGAATTGCTATTCTAGTGCGGAGAAGGCAACGGCACCCCACTCCAGTACTCTTGCCTGGCAAATCCCATGGACGGAGGAGCCTGGTGGGCTGCAGTCCATGGGGTTGCTAGGAGTCGGACATGACTGAGCGACTTCACTTTCACTTTTCACTTTCATGCATTGGAGAAGGAAATGGCAACCCACTCCCGTGTTCTTGCCTGGAGAATCCCAGGGATGGGGGAGCCTGGTGGGCTGCCATCTCTGGGGTCGCACAGAGTTAGGCATGACTGAAGCGACTTAGCAGCAGCAGCTATCCTAGTGGGTGAGCCATGCAGACTTAAATCCCTCTAGAGAATCCTTCATCTACGCCTGTGCTGCTGGCTTTGTGTGAACCTGTCTACCTCTCATCCTCCATTCTCCTGTTGGCTAAATCATGTGTGCCTTTCAGACGGCAGCTTAGCTTCCACCTCTTTCCTTGACACGCATCTATCTTCTGCCCAGCCCCTCCTGTTCCCGCACTCTGTCTGTCAAGCACTCTTACAGTCACCCAGTTACCCATCTGCTTCGGGAGGGCGGTGGGTCCCACCCATCCCAGCTTCCCTGGACTCTGATTGGATTCTTGGTGCTGGTAGGCACAGAACACAAGTAGTAGGACTAACTGGTAGGTGAGTCTCAAGAAAGATCAACAAAGAAGGGAACTTTCAACCTTTGGGTTGAGCAAAGGGGTTCTCCAAGCCAATAAGATGAGGAAGTCCGCTCTGGAGAAAAGAAGGAACTGCGTGTGTGATGAAATGCAGGGATGAGGAAGACAATGCAGATAGGGGTGTTCAAGGAATCATCAGGGGCTGGCAGAAATGCTAAAGGGAAAAGCTAGGCAGAGAGCATCTATATTGCCCAAGCTCTGATCCCCATAGGACAGATTAAGGGCAGTGAAGCTTGGGAGTGACACGTTCAGACTTGTGCTCCAGAACAGAGGTCAGAAAACTAGGGCCCAATTCCAGCCCAAGAGCCCACAGTGAAGAGGGAGCTGGAGAAGAATTTCAAGGGTGTGCGAGATCCAGTCTGTGTTCTTTCCCTCCACCACACTGCTCTTCCTCATTGGGACATCTAGCCATGGACTGGGGCTGGCTAAATGTCTCGGGGAGCCTGCCAGCCTAAACCCACCCCCAGCTGCCCCCGATGGACTTTGCCTTGGGGGAGAAGTGAGAGATAACCTGTGTAAGGCTCTCCAGTCTTGCTCCTTAGTGCATTAGCGATGTGTAAACTCAAGGCTCATGGCCTGTGTGCCACTGACCTTGCCATGATCTTTGGTTGTGCGCCTATTTCTCCTTGAGTCTTTTGTCCTAATCTAAGCATGGGCTTCATCCTCTTGAAGGACCCTCATCATGATAAGATTCTGAACATTGGAAGGATTCCACATGCCATATTAAAATACCTGTGGCTCAACAATTTATAAGCCATGAAACTCCTGGAAATGGAGGAAGCAGAAAAGACATCACTCTCACCCTTAAGGTACAGAGGTGAGCAGTGATCCAGGGCTTTAGGAAGAAAAGGAGGATCCACACCAGATTAGCTCTGAGGGGAGGGAGCTTGTTAAGGGGATTTAAAGTCTACCGTCTTAATAGTCCTTTGTAGTTCTTTGGCGCCTGGCTTTTCTTGAAGCTCAAAGTATTTTGCAAACATTAGCTCATTAATACTGCCAGCAGCCTTGTGAAGTGGCTAGTGTGAATGTCTTATCCCCACTTGGGATTCTTGAATTTGAGGGGAAAAGGGGTTCTGGCTGGTGACTAGTGCCTGGTTGAAGAGAGGCCCCAGGGGTTGGACTAAATTTAATGCCCATGTTTGTTTCTCATTCCACCAGAAGAACCGTGGATGGTGAGAGAAGCGCGAGCCAATCTGGGTACCTGCCGAGACTAGGCTTCTCCAGCTTTGTGAATTTGGGCAAGTCCCTCAACTTTTGTGAAACTGAGTTTTCCCTTGGGAAAGGAGGGCTGATGATAAGAATTATAAATGTAATGTTGTTGTTGTACTAAGTTGTGTCTGACCTTTTTGTGAATATATGGTTATAGCCCACCAGACTCCTCTGTCCATGAGATTTCCCAGGCAAGAATACTGGAGTGGGTTGCCATTTCCTTATCCAAGGGATCTTCCCGACCCAGGGATCAAACCCGTATCTCCTGCAGCTCCTACCTTGGCAGGCAGCTTCTTTACAACTGAGCCACCAGGGAAGCTGGTAAATATAAAATGCGTGTTAAAGTCAATGATTATTGAAGTTTCAGTCAACAGATCTAAGATATTTTTGTTAAAGCTCACTATACATGTGGCTCAACATTATATGGGCTGTGTGTTCTGATGAGTGTTCTCTGAGGCGGGCGAGCACGGGCAAGAAGGAGGTCCTGGAGACTGCACTGTCTTGGGCTTGAGCAGAAAAACCAGCCAACCAGCTGGAGTAGAGTTGTCTCGAGATAAAACCAAAGAAGGGGATACATGGGAAAGGAGGATGATAGATAATTAGAAGTTCATTTCACCTAGGAGCCTCGGAAGGTTTGAGCAGGGAACCACCCTAGACAGATCTGCCGTGTGAAGATTAACTGTGATACCAGCACAGAGAACCAAAGACAGCAATGGTATCGGCAACTGATGGGCAAGATGATCCACTGTGGCGTGGGAAGAACATTTTTATAACATCTCTTTGCTATTTGCTAATTCTCATCCTTTGAAAAATTTACTTTTAGACATGACTTTTGTGTATATGTTTTAAAGGCAAATATATTTTTAAAATATGATATTTATGCGACATTCACACCAGAGAATGAATGGCCCTTCGAAACTACCTATGGTTGACTTGGTCTAAGTAAATTTTAAAAATCACAATCTTAATTGACCCCAAATATGTCAGTGAGGCTTCTTAGTTGCAACAACAGAATCCACTCTGGCTAATTTAAGCAGAAAACAGATTTATTAAAAGACATTTAAAAGGATATCAAAATTCTTAGAAAATCTCAAGAAACAAATTTGTGGCTGTGCTTCCAGGAACAGTGTTCAAAACCACAATACAATGGATTATTGTTTGGCAGAAGAAAGAATGAAGTACAGATCCTGGCTACAACATCAACGAACCTTGGAAACTTCATGCCAAGTGAGAGAAGCCAGTCACAAAGGACCACATATTGTATGATTCCATTTACATAAAATGTCCAGAATAGGCAAATAGAAAGTTGATTCATAGTTGTTTAGGGCTGGGGCAGTGGGAGGGTGGAAAGTTAGAAAGTGACAGCTAAGAGTTATGAAGTTTCTTGGAGGGCTGATAAAAATGCTCTAAAACTTCAAATGAGTGAATTGTATGATATGTGAATATATCTCAAAAAATTGTCACACACACACACACACTCCATAGAAAGGCTGATGAGAAGAGGATTATTAGTGTCATCCCTACCAATGCCAAATATAAGATGCCGGGAACTTAGCTTTAGCACAGCCTCCACTCTCAGCTTTCCTGGTGCCAGCCCCGCCTCAGGGACTCAGTCAAGCAAGCCCTGGCTCCCCTAAAAATTTTGGACCTCTGTCACCTTTCACATGAGCACATGCAGTGCCTAGGAAGATCCCATTGCTTCGGGACGCTCACTTCCAATTTGAAGTCCTGTTGGGATGTATCCAACTGATGAAGCCAAGAATACACTGCGATCTAACTGCCAGTTCTCTGAAAACTGGATTTCTGACCCTTACATTGGGAATCAGGAGAATGTCCCAGAGAAAGATTAGTTGAGAGTTGGTATGGAGGGAGAGATGAATAGGTAGAGCACAGAATATTTCTAGGGCAGTGAAATTGCTCTGTATAATAATGGCTACATATCTTTATACATTTGTCAAAAATCTGAAAGTACAACACTGAGACTGAACATTAATGTAGATCCTGAACTTTGTATGATAACCATGTGCAGTGCAGGTCCACCATCTGTAACAAGTGTGCCACTCTGATAGGGGATGTCGATAATGGGGGAGTTTATGCTTGTTGAGGGCAGGAGGTCATGGGAAGGTCATGGGAAATCTCTGTACCTTTTGCTCAATTTTACTGTGAATCTGAAACTGCTCTAAAAAAATAAAGCCTATTTTTTAAAAAAGCGGACAGAATCCACTCTGGCTAATTTAAGCAGAAAACAGATTTACTAAAAGACGTTTAAAAGGATATCAAAACTCTTAGAAAATCTCAAGAAACAAATTTGTGACTGTGCTTCCAGGCACAGTGTTCAAAACCACTGTTTTGAACAGCCACAAATATAACATCCACTATTAAAATATATCGGGCTTCCCTGGCGGCTCAGACAGTAAAGAATCCGCCTGCAATGCAGGAGACCCGAATTTGATCCCTGGGTCGGGAAGATCCCCTGGAGAAGGGAATGGCAACCCGCTCCAGTATTCTTGCCTGGGAAATCCCATGGACAGGGGAGCCTGGCCGCCTGTGGGGTCACAGTGTTGGACACAACTGGGTGAATAACATTACCATTAAAATGTATTATAGAGTTTCAGAATAACACTTAATGGAACTTGATAATTTTAAGGGCTCCCCTAAGAGTATTTTTTTTTTTAAAACTCTAGAAGTGAAAAACAGCCACGTTATGTATAAAGAGTGGCAGGCGTGGTGAGAAGAGACGCACAGGCTTTAGAGTCTGGGTCTGGATTCAGGCCTGCCCCTTATCAGCTGTCTGATCTCTGTAAGTCACTTACTTTCACTGAGCCTCACCTGAAAAGTGATAACAGCAACCCCTACTTCCCAAGGTTTTATTTCTAGGACTAAGGCGATTAATGCTAAATAAATCTTAGCTTCTGCCAGTGAAGTGAAGAAGTGAAGTGAAAGTCACTCAATCGTGTCCAACCCTTTGTGACCCCATGGACTATAGAGTCCATGGAATGCTCCAGGCCAGAATATTGAAGTGAGCAGCCTTTCCCTTCTCCAGGGGTCTCCCAACCCAGGGATACCGTATGTTATACTGTATATCCCATATAACTGTGTTATGTTTTCAAAATTTTTTAAAGCTAAACTATTACTATATTTTATGCTTGAAAGTGAAAGTCGCTCAGTCATTTCCGAGTCTTTGCTACCCCATGAACTATACACTCCATGGAATTGTCCAGGCCAGAATACTGGAATGGGTAGCCTTTCCCTTCTCCAAGGGAACTTCCCAACCCAGGGATCGAACCTAGGTCTCCCGAATTGCAGGTGGATTCTTTACCGGCTGAACCACCGTGAAGCCTGCAGAAGTGAGCTCTAATTAATAGCCAAAATATCATCTCATGGGCCACCAGCTCCAGGAGTGGCACTGGACCCCTCATGACCTACTCATCTTGTTACGGCATTCCAGGTCCCAACTCTGGTGACGGAAAGATAAGGGGGGAACTTCACATATTTTCCAGAAACTTCCAGATTCAATTCACTTTGCAGGACTTGTCTCTCAATGCACGAGGCCCAAGTTCCATGTGGCTCTGGGGTTATTTAAGGCAAGATGAAAGTGAAAGTGTTAGTCACTCAGTCGTGTCGACTCTTTGTGACTCCATGGACTATAGCCCACCAGGCTCTTCTGTCCATGGAATTCTCCAGGCAAGAATACTGGAGTGGGTAGCCATTCCCTTCTCCAGGGGATCTTCCTGACCCCGGGATCCAACCCAGCTCTTCCACATTGCAGGCAGATTCTTTACTGTCTGAGCTACCAGGGAGTAGGATAAGTCAAGCTTGTTGATTCCCTAGCTAGTATCCTTAGCATTCTCCAGGCATCCTGTCAAATAACCAATAGAAACGCTAAATATTTCAGGGGCTCCCAGTAGTGGTATTCCATCTTTCCTGATTTTGTGTTCTGAATCTTTCTGATGCTCAGAACTCTCTTAGTTTCTGATGGCTTCATTGGTAGGCCTTCTTACACCAAGTCATGACCACCTTACTATTTTCGCAGTATTTGAGGATGACAGGACATGAAATGCTCAAGTGTTGAAGTAATTCGAATAGCTGTAAAGATAAAAAACATTGTACCAAACAGAGCACAAAAATAATTTGATGTGTCTCCATCTGATTCATACTTAGCCTCTCAGAAACACATTCTTGATGTGTTGGACCACATCATTGCCTCTCTCACTGTCTTCTTGGTGACAGTGATTTCCTTTGCTCTTAAATTCACATTCCTTGGTTTGTCAGTTAAGGCCTTTCACAGCAGGGCCTTACCTGCTTCTTTAACTCTATCTCCTACTTCCTCTCAGTCACATCCATGCGTCGATTCAGCCACATCAAGCCTCTGGCTTTTTCCTAACATATGCACTCAGTCTTATCTCAGTCTTATCGCCTTACTCTGGTGCACAGCTCCCTCTGCACAAAATTCTCTTTCCTTCTTCTTTACCCTAAGACCCACTTAACCCTAACTCTTCTGGAAGACTTCCTGCCTTCTTTATGGAAAAGCAGAGGCTCTCTCCTGTTTCTTTCAAAAGTACAGAGGCTTCATTCAATAGTCAGTTCACAAACATTTGCAGAGGGCCTTATGTAGTAAACTCTGCACTGTGCTCCCACAATCCCTATACTTACGTCTATTTCAGCAAGAGTCACGCTAGGTATCATTATTTGTTTACCTGTCTGGAAGGTGCAGCCTGGCGACAGACAGCCATGTGGATTGTTTGGTTAAGACAATGGCACTATTTCCTCTTTCTCCAGACCCACCCAACTACAATGACCTCTGCCCTCTGTCTCTGAGCCCAGCCCAGAACACCGAGGGCCTTGGTTCCAGCCTCAGGGAATCCTAGGGAAGGCCACATACCAGCCCACTGCCTACCAGCCCTGTACCTGCTCCCTTGTGCATTAGTCTGGCCCACACGGCTGGGTTTCTATCTCAGTCCCTCTGACAAGCATCCTATTTCACTGTTGCCATGGAACCTATGTGTCTGGATTTTTCTACTTAACCTGGCTCATGCCAGTGTTAAAGAATTGCTCCAGAGAGCCCCAGTGGTGAAGTGGTCCTGTTGGCCACTGTTGGTGATTAAGAACCTTTCAGCTGATATTGTAATTGCCTATTCCAAGGGCTCGTGACCCTGTGCTGAGTGGAGCATCACACCTGGCATGCCTGGCCTTCTTTCCCCGCATGCTGACTTGAACTTCCCTCCTGGACTAGCATGTCCCTCTGGACTGGAGATTCTGCCCTTAGATATTCCTTCCAGCTGGGAAGGTGGGCTGCCCTTCTGGCCCCTGCCTTGCCCAGGCAGCCTTTTCTTCCCCGATAAACTTTACTCAATAAGGACAAATAGAAATGTGTGAGCTGAAGATATGCCATGCCCCAGGGAGAAGCCAAGATAACAGGAAAAGGAGGCGATTAAAATAACCACAGAGAAAGACTTCAGTGGTATTCCATTAAAAGGATAGGGAAAACATAAGAAAAGGGAATACTGTAATTGGGTGCTGCTGCTGGTGCTAAGTCGCTTCAGTCGTGTCCGACTCTGTGTGACCCCGTAGATGGCAGCCCAGCAGGCTCCCCCGTCCCTGAGATTCTCCAGGCAAGAACACTGGAGTAGATTGCTATTTCCTTCTCCAATGCATGAAAGTGAAAAGTGAAAGTAAAGTCGCTCAGTCGTGTCCGACTCCTAGAGACCCCATGGACTGCAGCCCACCAGACCTCTCTGTCCATGGGATTTTCCAGGCAAGAGTACTGGAGTGGGGTGCCATTGTAGAAGAACTCTAAAAGAGCCAAAATATCAAGGCTTTTGAATCTAAAAAAAAAGCACTTGGGTTGCTTCCATGTCTTGTCTATTGTAAATACTGCTATGAATAATACATCATCCTTTTGAATTAGAGGTTTGTTTTCTGCAGATATACACAGGATTGGAATTGGTAGATCATGGGTTTCCCTGGTGGCTCAGATGGAAAAAAATCTGACTGCAGTGCAGGAGACCCAAGTTTGATTCCTGGATCAGGAAGATTCCCTGGAAACAGGAATGGCTACCCACTTCAGTATTCTTGCTTAGAGAATTCACAGGAACAGAGGAGCCTGGTGGTGTAAGTCCATGAGGTCGCAAAGAGTCGAACATGGCTCACACACACACACACATACACACACACACATACACGGTATTTCAAATTGTTACTTTTTTTAAGGAACTTCCATACTGTTCTCCATAGTGGCTGCACCAATTTACATTCCCACCAACAGTATATGAAAGTTCTCTTTTCTCTACCTCCTACAGATAATATTTATTATTTGTAGGCTTTTTGATGATAGCCAGTCTGACAGTGTGAAGTAATACTGCATTGTGTTTTTGATTCGCTTATCTCTAATAATTAGCGATGTTGAGCATATTTTAATGTGCCTGTTGGTCTTCTACCCGTTTTTGATTAGGTTGCTTGCTTTTTCAGCATTGAGTTGTATGAGTGGTGTGTCTATTTTGGATATTAACCTGCTACTGGTTGCCTCATTTGCAGATATTTTTCCCACCATTCCATAGGCTGTCTTTTCATTTGATTGATGGTTTCTTTTGCTGTTTCAAACATTTTAAGCTTGATTAGGTTAAAAAAAATTGACATGAAGAAATGAAGTAACTTGCCTTGAGACTAGAAACTGAAAGAATGCTCATCAATAGGGAAATGGTTGAGTAAATCATGATTTCTTTTAGCTGTGAACTAACAGTCATTGTAAAGAATAAATTCAAACTATAGCACTTGAGTTGCTGCTGCTGCTAAGTCACTTCAGTCGTGTCCGACTCTGTGCGACCCCATTGACGGTAGCCCACAAGGCTCCCCCGTCCGTGGGATTCTCCAGGCAAGAACACTGGAGTGGGTTGCCATTTCCTTCTCCAATGCATGAAAGTTAGGAAGGGATTTTTCTAGAGGCCATGTTGAGTGAGAAAAGCCAGATATAGGTAAGTGTGTATAACATGATCCCACATTTGTTTACTGATGAAATAATCCTCTTATCTGTATATGTGCACATATATTCATATATATACACTAACCAGCAGAGTATGGTTCCATTTCAGGAAAAAAAAGATAGAGCCCTATGCATGTGTCTTTATATTTGATTGTGTTGAGTGAGAAAAGGGAAAATGATGGAAGGATTGACTTTGGTTTGTTGACCTTGGCTATCTCGAAAGGAATGGAGAGATTAGTGTGGGCAAAGAGAGCTTTGGGGCCTTGCTCTTGTGATAAACATGTGTTGCTTTCATAATATGAAACCGTCAAGTGAAGAAAATTATTTATAAGAAATAAATATTACCCACAGTTATATGTGGCCCACATAGCTTCCCCTCAGTGTTAAATTGTGAAGAAGATAAGAGTGGTTTACGCTTCCACGGCCCCCCTCTCCCATGCACTACACCTGGGCTTGGATCCATAAAGGACTTTCACAGGTCATTTGTTTCTGGGATATTCTCAGCTTCACTGTTATATAGGATCATTATATTTTAATCATGACTTTTCCAGACACTATAGGTCACATGTTAAGGCCAGGCAGAAGGCACCAAGTGAAAGTGAAGTGTTAATTGCTCAACTGTGTCCGACTCTTCTACCCCATGGACTGGAGCCCACCAGGCTCCTCTGTCCATGTAATTCTCCAGGCAAGAATTCTGGAGTGGGTTGCCATTCCCTTTTCCAGGGGACCTTCCTGATCCAGAGATCAAAGTCAGATATCCCGCATTGCAGGAAGATTCTTTACCATCTGAGCCACTAGGGGAGTTAAGAGAGAAGACTAAATAGCAGTTCAGAGTTTTGGACTCTAAATTCAGTGCTCTCATGTGGAAGGTTTAAAATTGTGTAACACAGAAAAACATTTTAAAAGACCAATTTTTAAAAAACTGTAAGAACCAACCTAAGGAATATATTGACGGCTTCTACAGGTATGACGGAGAAGGCAATGGCACCCCACTCCAGTACTCTTGCCTGGAAAATCCCATGGACGGAGAAGCCTGGTAGGCTGCAGTCCATGGGATCGCTGAGAGTCAGACATGACTGAGCAGCTTCACTTTCACTTTTCACTTTCATGCGTTGGAGAAGGAAATGGCAACCCACTCCAGTGTTCTTGCCTGGAGAATCCCAGGGACGGGGGAGCCTGTGGGCTGCCGTCTATGGGGTCGCACAGAGTTAGACATGACTGAAGCGACTTAGCAGCAGCAGCAGCAGCATAGGTACGAAGCGTCATTATTTCAATTAGCCCTTAGCTTCCCTTTTGCCTATCATTAGGGTACGATGCCATCAATTGTGTGACTAGTGGGTCTTTGATTATAGCCTGACACATTCATTCAACAAACATTTACTGAGCACCTAATACGTGCCCAGGACTCAGTTGGGTGCTGGCTCAGCCTTATAATCTGAACAAACAAGCTTCCCACGGGCATCTGGCCAGGAGTGATTAGTACATGCCTATACCATTCGTCCTTTTAAAATTAAAGAGACTATTTTATTAAACATGAAAGTTTAGGAAACATTAAAGCCTTTTTATTTCAGAAGGACTCTGAATCAGAAAATACTTAAAAGAAATAAGCACCACTTAGAGAAATATAGACTATAAATAAGTCCAGCATGAATGAGCATGATGAATGGCAACTAAAACTAGCATTTTGAGTGCACGCTACTGCCAGGCACTTTACATGTGCCATTATAATAAGGGCTCACAATAACCCTATATGGAGGGGACTGTTATTATTGAGTTTGCCAGAGAGGAGACTGTATGTAGCTCAAGAAGATGTGAAGGAATGTTCCCAAGGTCATAGAGAAAGCTTTAGTGCGAGGATTCCAGTATAGACATGCCTTAACTGCAGACATCATGGATTTCTTTTACTACTTTGCCCCACTGACAAAGGAGACTGTTCCTCTAAAGAGCTCATCAGGTTTCCAAGGCCGAGGTGAAACAGTGGTTAAGTGCCCCATCACCTGGGCCGCGTGTACCAGCTAGTGGTCCCTTGTTAACACTAGAATAATAACACTAATGTTTACTGATACTTCATCACCTGCCAGGCTCTATTCTCGACATGGTTCTATATTCTTTACACAGATCATTTCCAACCCTCACTGACAACATGTCCTCCTTGCTTCTTCACTTGTCAGCCTAGAGCCTCCTTCAGTACAGTCATCAGAGAGTCTCTTTAAAACTCAAATCAGATCAGTTCTCTCTTCTGATCAAAATGGTCAGATGGCTTGTAGGTCTTACACATTCTCCCCATCTCCTTTGACTTCCCGTCTCACTTCTCTCCCTTTACTAGCTTGCCTCTTGCCCTTTCATTGTGTGAACTTGGTATCCTAACTGATCTGATTTATTTAATTAAATTCTTAAATTTAATATTTAAAATATTTTAATATTTTTTAAAAATTTGATTAGAAAATTGTGGTGCTAGTGGTAAAGAATCTTCTTGCCAAAGCAGGAGACATGAAAGTCTCAAGTTCGATCCCTGGGTCTGGAACATCCCCTGGAGAAGGAAATGGCAACCCACTCAAGTATTCTTGCCTGGAAAATTCCATGCACAGAGGACCCTAGACGGCTATGGTCCATGGGGTCATAAAAGAATCAGACACAACTGAACACTGAGCACACATACACTATGCAGTTTTAAGCCTCTTGCCATTCCACAAACACTCAGGGACATCCCAGTGCCAAGGCCTCTGCACTTGCTACTCCCTCTGCCTGAGACACTTCCCACCAGGTACCCAAGTCTCTGCCCTTCTTACCAACTTCAGGTCTTTGCTCCAATGTCATCTTCTCAATGAGCCCCTGCCCCACTGATTGCTTTATTCAACACTGCATACTCCCTCTTCTCAGACACGCAGATGACACCACCCTTAGGGCAGGAAGTGAAGAGCTAAGGAGACTTTGATGAAAGTGAAAGAGGAGAGCAAAAAAGTTGGCTTAAAGCTCAACATTCAGAAAACGAAGATTATGGCATCTGGTCCCATCACTTCATGGCAAGTAGATGGGGAAACAGTGGAAACAGTGTCAGACTTTATTTTGGGAGGCTCCAAAATTACTGCAGACTATGACTACAGCCATGAAATTAAAAGATGCCTACTCCTTGGAAGGAACGTTATGAGCAAACTAGACAGAATGTTTAAAAGCAGAGACCAACAAAGGTCCGTCTAGTCAAGGCTATGGTTTTCCTAGTAGTATGTATGGATGTGAGTTGGACTATAAAGAAAGCTGAGTGCCAAAGAATGGATGCTTTTGAACTGTGGTGTTGGAGAAGACTCTTGAGAGTCCCTTGGACTGCAAGAAGATCCAACCAGTCCATCCTAAAGGAGATCAGTCCTGAAAGTTCATTGGAAGGACTGATGTTGAAGCTGAAACTCCAATCCTTTCGCCACCTGATGCGAAGAACTCTCATTTGAAAAGACCCTGATGCTGGGAAAGATTGAGGGCAGGAGAAGGGGATGACAGAGGATGAGATGGTTGGATGGCATCACCAACACAATGAACATGAGTTTGGGTAAACTCCAGGAGTTGGTGATGGACAAGGAGGCCTGGCGTGCTGCAGTTCATGGGGTCGCAAATGAGCAACTGAACCGAACTCCCTCTTCCCAGTACCCATATTCCTGCTCCCAGAATTTTCTCAAACATCACAATCACCTTCTATAACATTTGCTTGCTGTGTTCTTCCCTGCCTGTTACCCTCTTCTAGAATGTAAGAACCATCAGGGCAGACATGTTTGTTCAATATGTTCCCTGAAGTATTCCTATCACTTACAGCAATGTCTGCCACCTGGCAGACAGTCAATTGACACTGTGGAACTGATAAACTCTCTCCCCAATCCCATAAGGATGACTGTTACTATTCTGTTCAGAAACTCACCATCAGTCTTTCATGCACAAAGTCAACAACTGGAAAGCACCAGAGCTGGGATTTGAAAACACCATGTCTACCCCTCAGGGGAAAGAGTAAAGAAGGGGAGGTGCTCTTGTACATTCTCCTGTACTGGACTCTCTCAGACCACACTCCCCACCAGCAACCACGACCAGCTGCCAAGACATCAGAAAAGTGTGGGAGTAGCTGGGCGAAGACCTCCTCCACCATCACTGTTGGTCCTGCCACCGGTCTAGGAGCTCAAGCTGAGAAGCAGGCTGTGATTCTGCTTCTAGGAAAGAAATTAAAAAATAGATGCGAAGAACACTTCAGGCTGTTACAGAGGTGAGCCAGGGGTCAGAGTGCTTTGAATCTCTCACATGAAGCTTCTTGTTACATGTGTGGTTGCTCAGTAGCTCAGTCATGTCCGACTCTCTTGCGACCCCATGGACTGTAGTCCACCAGGCTCCTCTGTCTGTGGAATTTTCCAGGCAAGAATACTGCAATGGGTTGCCATTTCCTCCTCCAGGGGATCTTCCTGACCCAGAGATCAAACTCACATCTCCTAGGTCTCCTGCATTGACAGGCAGATTCTTTACCACGGCACCACATGGGACGCCCGCTTTATATATACTTAATGGTAAATATGAAAATTGACAGGTGTGATAACATCGGCTCTGCTGGAGAAGTTCCTGTTTGCCCAACACAAAGTGCTGCAGTTAAGACCAACACATATCCCCATTCTCCCTCTGACATTAAACACCCCAGGGCAGTGAGGACTGACATTGATCACTATAAGGCAAAAAGCCAGCACAGCCTCCAGGAGATCATACCTGTGCTTGTCATTTGTCTACTTCTTTTTATACATGTATCACCTGCCTTCCCTTTCTGAGGCCTTGTGCTTGGTGCTGAGGCCACGTTATTGAAGCCAACAACTGCTTCCAGGGCACTGACCTTCTTACAGGGGGACAGACACACAATGAATGCCATGTAACTGTGGTTTGAGAGAGAGAGAGGAGCAAACAGCTGATGAATCTCAGTTCTGGAAGGCTTCTAGAGAAGATAACACTTCAGTCAATGAGGTTCCCCTTGGAGCACATGGATTGGCAGGACTTAAGAGTGCTAAATTAGGCTCTGAGCCTGCAACCTCTAAAGAGGAAACACGGAGCCTCCTACACTGCGTGTACCTGGAACAAATCCCTGAGAAGCAGGTGGCCTAGAGGTACTTGTTGCAAACTAGGGGTTAATGATTAGCTAGGCCCAGAGTGTCCTGCCCTGTCCTAAGCTCAAGGAATTCCTAACAGCAACTGCAATATCCATCACGAATTGAACTAGGAGCCAAGCCCTATACTATACTTTTCATTTGTTATCTATTTAATTGTTGCAATAGCTATTTCACAAACAAGGAAACCCAGGCTCACAGAAGTGAAAGGCTTTATGTAAAAGCCTTGGAGCTGAAGGCAGTATGAGAATCCGGGATTTAGATTTCAAAATCCAGTACTCTTTCCAGAATAAAAGGCACTTCTGGCTTCTGTTTAATGCTGACATTGCTCCTACTCTCAGCTGTGAGACCAGTGTCTTGGGGAAGTTGGAGCAGCATCTGCTACCATGGGGCAAAACAATGACGAATAGAATTTTGTGGTGAGGGTGACTTAGGCTCCAGTTTCAACTCTCATTAACTCCACTTTTAACCTCAGGGAAATCACGTTACTTTCCTGGGGACTTAGGTTTTCCTTCAGAAAAAGGATGCCATGATAGTATTGTGAGGCTTCAGTGGAATGAAGTCCACGACATACCTCGAACCTAGCAGGCAGTCAACCAAGCATCACCTCTCTCCTGGAGGCTTCTTGGCCAAAGTTCCGCTTTGGGAGACAAGTGAAGATGGACAATGACCACATGTACATACATAAGTTGTCATTGTGTCCTCCTTGAGCTATGCTTTTTTTTTGTTTTGTTTTTTGCTGTAAAGAGAGAAATTAAGCACTATCTGGGAACTATCATTCTTGAAAACAAACTACACATTTATGATTAGAATGCTCTTCACATTTCCCCAAGTCACAGCAGACATACTAGGAGTGTGGACCATTGCCCAATCTTGCCTCCAAATTCGGAGAAGGCAATGGCAACCAACCCACTCCAGTACGCTTGCCTGGAAAATCCCATGGATGGAGGAGCCTGGTAGGCTGCAGCCCATGGGGTCATGAAGAGTTGGACACGACTGAGTGACTTCACTTTCACTTTTCACTTTCATGCTTTGGAAAACGAAATGGCAACCCACTTCAGCATTCTTGCCTGGAGAATCCCAGGGATGGTGGAGCCTGGTGGGCTGCCATCTATGGGGTCACACAGAGTCAGACATGACTGAAGTGACTTAGCAGCAGCCTCCAAATTAAGTGAGTTCTTGATTTCGTGACAGATTGTCAGCCATCCACCGCAAACTCTTCACAGCCAAAGGTGTCTGACCCTGAGTAACTAACTAAGGGAATACGGTGATTTCCTGCATAGGAAATATAGTGTGAGCCCCACTGTAATTATGATGGAAACCATGAGGTATAATTACCCAACAGGCTGCACAAATGACATCTGTTGGCACTGCCAGGGCAGTCTGTGTACTTGTTGTCAAGCAGGAGCTGGCAAGTCCTTTTATCACATGAAGGTGATTGATCAATTAGGATTGATTCTAATAGATCTAATTAAAAAAGAAAACTTTTTTCTTTTTAAATGAATGTAGATTCATAGGCAGTTGTAATAAATAATACAGGGAGATTTGTAATGCACCTTTTACCCTATTTCCCTCAATGGTAACATCTTGAAAAGCTATGGTGCGGTATCACCACTAGGATATTGACTTTGATAGGATCAGTATACAAAACATTTCCATCACTACAAGGATCCCTCACGTGGCCCTTTTATAGCATACTCCCTTCCTTCTTGCCGCGACCCCTTTTAGAATCCCTACTAAGCATTGATCTGTTCTCCAGTTCTACAATTTTTTCATTTCAAGAGTGTTAGATAAATGGAATCAAACAGTGTATATGACCTTTAAAATTGGCTTTTTCACTCACTATGATACTCCAGAGGATTCATCCATGATGTTGCCTAAGTAAGGAGTTGGTTCCTTTTGGGTAGTGGTCCATGGTGTGACTGTACCACAGCTTGTTTAACCACTCACCTGTTGAAGGATAATTGGATTGTTTCCAGTTTGGCGCTATTGTGAATAAAGCTGTTATGAACATTTGTCTACAGGTTTTTGGGTAAACATAGGTCTTCATTTCCCTGAGAAAAGTACCCAGGAGTGCTGAAATATGTGGTCTTGACATATTAGAATTTTTTTTTAAATTGCTGAACTGTTTGTCAGTGTGTCTGTACTGTTTTACATTCTCACTAGCAAAATATGAGTGACTAATATCTTCACACCCATCACTTCATGGAAAATAGATGGGGAAACAATGGAAACAGTGTCAGACTTTATTTTTTGGGGCTTCGAAGTCACTGCAGATGGTGATTGTAGCCATGAAATTAAAAGATACTTACTCCTTGGAAGAAAAGTTATGACCAACCTAGATAGCATATTAAAAAGCAGAAACATTACTTTACCGACTAAGGTCTGCCTAGTCAAGGCTATGGTCTTTCCAGTGGTCATGTATGGATGTGAGAGTTGGACTGTGAAGAAAGCTGAGTGCCGAAGAATTGATGCTTTTGAACTGTGGTGTTGGAGAAGACTCTTGAGAGTCCCTTGGACTGCAAGGAGGTCCAGCCAGTCCATCCTAAAGGAGATCAGCCCTGAGTGTTCCTTGGAAGGACTGATGCTAGAGCTGAAACTCCAATACTTTGGCCACCTCATGCGAAGAGTTGACTCATTGGAAAACACTCTGATGCTGGGAGGGATTGGGGGCAGGAGGAGAAAGGGACGACAGAGAATGAGATGGCTGGATGGCATCACAGACTCGATGGACGTGAGTCTGAGTGAACTCCGGGAGTTGGACAGGGAGGCCTGGTGTCCTGCGATTCATGGGGTCGCAAAGAGTTGGACATGACTGAGGGACTGAACTGAACTGAACCGAGTATCTTCACATATGTGTACGCCTTTTATTTCCCTCTTTGTATATCCCTTTTATTCCCCTCACGTTTTATTTTGCCTTTTTGTGCTGGCTAGAACTCTAGCAGTATAAATGTTTTTTAAAATGAATTGAGAAGCATTTCCTCCTCTTCTATTTTCTGGAGGATGTTGTATATAACTGGGGTTAATTCTTTAAATGTTTGGTAAAATTCTCCAGTGAAACTATTTGATCCTGGAGATTTTTTTTTTTTTTTAGTTTCTAACTTAAAAATTCAATTTGCTTAATAGCTGTAAGGCTACTAAAATTGTCTATTTCATATGGAGTGAGGAGTGAGTTGTGGTGCTTTGTCTTTTCACCTTGTTATTTTCATGGTCTTTAATGTTACACTGTTTCATTCCTGGTACTGATTATTTGAATCTTCTTTCCCCTGCCTCTCTGCCAGTTTTGCAAAATTTTTCTCATTGGACAGGGAGGCCTGGTGTCCTGCGATTCATGGGGTCGCAAAGAGTTGGACATGACTGAGGGACTGAACTGAACTGAACCGAGTATCTTCACATATGTGTACGCCTTTTATTTCCCTCTTTGTATATCCCTTTTATTCCCCTCACGTTTTATTTTGCCTTTTTGTGCTGGCTAGAACTCTAGCAGTATAAATGTTTTTTAAAATGAATTGAGAAGCATTTCCTCCTCTTCTATTTTCTGGAGGATGTTGTATATAACTGGGGTTAATTCTTTAAATGTTTGGTAAAATTCTCCAGTGAAACTATTTGATCCTGGAGATTTTTTTTTTTTTTTAGTTTCTAACTTAAAAATTCAATTTGCTTAATAGCTGTAAGGCTACTAAAATTGTCTATTTCATATGGAGTGAGGAGTGAGTTGTGGTGCTTTGTCTTTTCACCTTGTTATTTTCATGGTCTTTAATGTTACACTGTTTCATTCCTGGTACTGATTATTTGAATCTTCTTTCCCCTGCCTCTCTGCCAGTTTTGCAAAATTTTTCTCAATTTTATTCATCTTTCCAAAGAACTAGCTCTTTATTTCATGGATTTTCTCTATCATTTTTTTTCTGCTTTCAATTTCTTTGGTTTCTGCGATTGTCTCTGTTGTCTACTTCCTTCTACTTACTTTGGACTTACTTTGCTTATTTTTCTTTAGATTATTGATTTGAGCCTTTTCCCCTTTTCTAATTTATACATCAGTGTTATAAGCTTTCATTTCAGTACTGTTTTAGCTGTGTCCCACAAATTTTGATATGTTGCATTTCCATTTGCACTCAGTTCAATGTATTTTTTAAAATTTCTCTTGAGAGTTCTTCTTTGACCAGTGGATTATTTAGAAGTATATAGCTTAGTTTCAAAGTATTTGGAGAGTTTTCTCTAATCTTTCTGTCATTGACTTCTACTTTGAGTCCATTGTGGTAAAGGCATACATTCTATGGGATTTCTGTTGTTTTAAGTTTTTTGAGGTTTGCATTATGGCCTAAAAAAAGGAAAGATACAAGCATCTGAATGCAGAGTTCCAAAGAATAGCAAGAAGAGATAAGAAAGCCTTCTTCAGTGATCAATGCAAAGAAATAGAGGAAAACAACAGAATAGGAAAGACTAGGGATCTCTTCAAGAAAATTAGAGACACCAAGGGAACCATCTTTCATGCAAAGATGGGCTCGATAATGGACAGAAATGGTATGGACCTAACAGAAGCAGAAGATATTAAGAAGAGGTGGCAAGAATACACAGAAGAACTGTACAAAAAAGATCTTCACGACCCAGATAATCANCCTGACGACATTCCAGGTTCCTATGCAATATTGCTCTTTACAGCATCGGATCTTGCTTCTGTCACCAGTTACATCCACAACTGTGTATTGTTTTTGCTTTGGCTCCATCCCTTCATTCTTTCTGGAGTTATTTCTCCACTGATCTCCAGGAGCATATTGGGCACCTAATGACCTGGGGAATTCCTCTTTTGGTATCCTATCATTTTGCCTTTTCATGCTGTTCATGGGGTTCTCAAGGCAAGTATACGGAAGTGGCCTGCCATTCCCTTCTCCATTGTGCAGTGGTTTGACCCTTCTTTGGGACCTTCCTTTATGACTTGTGAAATGATTTTCACCAGGCAGAGAGGGCATTGTGATGGGCTCCACACTTCAGGCACCACCTCCTCCTTGGAGGTAAAAACATCCTGGAGAGCCTGAGCCTGCGCCCTGGATGGGCCAGCTTCTCCCTCTGCCCACACGGTGGACTGTGTGCAGCCAGCTCCACTTTCAGGTATGGGAAGAAACTGCCCTGTATAAGAAAGCAGCAAAATCAATCAGCTAGAGCAACTCAATCTCCATTTTCACTGAAGACAAAGTTGTGTCCCAAGTTTCTTAGGACACTTGAAAATATTTAGAATGGACGTAAAAGTTAGCTGTCTTAGGGAGTCAATGAGTTCGATGGCTTAAGTGGTATAGAATCTGCCTGCGATGTAGGAGACACAGGAGATTTTGGGTTTTGTCCCTGGTTCGGGAAGATCCCCTGGAGGAGGAAATGACAACCTGGTCCAGTATTCTAGCCTGGGAAATCCCGTGGATAGAGCAGCCTGGTGGGGTACAGTCCATAGGGTCGCAAAGAGTCAGACATGACTGAGCACACACACACAAGTCTTGAAGAAAGGACCAGTGGAAATGAGTTCTAAGCCAGGGTCAACACTTAGAAGATATATAATCTTGCAAATACCATTCAACTTCTCTGGACCTCAGTCTTTCATCTGTAAAGTGGAGCCAGCACTTTGCAGAGTTAGTGCAAAAGGTAGATAAAATTATCTTTCTGATTACTAGTATATGTTAAATAATGGCAGTTCCTCTCTCTCAAGCCCATCCTATAAGAATGTAACCAATGACAGGATCAGGTTCTCATAAATGCAAGAGTTGGAAAGGGCCAGCATGGTTACTGGCAGGGAGCTGGCAGGCAATAAATGTTTGTTGAACTAATGAATTAATTGCTGAAGGATGTAATTTAATAATTTTACAACCCTCTGTGAAAGTCAGAAACTTGGGGCAACTTGCCAAAGTCACATAACTAATTGGTGACAGGACCAAGGATCAACATACAGCCCTCAATTCCCGGTCAGTCTTCTCTGCCCAGACTCATATTTTTATAAAGCCATATCCAGTTCTCAAAATGATTTGTAGGCAAAATAGCACTGATTTATGGAAAGCAAATCATAAATTATTCTCAAATACTCATTTCTCAGCATCTGAGACCCATTTTACATAGAGCAGGAATTCAGATTTCCTATTGAAAAATCACTTCAGGGACCAAGGATTACGCAGCCTACTTCCCAACAGCTAATGTTTCCCAAATCTCCACATCCCACTCTACATAAGATGCTGAGAGTGAGGCAGAGAGGAGAGCCTTGGATGCTGGACTGTGGAGGGCAGGGAAAGAAGCCCCTTGCACTGTGCGCTCTTAACAATTGCTCAGAAATCTCCTTTGGGGAAGTGAGAGGACTGAATCTAAGGTCTGCACAAGGACATCCTTAGTGATACAAAAATATTATGAGTCAGCAACCTGTACTATGATTCACAGCAGAAAGTCTCATTAAGCAAGTGAAACCACTGAGCGAGAAAGAAGAGACAGTCGAATATGAGAAGCAGCTCGGAGGAATCACGTGGTTCAGAGAACGGGCAACTCTGGAGAAAATTGCTATTGATTTAAGTGAAAACAGTCCAGAAGTTTAGGAATAACAGAATCGTTGGACTGGCTTATTTTTCTGGTCTGTACTCCACATATCTCTTCTTCCTGCAACTCCCCAGGCAGATTCTTCTCGTGGATGAATTAGGCCGGGTGAAGAGAACAGGATTGTTGCCCACCCTTTTTTCAGCGTATCTAGTTGATTTATCTGTTGATACCACTGAGTTATGGCAGTTAAAACACTGCACATTAGAACAAGCTGGAACAGACTTTGGGCATTCATGAAAGCCACATGAAAACCACATGGAGCAGACGTGGAGAGCCGGTCCAGATAAGAGAGTGGACGCAGACATTTGTGAGTCTTTGCTCAAATCTGAAGTAAGACGAGTGCTTGGCTGCAGCATTGTAAACACCACAGTGGATTTTGGGAATCATCACCGTGTCGAAGCCTGGAGACGGAGATGATTCTGCTTTGGGACAAGTGAATGGCCAAAGCCAGTGGGATCAACAGCCCTTCACTCTCCTACTATAAGGACTCTACTTGACAACAGGAAGGTTTTAACTTTCCTCATTTGCAGTCCCTCCCTCTTTGAATCTGTGCCTTTTAGGGAGAAATTGGAGACTTTTAGTCATTCTCTGGCTAGAAAACTGGATTTTTCATAAAGAGGTATTGTGGATGGATCTGGTGTCAGAGACTGGAGCTAGAATTTGCTAGTTCCTGGGGGTGTGACCTTGGGTATGAATATAAACCTCTCTTCTGATTTTTCATCTTCAAAATGATTGTGATAATCACTCACATACTTCAAGGAGAGAATGCGGAAATGTTTCTACGACTCGACAAGGATGCTGGGACTCAGTTCAGAGCTCCTGAAGCTTGTGTAAAATGTATAAACTCCTTCAGATGGTGGGAAAAAAATCTCATAGAACCCTAAGAAAATAGCCGCAGGCATGGGATATGGTCTCTAAGATTCTCAAACTGAAGCAATGAATGGCTCATTTTATGTACTAAAAAAAAAAAATCCTTGCATTTCAAATGAATCATTAGTATTGTTTAAAGTACTTTTTAATGTATAATGTGTAAAATTATTTTGAAGAACATCATTAAAACAAAAATGAACATGTGTAAAACTATGTAACCATGGACTCTCTAAGAATGAACCACAAATCAGTCCTTTTTTTGGAGAAACACTGGCAAGGCAATTCAGAAGTCAGAAGTCAGATTTTAATCCTGGCTTTGCCATTTACTAGCTGTGTGATTTGGGGCAGGGACCTAATCTCTTCTAAAGCCTCAATTTCCTCAATGTACTGATTAAAGGCGAGAAAACCTCCTGGAATCGTACACTGAAAACAAAATCATGAGGGAAAGGAATTCTAGTCAGGGGGTCTTAGAGTCAAGGGTCAGGACCAGCAGTGCAAGGTCAGGCACGCCCTTTACCCTCTCAGAGCCTCAGTTTCCTTCTGGAAGAAAGAGAGCGATAACCTCTGGGGAGTTTATCTATCTTGCCGAGCTGCCAGGAGGATCAAAGTGTTTATGTGAAGTAGCCTGCCCTGCAAACAGGGAAGCACCAATCAGGGCAGAACTTCTCCTGGAAATAGGACGCTTCGACATTGCTCAAGGCTTAGAAACCATCATCCCTATCTGGAAAATCGAATCCATCTTGAGGTTAGAGTTCTGGTTTATGATCCTCTGCATCTCGAGCCAGAAATGAGCTCAGCCGAAAGTGCCATTAACTACCCGCTGCTGGGGTGGGTTCGCTGTCAAGATCCTTTTTATCAGTCAGCTGGCTGTGAAAAGCCAGATAATGCTTAAATACAGCCATTATCCAGAGAGCCTGCAGCTCTGCTTCCCAGGGCTCTGGCACAGCCTGCCCCTCTCGGGACAGGGCAAAATTCCTATAAGGTCGTTAATGAGGAATTCTTTTCTCCCTCCCCGGCTGCCCTGCAAACCAGTAGAGCCAGAAGGAGTAAGTGAGAAGCAAGGGTCATCCCCGAGTGGTTTATCTACTCCCTGTCTATCTTTCCTCCTCTCACTTTTTCTTCTCCTACCCTAACCCAGAATCCCATATGATGATGAGTTAGGCTTTATAGAAGAGTCCAGAGCAGTCTCTTTCCAGCCTTCTAGAAATCATCGGGGAAGATCGGCTAATATTCAGCACAAGTTAATTCAGGTATCTCCTCTGTGCCAGAAGCTGGGCCAGAGACTTTCTCATTGACATTATCTCTGGTTCCTATGCACAGTCAGCCTGACATGTTAGAATTATTATTCCCATTTCACAGCCAGGAGGGAAGGGGAAACTGACTCTCTCTGTAAAGGCTCATCCAAGCATCACACTGTTGGTGTGTGATGAGAGATTATAGCATCGCTCTGGCTATTATCATTAGGACTGTGACCACTCAAAGAAGGACCCCTGGATGGTAGGAGCATGGTCCTAACCCCCGCGCCACCCCAAACAGGGCTGTGCCCTTGGACCTTGAGCTTAACCTGCTCTGAGCCAGAGTTTCCTCCTGTTTGACTTCTGCTTCTGTGTTTGTGCAGATTAACAGAGACAATACATGTATTTTCCTATAGTCCAGGGCATCTAACCCCTGGGAAGGCTGTTACTAAAGTCACAGAGAACATTGTAAGCCCTTCACTCAGATACTAAGTCATCTTCTGAAAGAGGCAGGCATCCTGCTGATATTCAGTGAAGAACTAAAGAGACTGCTCAGAGTGTGACCTAGTTACTGAAGTCCAGCCTGACCATATCCACTTGCTTAATACAGAATAACTTGAGGTCAGGACCGTGATGGTCCGCTGTGATCACAAGAACCGTGAAAGCGAGTTCATGCCTCTGTCCGGCTGCTGTGCCTTCTGACTGTGTGAGACAGCTCTACGAACCTCAGTCTCTTTTCTAAAATAGAACTGATAGTTGCCTCCTTACCTTACAGGGCTGTTGTAAGAAGTAAGAGAAAATGTGTGGACACACTGGCACAGTGCCCAGAACATCAGGGAAGTTCAAGGGGTGTTTATTCCTTCATGGGTTAGTCTTGAAAATTTGGTTTGGTTTGCATACATTGTGCCACTGCTTTTCACATGAGAGAATCCCACTGGGGCATGGAACAAGAAGGGCTCTGCTTTCCATGTGTAAATCTATGGGGAAAACTTTGTCAGAACTGCTGCTGGGGAATAGTGTCTGTCCCTAGGGAAAGTGTTGAGAGATCACCAGTAGGTATTCTGAATCTAACTCCAAAAGTGTAAGAAATCCAAGAACACTGCCAATTTTAGCAAACTACTCGGATACCTGCTCTTGCTATGATTAATAACCAAGTTTCATTGGATGGTAAAGCAGTGGCACTTTCCAAAGGAAATTTCATAATTGCCAGAAACTGCTATCTTGGTGCTGAGTTGGGTCTCACTATTTGGCTCATCTGGCTAGTAGCAGCTGGCTGCCAAGTGTCATCTGCCCTAGGTATGGAGCAGACATCAGCCAGAGGACTTGACTGACCTAAGTGATAGGAGCTATCCTTGCTTCTCTGCTCATTTCTCTTTTCGATTTCCAGTCAAACTGTGACTCTAAAAGGCAGGCAGAATTTTACCCATATAAAGAACACAATCCTATTTCCTGATCCCCAGCCTTAAGGTTTTGATTGTAATTCCAAGTTCCACATGTTCCTTTTCAGTACTCTGCTTTTGGCTCATCTGAATGTTTGAACAAAAACTTAGAGTGAAAGCAAATGGATCAGAGAATCTCAAGAGAAGCATAATATGCTGTTGGAGAAGAGTTGGAAAAGTGAAACTTTTGAGGTGAGAAATAAAGAGGTGGCAATTAAGGAGCTTGAAAGATAGGTAGAATTGGAAAATGTAGAAATGGAAGGGAAGTGTATTCTGGGGCTAGTGGAAAAACATGCACAAACCCATGGAAGTGAAACACTCAAAGGATTTTAAAGAGTAAAGAGTTTGAATGTATACCTGAGTCCCTTCACTGTTCACCTGAAACTGTCAGAACACTGTTCATTGGTTATACCCTAATACAAAACAAAAAGTTAAAAAAAAAAAAAAAGTAAGGAGTTTGATGTGTGTGGACTCTGCGGTACACCCTGTATACACACGACATTGTTGTGCCCTTGTGAATAAAAGACGGTCATTTTATAGTGGATTTTGAGTAGAGAACAAGCTTTTTTTTGCCTCCTAGGTACATGAGAGGATTCTACTTTCCCACCACATCTGTAATTAGGAAGGGCTATCTGATTAGTTCTGGCCAATGCATTGTGTATAGAAATGGTAAGTGTCAATTCCTGACCAGAGAAATTGCCAGTTCAATAATATCCAGCACCTTTGTCCCTGCCATGTCAACAAAAAGGTTTTATTTTCCAAATAGTATAGCTACCACATAGTGGAGGCTGCTTACATGTGGATTAGTGAATTGCTATGTGGAGTGGAAGTGGCTCTGAAAATTTCCTGGGTCTTATGTGTACTTTTCATAAACAAGAATCATCTCTGATGTGAAGCTATTGAGATTTGGGAAATGTTTGTTATGGCAGCATAACCTAGTTTATCCTGACTAATACAAAGCATTGCAGAAAACATACCATGAGTTCTGAAGACACAACTTGACCTAATACATTTACTTGCTTTTCTGAGGCTCCCAATCCTAAGCATTCTTAAGGTCAGAGGAAGAGATAGCGATTTCATTTGTACCAGGCATCTGGCACTCATAGATGCCATCCTCATTACAGACAGAATTTGTTCAAGATAGCAACACAGAGAGGGCTTTGTGGCCTTATTTTGATGGAACGATTAGGGAAAATTTTGTTGACAACCCCTAAAACTACACTGAGAATTGGATAACTTAAACAATGACCTCATAGCAGCTTTTCATAGTAATAATTACTACCATTTAGTAAATTACTCAGATTCCAATGTGTTAATGGACTCCTTACAGCCTTGGCCAATTTCACCCTTACACTAATCCTACAACATTTAGATTTTATCCCCAATTTACAGATAAGAAAACAGGCTCAGAGAAGGAACATAACTTGCCCAAGTTCACCAAATTCAGTTACAGGAGAGCTAAGACAAGGCTATGGTTTTTCCAGTAGTCAGGTATGGATGTGAGAGTTGGACTGTGAAGAAAGCTGAGTGCCAAAGAATTGATGTTTTTGAACTGTGGTGTTGGAGAAGACTCGAGAGTCCCTTGGACTGCAAGGAGATCCAACCAGTCCGTTCTGAAGGAGATCAGCCCGGGGAGTTGTTTGGAAGGAATGATGCTGAAGCTGAAACTCCAGTACTTTGGCCACCTCATGTGAAGAGCTGACTCATTGGAAACGACTCTGATGCTGGGAGGGATTGGGGGCAGGAGGAGAAGGGGACGACAGAGATGAGATGGCTGGATGGCATCACTGACTCAATGGCCATGAGTCTGAGTGAACTCCAGGAGTTGGTGATGGACAGGGAGGCCTGGCGTGTTGCAGTTCATGGGGTCGCAAAGAGTTGGACACGACTGCGCGACTGAAGACCCAAACACAGACATATCTGACTTTAAACCATTTCAGGGAGGCTATCTTGTCTATGAAAGCTCACAAGAAGGATAGATAAAAATATAATCTTATCCAGAATTATTCATCTTTATTTTAACAAGAAGAAAAACATTGAAATGAGACAGAGCATACTCTCTAAATATTCATTTCTTCCTCTACATTCACAGTCTCTCCAGCAATTACTCTGGGGTCATGTGACTGATTTTGACCAATGAGCCATGAGCAAATGTGACCTGTGTTATTTGCAGGCTGAGATATATAAAAGCCAGTGTGTTTCTTTTATCCTTCTCTGCTCCTACTTACCTGGGAGGTCACATAGTCCAGTTGGTGTGACTACAGGATGGAGGAGAGCTTCTAAATCTTCGTGTGATTTTATGCACAGGAGAAGTAAGCCCAAGGAGGCAAAGCCAGGCAAACTGCCTTGTGGAGACTTGTTTTGTTCTTAGGCAACCACAGGCAAATAGAAACTGAATTAATCCTAATGGTTCGTGACACATTTTGATCACTGATCTTTGCATGACCCACTTTTATTTCATTCACTATATAATTAGCTATTTTAAATAATGCACGTATTCATGAAACCATTTCTCAGAACTTGAACTAGGACCTTGACAATAACATTCATCTAGCTACGAACTCCTTTGACCAACTCCTTTCTCTTCCTTCCCTCATATATAATAACCATCACCCTAAATCCTGTATTCTTCATTGCTTTACTTTCCTTAACATACTGCTTTATTGTATCCATGAATAGGAAGGAGAGATAAGAAAGCCTTCTTCAATGAACAATGCAAAGAAGTAGAGGAAAACAATAGAATGGGAGACTATAGATCTCTTCAAAAAAAATTGGAGATATCAAAGGACGTTTCATGCAAAGATGGGCATCATAAAGGACAGAAATGGTAAGGAACTAACAGAGACAGAAGAGAATAGGAAGTGGTGGCAAGAATATGCTAAAGAACCATACAAAAAGGTCTCAGTGACTGGGATAACCAGATGGCATGGTCCCTCACCTAGAGCCAGACATCCTGGAGTGTGAAGTCAAGTGGGTCCTAGGAAGCATTACTGCAAACAAAGCTAGTGGAGGTGATGGAATTCCAGCTGAGCTATTTAAAATCCTAAAAGATGATGCTGTTAAAGTGCTTCACTCAATGGTGGCTTAGTCACTAATTTGTGTCCGACTTTTGTGACCTCACAAACCACAGCTTGCCAAGCTCTTCTGTCCATGGGATTCCCCAGGCAAGAATATGGGAGTGGGTTGCCATTTCCTTCTCCAGGGCATCTTCCCAACCCAGGAAGTGAACCTGGGTCTCCTGCATTGCGAACAGATTCTTTACCAGCTGAGCTAGTGCACTCAATATGTCAGCAAATTTGGAAAACTCAGCAGAGGCCATAGGACTGGAAACGTTGGAAACTATGGACAGTGACTGCAGTCATGAAATTAAAAGACACTCGCTCCTTGGAAGGAAAGCTATGTATGACAAGACCAGACAGCATATTAAAAAACAGAGACATCACTTTGCCAACAAAGCTATGGTTTTCCCAGTAGTCATATACAGATGTGAGAGTTGGACCACAAAGAAGACTGAGCACCAAAGAATGGATGCTTTTGAACTGTGGTGCTGGAGAAGACTCTTGAGAGTCCCTTGGACTACAGGGAGATCCAACCAGTCAATCCTAAAGGAAATCAACCCTGAATTCTCACTGGAAGGACTGATGCTGAAGCCGAAACTCCAATACTTTGGTCACCTGATGCAAAGAACCAACTCATTGGAAAAGACCCTGAATGCTGGGAAACACTGAAGGCAAAAGGAGAAGGGGGCAGCAGAGGATGAGATGGTTAGCGTTACCAACCCGATGGGCATGGATTTCAGCAAACTCAGGAAATAGTGAAGGACAGGAAAACCTGGCATACTACAGTCCATGGGGTCACAAGGAGTAGGACATGACTGAGTGGCTGAACAAACACAATGTGTATTCCTAAAATCCCTATGTGTGTGGGTGTGTGTATGTGTGTGTGTGTAGTCTTTGTTTTTCCATCTATATAACAGTTGTTGTGAAAATTAAATCAGATGATGCAAGCTGAACGCTGAGAATAGGTCCTGACGTAAAACAGATGTTGATTTAAATTCTGGTTTTCTTTCTTTTTTAATTTATATTTATGTATTTATTTAGGCTGTGCTGGGTCTTCTTTACTGTGCTCAGGCTCTCTCTAGGTGCAGCAAGTGGGGGCTACTCTCTAGCTGTGGTGCGTGGGTTTCTGTTTGCAGTGGCTTCTCTTGCTGTGGAGCATGGACTCTAGAGTACTTGGCTTCAGTAGCTGTGGCTCACAGGCTTAGCTGCTCTGCAGCATGTGGGATCTTCCTGAACCAGAGATCAAACTCGTGTTCCTCGCGTCGCAAAGCAGATTCTTAACTGCGGGACCACCAGAGAAGCCCTTTAGTTTTCTTTTTTGTCTTTCCTTGGTAATTTTCTCAGAGACATTTTGGTAAAAGAGCAGAGTCACAATATGATTTGAAATATCTAAAAACCATTATGCAACTTACCAAAGCAACTGCTAAAAGGGCAGAATCCATATCAGAAGGAAAAAGACTTCAGGGCTGAGAAAGCTATTGGCTTTCTAGATGTTTGTTTTGGCAAAGTCAGAAACTCTAATTTCTTGCCTGGTTAAAGAGCAGAAGCTCACGGGGAACTAACGGTCACCACACCTCCTTCTGGATAACAGGGCAGCAGGTCAGTGACGTCAAGTAGCATCCTTTGGTACCACCAAGTTAGCCTTCATGAGAGTCCAAGAAGCGACATCAGCTTTACATGGAAAGGAGACACATTTTTAAACGTGGGAGGGGAGATGCTGCAAGAGAAAGTAGCTCAGAAGCGGGGGAAGATTCCCGGAAACTTACTTCAGAGACAATAAATAGTAAATTATTCCAAGGAGGAACATAAATATTGGGAGAAGCTAAGGATACCAACTACCTGCCCTATGGATTATCCAGGGAGCTTACTCTAAAAGCAAGGCAGACGAGAACTGCCAAATATGAGAGAATAGAGGAGATCTGAGGGACTCCTACAAGGAACACAGCTGTTCCAAAGAGAGAGCTCTCCAGTGGATGTAGCAGTAGTCATTCTAGCAAGAATGTTGCAGAGAAGAAGCTGTCAAAGAAAGCTGGGGAAAGGGTAGAATGGGATATCCAAAGGACTTTAAGATCCCCATTCAACCTGACTATCTAACTTGACAAAAGACCTAAGATGATCTTCATAAAAGTCCAAAAGTTTTTGGCCCAATCCTAACCCATAATGTTGGGTTCTCAGGTGGCTCAGTGGTAAAGAATCCATCTGCCAATGCAGGAGACACGGGTTCAATATCTCGATCGAGAAGATGCCGTGGAAGAGGAAATGGCAACCCACTCCAGTATGCTTGCCTGAAAGATCCCACAGACAAGAGGAACCTGGCAGGCTATAGTCCACGGGGTCAAAAAGAGTCGGACACAACTGAGTGACTGAGCACACACACACACATAAACGTAACTCCCTGCTCCCTGGTCCGTACAGGGCACTAAAAGGTGCGATTCTCACCAGTTGCCTTGTAATAACCCTTCACGTTTGCACTGGGGTTTGCAGCTGATGAAACTCTTCACTTGCTCTATTTGCTGTGATCCTCTCAATTGTCCCATGAATGACATACTTCACAAAGATCCAAGAGGCAACGCGAATTACCCCAAATGATGCAGCTAGTAAGTGCCGTATCCTCCTGGCATCAAGTGTGGTGTTTTTTCCACTGCATCTCAGCCGCCTCCCTGCCGATCCAGGGGTTGGGCGAATGTCCAAAATCCAAAGCCCAGCTCTGACATCTACTTACTCCTCCTCATTGGCTTAGACATCATGATACTGTTTATCTAGCTCAGCTCCTGCCAAGGTGCCCAGTGCAATGTCCTGCTCACACAGAGGAGTCGCTAACCCCCAGTCCCACCCCTTCCTCTGCAGATTCCTTCCTGGAGAAACACTGGACTCTGGAGAAGCCTGAACTGCTCAACCCCTCCAGGGCTCGCTAATGAGTTGTTTTAAGCTGTGTGTGAGACCAATGTTCAGGAAACCCGGGAGCTCAGCGATTACAGTGCAGGCAGGAGGTACCGCCCATCTCAGCGCGCCTGCCCTTCGCTCAGATGTTACCACCTCTTTTGAGTGGCACTTCCACACGCCCTCAGCCATCCCTCTTTGGGCAGGAATCCCATCAGATTTTACAAGCCGGGCAGGGTCAGGCCTGGTGAAAACGTGAATGGGAATGCCCAGAACAACAAAGGCAGCAGGCAGTTTCCCTCGGGAGATGAGGGTGAGCCAAGCCACGTGCTGGCAGTTCAGTTCTGGGGAGACAATGAGCAGGACAGTGGCAGACCCCAATAAGAGGACCCTCCTGAGGGCAGATCCATCAGAATTAGCTCAGATCCTACAAGGAGAATTTTAGTAGAAAGGTTTTAGTTTCTATGAGTTCTAAAGAGCTGGATTACCAGGATGGAGGCTTGTGAGTTGCAACCATTTCTAGACAGGGGCAGGCAAACTTCCTCTGTGAAGGGCCAATAGTAAATATTTTAGGCTTCATGCGCCAGATGGTCTTTGCTGGAACTACTCGCCCTGCTACTATAGTGTGAAAGCAAGAAGCCACCATAAGTAAATAAGTGAGCATGGCTGCGTCCCAGTAAAATTTTATTTATGGACACCGAAATATAATTTGCATATAATTTTCCCATGTCATGGAATATTCTTTTTTTATTTTTTTAAGACCATTTAAAAATGTAAAAACCATTCCTAGCTCATAGGCTGTAGAAAACATGGAGTGGATTTGACTTGTTTGGGCTGTGTTTTCTCAACCTCTGTTCTGTGGCAGTGTTTCTCAAACTATGGATACGTATGTGATAAATGTCCAATTTTTCTTTTAATTGCCAAGTTTTCTCAGTTGATTCTTTTTGTAATTTTATATCAAAATTGGCTACTGGAAAACGGGAAAAGAAAACAAAACAGCTCTAAAATACAAGTCCACTGACAATTTATACCACTGTTTCTAATACATACTCTCAAAGTCTGAACTTGACTCACTCAGGATTGGACTGTAAGAGTGTATGACCCACACTCTGGGAGACTCAATAAATCTTAAGTAACTGTTGTGTTGATCTAAAAATCAGTTAGCAGACCAATTATTTAAATTATCATCTAGTGTTTTTGAACTCCTTAAAAGTTGTGGTTTTCAGACAAAGGCCAACAATCCCCCTTTCAGTCTTGTTTTCCTGTTCGTAATGAGTAATGAGTTTATGTGCTCAGTCATGTCTAACTTTGGGGCCCCATGGACTGGAGCCCACCCGGCTCCCCTGTCTATTGGATTTTCTTAGGGAATCTTTTATTGTCCCATCCTGAGCTGGCGAAAGCACACCCATTGAGGAGTTATAATTCTGTATAATAAATACATTGTAAAGTGTAAACATTACTATCAGTATTTCTCTGGCTCTTCTCCTAACCCCTCAGTCCCCTTTGAGTTCCCACCGAGCATCTGGGAGGTCGTCTGTGGAGCCTGTCCAGTGCCCTGTGGTCTGCGGCTCACTTCCTTGCCTTCTCTGAGGTCTGGGTTCAGACATCTGCACCGCTGCTCCCACTATCATACATGTGCCAGCATGGTGGGTACTCTTCCCTCCTCTCTAGAGATGACCATGCTGTTCTTCTCTTAAGCTGCCATGTCTACCTTACTCTGGACCACTCCTAATGGGCTCCTTCCACCTCCCCAGGCAGAGAAGGTCATAAATACCAATGCCCTGTGGCTCATCTTTCCACAGGAATCACACAGACCAGCCTTGTACATTTTCACCCAACTGTACTTCAGCCCCATCTCCCTAGACTGCCCCAGAGGCAGTCTCAGAGGCAATGGCTAAGCTGTGTTCAGAACCCGCTTCTCTCCAGCCTCAGGCTACTCAATTTGTACCAATCTTTGGACCTATTCTCTCTTTCCTGATGCATCCATTTAAACTGTGTGGTTTAATGAGTTTTGACAAAGCGCACATACTCGTGTAGTCATAACTCTAAGATAAGATGCATTTCCATCAACCCATGCAGTCCCCTAGTGCCCCATTGCCAGCAGTTTCTAGTTCTGCTTCTGGCCCCAGGCAGCTACTGATCTGTTTCCCATTGATATACATTATTTTTACCAGCCCTAGAGTTTAAGGTGAATGGAATCATATAATTTATATTCTGTTGTATAAGGCTTCTTTTACCCGGCATAATGTTTTTGAGGTTCATGCATGATTTTCCTTCCATCAGTGGTTTGTTTCTTTTTATTACAAGGTAAAGTTCCATTATATGACTATATGATGATTTGTTTATTCATTCACCAATTAACATGTCTATAGTTTCCAATTTTGAGGTCTTATGGCTAAAATTGCTATGAACATTCATTTATAAGCCTGAAGTAAAAATAATGCTTTCATTTCTTTTGAGAGTGGAATTGCTGAGTTGTATAGCAAATGTATGTTTAACTTTGTAAAAAGCTACCACAGAGTTTTCCAATGTCATTTAATCATTTTACGTTTCCACCAGCACTATGAAAGAATTTCCATTTGCTCCAAAACTCACCAACGCTTACTACTGTTGGCCTTTTTAATTTTAACAGATTTGTAGAGGTCTCTTATTGAAGCTTTGATTTGCATATTTCTGATGGTTGATGTTAATGTTTTATGCTTATTGGTCATCCTTGTATCTAATTTTGTGAAATCTGTTAAAAGCTTTTGCACTTTTAAAATTTGGACTATTTGTCTTGTTACTAAGTTGTGAGATAGGTAAATACATAGATGGTATGCATGTATGTGTTAGTCACTAAGTCGTGTCCAACTCTTTGCTACCCTGTGAACTTGTAGCTCACCAGGCTCCTCTGTCTATGGAATTCTCCAGCTAAGAATCCTGGAGTGCGTAGCCATTCCCTTCTGCAGAGGATCTTCTCAACTCAGGGATCAAACCTGGGCTCCCGCATTACAGCAGATTCTTTACTGTCTGAGTCACCAGGGAAGCCAATAGATAGATAGATAGGTAGGTAGGTAGGTAGGTAGATAGATACTCTAGCTATGAGTCCTGTGTCAGATGTGTTTTGTACAAAAAAAGTTTTCTCCAATGTGTTTTGATTTTCATTTTATTAATGGTGCCTTTAACAAAAAGAGTTTATGAAATACAAGTTCCCATGTTTTCTTTAATGTTTAACATATTTTTTCTATCCTCTCTAAGAAATTTTTATCTATATCAAGATTTAAAATGTTTTCTCTAATGTGTTTTTCCTAGAAGAGTTCTCAGATTAATTTTTAATTGTTGTGTGAGGTAAGAATCAAAGTTTATTTTTTTTAATGTGGCTATCTAACTATTCCAATGCCATTTATTGAGAGTATTATCCTCTCCCCACTGAATTTCCTTGTTGAAAATCAGTCAACCATATATCAATATGTTCTTTTTCAAAATCTTCCTGACTGGTCTAGATTTTTGCATTTTTAAATAAATCTAAGAGTTGAATAAAATTAAAATGTGACATTATTATTGATTAGATTGAATCAATAGATCAGTTTCGAGAGAACTGAAATACTATATTGATTCTTCCAACCAAGGAGCGTGATATATCTCTTGATTTTTTTTTTTATCTTCTTTCATTTCTATCAGCAGTTCTTGGTAGATTTCAACATAGAAGTCATCCACGTATTTTGTTACATTTACTGCTGTATTTATTGTTATAGTTATGTTACATATTTATAAAAGATTGTCAGTATAAATCTGAAAATAGTGATGACATCCTTACATTGTTCCCAGCCTTAAGAGGAAAAGCATCTAATCTTTCACAATTCATTATGATGTGTTAGGGTTCTATACATGGTCATCGTCAGACTGAAAACCTTATCTCTAGTCCTAATTTGCTGAGAGGTTTTACAGTCATAAATGAGTGTTGACTTTGTTAGCAAATTTTTTCTACATCTATTAAGAATATAGATATTATGTTTATGTTAATGCCATTTGTTAGTTTTTGATTATTAAACCAATCTTCAGTTCAGTTCAGTCCCTCAGTCATGCAACCCCATGAACTATAGCATGCCAGGCTTCCCTGTCCATCACCAACTCCTAGAGTTTACACAAACTCATGTCCATTGAGCTGGTGATGCCATCCATACTCTGTCATCCCCTTCTCCTCCTGCCCTCAATCCTTCCCAGCATCAGGGTCTTTTCAAATGAGTCAGCTCTTCGCATCAGGTGGCCAAAGTATTGGAGTTTTGGCTTCAACAAAAGTCCTTCCAGTGAACACTCAAGACTGATCTCCCTTAGGATGGACTGGATGTATCTCCTTGCAGTTCAAGGGACTCTCAAGAGTCTTCTCCAACATCACAGTTCAAAAGCATTGATTATTCTGTGGTCAGCTTTCTTTATAGTCCAACTCTCACATCCATACATGACTACTGGAAAAACCATAGCCTTGACTAGACGAATCTTTGTTGGCAAAGTAATGTGTCTCTGCTTTTTAATATGCTATCTAGGTTGGTAGCTTGCCTAGTGACTCAGAGGGTAAAGTGTCTGCCTACAATGTGGGAGACCCAGGTTCAATCCCTGGGTCAGGAAGATCCTCTGCAGAAGGAAATGGCAAGCCACTGCAGTACTCTTTCCTGGAAAATCCCATGGACAGAGAAGCCTGGTGGGCTACAGTCCATGGGGTCGCAAAGAGCTGGACATGACTGAGCGACTTCACTTTCACTTTCTTTTCAGGTTGATCATAACTTTCCTTCCATGGAGTCAGCATCTTTTAATTTCATGGCTGCAGTCACCATCTGCAATGATTTTGGAGCCCCCCAAAATAAAGTCTATCACTGTTTCCATTGTTCTCCAACTGTTTGCCATGAAGTGATGGGACCAGATGCCATGATCTGTTGCTTCCTGACCTGATCTAATAAAGTGCACAATGAGTGTAATGTGCTTAAATCATGCCAAACCATCCCCAGTCCTGATACATATTTGAAAAGCAAAATTTAAAACAAACCATAACTTGAACAAACACTCTCTTTCAACAACACAAGAGAAGACTCTACACATGGACATCACCATCAGATTGATTATATTCTCTGCAGCCAAAGATGGAGAAGCTCTATACAATCAGCAAAACTTAGACCAGGAGCTGACTGTGGCTCAGATCATGGACGTGAGTCTGAGTGAACTCCGGGAGTTGGTGATGGACAGGGAGGCCTAGCGTGCTGCGATTCATGGGGTCGCAAAGAGTCAGAAACGACTGAGTGACTGAACTGAACATGCAGGTTGGAAGCATCTACCTTGATGGGGGAAGGTAATTCTTTAAATAGATTCTTTTTCAGCCCTACATAAAGCTCCGAGTATAGAAAACTTCCTCAAAAAAAAAAAAAAAAAAGAAGAAGAGGCAAAACAAACCACTTGGACATTGAACATTTACTCCTTCGAGAGTAGAAGTTATCCCAATAATGCAGTCGCTCCTGTTCAGTATTTATGTTCTCTCTGTTCTATTCAGGAAAGGCCAAGCCATTTGTGCTCAGCCTAAGACTCAATGCTTTTCTCTGCTTCAGTTCAGTTCAGTCACTCCATCTTGTCCAACTCTTTTATGATCTCATGGACTGCAGCATGCCAGGCTTCCCTGTCCATCACCATCTCCCAGATCTTACACAAACCCATGTCCATCAAGTCAGTGATGCCATCCAACCATCTCATCCTCTCTCGTCCCCTTCTCCTCCTGCCTTCAATCTTTCTCATCATCAGGGTCTTTTCCAAAGAATCAGTTCTTCTCATCAGGTGGCCAAACTATTGGAGTTTCAGCTTTAGCATCAGTCCTTCTAATGAATATTCAGGACTGAGTTCTTTTAGGATGGACTGATTTGATCTCCTTGCATTCCAGGGCACTCTCAAGAGTCTTCTCCAACACCACACTTCAAAAGCATCAATTCTTCGGCACTCAGCTTTCTTTATAGTCCAACTCTCACATCCACACATGACTACTGGAAAAACCATAGCTTTGACTAGATGGATCTTTGTCAGCAAAGTATGTCTCTGCTTTTCAATATGCTGTCTAGGTTGGTCATAACTTTTCTTCCAAGGAGCAAGCGTGTTTTAATTTCATGGCTGAGGTCACCATCTGCAGTGATTTTGGAGCCCCTCAAAATAAAGTCTGTCACTATTTCAATTGTTTCCCTAACTATTAGCCATGAAGTGATGGAACTGGATGCCATGATCTTAGTTTTCTGAATGTTGAGCTTTAAGCCAACTTTTTCACTCTCTTCTTTCACTTTCATCAAGAGGCTTTTTAGTTCTTCTTCACTTTCTGCCATAAGGGTGGTGTCATCTGCATATCTGAGGTTATTGATATTTCTCCCGGCAATCTTGATTCCAGCTTGTGTTTCTTCCAGTCCAGCGTTTCTCATGATGTACTCTGCATAGAAGTTAAATAAGCAGGGTGACAATATACAGCCTTGATGTACTCCTTTTCCTATTTGGAACCAGTCTGTTGTTCCATGTCCAGTTCTAACTGTTGCTTCCTGACCTGCATATAGGTTTCTCAAGAGGCAGGTTAGGTGGTCTGGTATTCCCATCTCTTTCAGAATTTTCCACAGTTTTTTGTGATCCACACAGTCAAAGGCTTTGGCAAAGTCAATAAAGCAGAAATAGATGTTTCTCTGGAACTCTCTTGCTTTTTCGATGATCCAGCAGATATTGGCAATTTGATCTCTGGTTCCTCTGCCTTGTCTAAAACCAGCTTGAACATCTGGAAGTTCACATATTGCTGAAGCCTGGCTTGGAAAATTTTGAGCATTACTTTGCTAGCTTGTGAGATGAGTACAATTGTGTGGTAGTTTGAGCATTCTTTGGCATTGCCTTTCTTTGGGATTGGAATGAAAACTGACCTCTTCCAGTCCTGTGACCACTGCTGAGGTTTCCAAATTTGCTGGCAAATTGAGTGCAGCACTTTCACAGCATCATCTTTCAGGATTTGAAACAGCTCAGTTGGAATTCCATCACCTCCACTAGCTTTGTTCTTAGTGATGCTTCCTAAGGCCCACTTGACTTCACTTCCAGGATGTCTGGCTCTAGGTGAGTGATCATATCATCATGATTATCGGGGTCATGAAGATCTTTTTTGTACAGTTCTTCTGTGTATTCTTGCCACCTCTTCTTAATATCTTCTGCTTCTGTTAGGGCCATACCATTTCTGTCCTTTATTGAGCCCATCTTTGCATGAAATATTCCCTTGGTATCTCTAATTTTCTTGAAGAGATCTCTAGTCTTTCCCATTCTGTTGTTTTCCTCTATTTCTTTGCATTGATCACTGAGGAAAGTTCTTATCTCTACCTTGAACTTAGCCTAGTGGGCCTCATTTCAATCTTCTTACCTCCAAAACTCTGAGATAATAAATCTATGCATTTTAAGCCATTACGTTTTAGCAATTTGCCACAGCAACACTAAAAAAGTGATGTTGCTGTAGTTCAGTCACCCAGTCATGTCCATTTCTCTGCAACCCTATGGACTGCAGATTGCCCGGCTTCCCTGTCCTTCACCATCTCCTGGAGTTTGCCCAAACTCATGTCCATTAAGTTGGTGATGCCATCCAACCATCTCATCCTCTGTACATACTCCCCATGGATCACGGCCTGGTCATGGGAAAGGGTCTTGTCTAACTCAGTGAAGCAAAGAGCCATGCTGTGCAGGTCCACCCAAGATGACGGGTCACAGCGGAGAGTTCTGACAAAATGTGATCCACTGGAGGAGGGAATGGCCAAGCATTCCAGGATTCTTGCGTCAAGAACCCTATGAACAGCATGGAAAGGCAAAAAAGCGATAGAGTGTATTATTCATTTGTCCACTTTGTCTGAGGTATCAAATTTATTTCCATAAAATTGTTTATAACATAACTTTTCAGCACTTGAATATTCATAAAATCTGTACAGACAGGCTCTCTTTTATTGCCAATCTGATCATTTCTGTCTTCATTTGAGCCTGAAGTTTATTAATTCTACTAATCTTTTCAAAGAACAAGCTTTTAATTTAGTTTTTACTATTTTTAGTCTGATACTATTTTATTTACTTCTATTCTGCTTTTATTATTTCCTTTTTACAGCATATTTTGGATTAAATATGTTCTTTTTTCCATTTTTTAAAAATGGAAGTTTACATAATCAGTTTAGATCTTATTAAAAGACAATTCTCCATGGCTATCTCATGTTTCTACATATTTTCAAGCAGAAGCACTAACTGTCCTGGTCTGGACCATCCTTTTGAGGATGTTTTTATGGTAAACAGTTGTGGAGAATATAGTGTCTCCTGCCAAAGCAAAAGACAGGTGTATTTACTGTTCAATATGATAAATATAATGTCTGTGTCTCTGGGGCATAGGCTACTATCCATTATAAAAGATCCAAGTTTCCTAAGCTTGAGTTTCTTCTATAATGTAACTCACTGCATGTTCAGGAGTTATCTGGCCCCCCCCTTTTTTTTTATCACCCCATGGGAACTGGAGCTCAGGGGAGCATCACAAACACTGATATTCTCGCTGCTGCTATAGCTGTTTATAGAGTCCTCTCTCTCTGACTCAGGAGTGTTGTGTCTTGTACTAGAAGTACTCATGAGACCGTGAAAGCCAATTCGTTAGCATGCGAGTAGGGAAAAATCTCAGACCACTCATAGCACTTATGGTTGGTCTTCTTTTTAATATAAACATTTAAAGCTATTAATTTTTTTGAAGTATTGGTTTAACTGAATCCCACAAATACTGGGTTTTTGGAATTATAATTTAGTGCAAACTACACCAAAAAAGGCTCATAGGCATGAATGTATATGAGATTTCCTGTCTGCATGCAAACATAAATTGTGGAGTAGAAGTGTTCTAAGAGATGAGACAAGGAGAGAAGACAGGCACTCAGTTATGGAGGCTAAGTGGCTTGCACTTCATCTTTGGAGCAGTGGAAAGATTTTGGTACAGAAGTATGACTTTGCCAGCTGAGCATTTGAGAAGGATGACTCTTGAACTGGGTGGTATGTGAGAGCAGGGATCCCTGGTGGAAGACATTGTCACTTTGAGGGTTAGAAGCACATAAGAAGAAATAGCTTACATTTGTCATGGTATACTTTTTGTATTACTTGCATCAATATATTATTTAATTTCTCCAAACAGCCTCTGAGGTCGTTATGAATTTCCCCATTTTCAGGTAAAGAAATTGAGATTTAGAGAAGTTTGGCAACTTGCTTCGAAGGTCAAAACTAGCAGTTTTATGGAACCAATATTTGAAACAAGGTCTGTCTCACTCCCAAGTCTGTACTTGCTCCTCTGCTCCAGCCTGTGTTCACAAAGCATTTCCTCCCCTTTACAATTTTCTTATTCCTTTTCAAGTTGTGCCCTTCACAATCTATCCAACACCAAAAATGAATTCCTAGAACCCTAAGGACAATTACAAAACCAAAAAGATACATCAGTTACTGTTAATCAGCTCTCAAGAGAAAAAAAAAATATTGAACTGTTTGCCAATTTCCAGGGTGTAAATATTCCTAGCATGGCTGACTTAAGCTACCAATTATATGCAATTGCATCACTGAATACAAAGTTAGAAAGATGCACACAACCAGCTGTCACAAGCAGCACCAGATGGATCAGCACACCATCACCTGCAACCAGGACCTCGGCACTCCACAGAGCACGATGGGGTAAGAGATGATGACATGCCCTGTTTTCAAACTTGCTTATTCATTGATTACAGTTTATTTGGAAGACAAACATGCCTAGTTAATAGAACACTTGGTTACCTTTTTTAATAATTTGTGCTAAAAGTCAGCTAGGGAAAAGAGAGAGGTGAACAGATCAAATCTAAAGCCAGGAGTGATATAATCTATCATTGGATACAATCCTTTGAGGAAGCAATAGAGTAATAAATATAAGGCTGTCTGTTCAGTTCAGTTCAGTCACTTAGTCATGTCTGACTTTTTGCAACCCCATGGACTGCAGCATGCCAGGCTTCCCTGTACACCACCAACTCCAGGAGCTTGCTCTAACTCATGTCCATAGAGTTGGTGATGCCATCCAACCATCTCATCCTCTGTCATCCCCTTCTCCTCCTGCCTTCAAACTTTCCCAGCATCAGAGTCTTTCCAATTAGTTGGTTCTTCACATCAGATGGTCAAAGTATTGGAATTTCAGCTTTAGCATCAGTCCTTCCAATGAATATTCAGGACTGAGTTCCTTTAGGATGGACTGGTTGGATCTCTTTTCAGTCCAAGGGACTCTCAAGAGTCTTCTCCAATACCACAGTTCAAAAGCATCAGTTCTTCGGTGCTCAGCTTTCTTTATGGTCCAACTCTCACATCCATACATCACTACTGGAAAAACTATAGCCTTGACTAAATGGACTTTTGTTGGCAAAGTAATGTCTCTGCTTTTTAATATGCTGTCTAGGTTGGTCATAGCTTTCTTCCAAGGAGCAAGTGTCTTTTAATTTAATGGCTGAGGTCACCATCTGCAGGGATCTTGGAGCTCCCAAAAATAAAGTCTGTCACTGTTTCCATTATTTCTCCAACGATTAACCATAAAATGATGGGGCCAGATGCTATGATCTTAGTTTTCTGAATGTTGAGCTTTAAGCCAACTTTTTGACTCTCCTCTTTCACTTTCATCAAGAGGCTCTTTAGTTCTTCTTTGCTTTCAGCCCCATAAGGATGGTGTCATCTGCATATCTGAGGTTACTGATATTTCTCCTGGCAGTGTTGATTCCAGCTTGTGCTTCATCCAGCCAGCATTTCAGGTGACGTACTCTACATATAAGTTAAATAAGCAGGGTGACAATGTAGACCCTTGAAGTACTCCTTTCCCTATTTAGAACCAGTCTGTTGTTCCCTGTCCGGTTCTAACTGTTGCTTCTTAACTCGCATACAGATTTCTCAGGAGCCAGATAAGGTGGTCTGTTCCATCTCTTGATGAATTTTCCACAGTTTGTTGTGATCCACACAGTTAAAGGCTTTGGTGTAATCAATAAAGTGGAAGTAGATGTTTTTCTGGAACTCTCTCGCTTTTTCGATGATCTAACAAATATTGGCAACTTGGTCTCTGGCTCCTCTGCCTTTTTCAAATCCAGCTTGAACATCTGGAAGTTTATGGTTCACGTAACTGTTGAAGCTGGCTTGGAGAATTTTGAGCATTACTTCCCTAGCATGTGAGATGCATGAAATTGTACGGTAGTTCGAACATTCTTTGGTATTGCCTTTCCTTGAGATTGAAAGGGTAAAGTTGTCCATAATTCCGACCACTAATCCCACCGTAGGAGTTTACCTAAGCAACTATCCCTATTGGTGCAGAAACCAAGTGTTAGGAGTATTCATTGCAGTGTTATCTACAAAGTAAACAAAAGAGTAAATAAAACACCTACTAACTCTCTCAATATCCAACGAAAGATAACGGTTAAGTGTTAAAACTTATTTGCAGTAAACAGAATAATGACCACCCAACAATGACCCTGGCTTCCCCAGTGTCTCAGACAATTAAGTATCTCCCGGACAAGAAGGTCCTCACTTTTTCCAGCAAACTGGCATTCCTCAAGGGACCACAGTACTCAGGAGCTGCAGATGAATCTCTGATACTTTTTCTCCAGCTACAGAAACAGTGAAGTTATTGAGAGACCATCCTCAATACTAAGTTTTTCTGTGATCTTTTCTTGCTTAAACCCTTGGTACCTGCTACCACCTGGCAAACAGTCACAGAGCTAAAACAAACAACAACAAAAAAAGCATAAAGACACAAATGAATATGAAAAGAGAGCTTGGAAAAGGATAATCAAGTTGCCTTTAGCAGTTATTTCTTCATTTGTGGTGGTGATTTTTTCTACTGCCTGCTGACTGTATTTCAAGTCTGGAACTTGTCTGTTTGAATTGATAGGGGCTTCCCTGGTGGTTCAGATGGTAAAGAATCTGCCTGCAATGCAGGAGACATGGGTTTGATCCCTGGGTCAGGAAGATCCCCTGGAGAAGGGCATCGCAATTCATCCCAGTATTCTTACCTGCAAAATTCCATGGACAGAGGAGGCTGGCGGGCCACAGTCCATAGGTAGCAATGAGTCAGACACATCTGAGTGAATAACGCTACCTTGAGTTGATAGAATCAACCACCCTTCCCAGGAGAAGAGCATGACCTAGCAGCTTATCTCAATCCTGGTTGCCATACAAACACCAGTGATCTCCCCACCCCACCCCAGCTGCTTCAGGAAGGAAGGAGGGAATAGTAGGTACAAACTCTGTTAGCATATTATGTTCTGAGGTGAACATAATTCAATCTAACTGAAAAAGAAGTTTTAATTTACACAAATTAATTCAAAGATCACATGTGCTCCCCACCCAGCTGGTGGCTGGAAGAGGGTGTCGTACGATGCCACAAACCAATGCTGCCTCAAGTGCTTGTCACTGGAGTAACATCTTGAAAATGGCAAAGACAAATGATGTCCAATGCTGGATCTAATGTCAGCTTTCTGGACTCAGCCAGTTTCACTTCCAAGTCAGACTTTTAGAGTCATGTGGCACATCATCCATGTCTGGAAGAGCATGATCAGGAAAGCAATGATTTCTAACATCTTATGTACCCAGCGTTTGGCTCAGCCCGTGGCTTACCTCATGAATATGACCATTGGACAGATGGAAAAACTGAGGAACAGAGGCAGAGATGTGACTTAGTCAGAGTCAGACATACAGCTCTGTCTATGCCTGACACTTCCTTTCAGACACCAAGAAAGTGAGGGGTCAAGAAATCAAGTCATTTAAGACAACCCAGAATACTGGGGCTGTCGCCTCTGGAACAAGGACAACAAAAAAATCACATGAAGAGGCCTCAGATTTCAGCAGGGCTACCTTGAGGACAAACAAAACCAAATTCTTCCATATGGGTCTAGAAAACTAGTAAGATTTGGTGACAGGGCTGGGGAAGACAGAAAAATACCTTCCAGCAATGACAGTTAGTCCCATATGCAATGGGAGTGAGGGACTGAGTCCCCATCAGTGGAGGGTCAAGCCATGCCTTCTCCTGCAGCTCCCAGGGTCACACCACTAGAGGTGGGTTTCTGCCTTCGTTGGCAGCGCCTCCCACCTCAAAGATTCTGTGAGTTGTGATTCCTCATTATGTCCACAATCTAAGGGAAAGGAAACTAGCATTTCTGAAGCCCTCCTCTGGGCCAAGTATGTGCCAGGCCTTTCTTTATACGTTATCACGTTTCATTCCCAATCACCGATTCTCACCTGCTAGCCAGGTAGCAAGGTCGACCTCACTAGCCCCATGTCAACTACAGATTCAAGTGCATTCCAATCAAAACTTGCAATGCTCAGTTCTATGGCAAGCGTCAGACGAAGAGGACTGGAGACTGAAGCCATCACCCTAGCCACTAGCTCTCCAGAATGACCTACTTCCTGGCTCATGATCAACAAAGGGCCATTCTTACTTCCAGGAGAATGTCAGCTAAACCCAGTAGGCAGAAAAAGAGAGGGAGGGAGATAAGTCCAAATGGGAGGACAGTTTTTCCTAGCCAGAGGATAAAGATGTTGAAGCTCTGTTTTTGTTTTGGTTTGTAAGATTAGTACTGTGTGTGTGTAACTAATTTATTCAGCTTCTAAGATAAAAGTTATCTTCTCTAATAGGCAAGTCTTGCTCTGGCTAAAATGACAGAGGGATACAGACAATTTCTGAGACCGTTTCTCTCTCCAGTGGGCTGGCAGACCTGGCTCTCTTTCTCGGCTTCATTCCTGCTTCTCCACTGGCAGCTGGCTTGGTGGCATGCTGGACACACAGCCAAATGGCCTAAGAGAGTGGAGGGAAGGTGTTGGTGTGGAAAGAACCTCTATGGATGTGCAGTCACATGAAAGCGAGATGGGGAGGGGCGGGGGAGGCACAGGGTGGAAAGAGAGGGTGAGAAAGCAACAGGAGGAGGGATGGATGAGACAGTGATGGGGCGAGGAGTAGAGAGCAACAGGAGAGGACATCAAGGAGACCTGCTTCCGGAGTGGACACGTACAGTGGGAGGGGTCGCAGCTGGCTTCTCATGCTGTTCTAACAGCAGGCAAGGGGATCTTGTCATAGCCTTTCTACACCAGAGAAAATCAAGTACCAGCCTCACAGTCTAGAGGCGAGCACTGAACCCTCCATTCCCTTGAGCCCTCATCGCATGTCCCTCATGGATGGCACCTGGATTTAAGATCTGGAGGTACTTGTGCTCACCCAAGGACCCAACACAGAGACTTAAAAATCCTGCTTTCACTAGGCATTGGTGACGTTCATTCTAGCACATTGCAGAGATAAGGGCATTCTGGTCAATGGATTCCAAGGGCGACGGCCCCACCCTCAGGATAAGCCCCCTCAGGAACAGAGGCCTGGGGAGAAACAGCAAATCATCCTCATTGAAGGAGCTATCTTAAACTTACCCATCCACCACCCTTGCTCAGATGTCATGCAACAAGTAGATTTCTGACTGTTTACTTCTGCGTCACCTCCTTCCAAAACAGCAGTCGCCCATATGGCTGTGGGAAATATCTCAGAAGAGCGCAATAAAGTGCTTCGCTTTGCTGTGTCAGCTTGGGTCACGTGGAACTAGGTTTCCCAGAATCTCCTTCAGCATGCGTTTCCAAGAGAAACGGCGCAAAGGAAGAGCTTGCGTGGGATGTGGGAGACCAAGGTGAAGTAGCAGCTGTCACTTTCAGAAGTGAATTGTGAGCAGATGGGTGCAGACAGACAGGCATAGAGGAGTCCTGTGGGCCCCCTTCTCCTAAGCCCCCCGGATCCATGTCCACCTGCTCCTCTGCAGGCTCAGCACAGATACTGGGCTGCAGAGCTGCAGACGTGGTGGTTGCACACAGGTCACGGCCATTTCACCGACACCATACCCATAGCACGTGGGCGGCCGGCAGGAAGTGCCATGACTGGAGAAAAATGTGCCATTCCAAAGGTTTCAAAAACACAGAGGAACTGTTTATTAGCGTGTAGTGGATTTTTTTATGCATATTGCTCTTTTATTGAAGTATATCTGATTTATAATATAGTATTTCAAGTGTACAACATGATAATTCAGTATTTTTATAGAAGGCATACAGATGGCTAATAGGCACATGAAAAGATGCTCAGCATTGCTAACATGAACCACAGTGTTCATGGCAGCAATATTATAATGTTCATGATATGGAAGCAACCTAAGTGCCTATCACCAGATGAATGGATAAAAAAGAAGTGGGATATATAATATATATATATATATATATATAATATGGAATACTACTTGGTCATGAAAAAGAATGAAATTATGCCATTTGCAGCACCATGGATAGACCTAGAGAATATTATGCTTAGTGAAATAAATCAGACAGAGAAAGATGAATGCTGTATGATATCACTTCTTTGTACTGGATATTTTTCAAAATAATTGGAGAAAACAAATCTTAGGTATACTATTGATAACTGGCCTAGTATTTAGAGTGATCTGTAAGCAGATTAGCAAACTTCCAAGTTTCAAAATTTGATAATAATGACCCTAACACAGAAGGAATGTAGACTCCAGATGTAACAATGATGACATCCACAGAGAAGGGTCGACCAACTCTGTACAACAAAGAAGGAAAACTCCCACACGACCTCTGTCAACTCTAAACACCTGAGCCTACCTGGCTAAGACTTTTTCATCCATCCCTAACTGAGGAGGAATATAGAAGAAAATACCTATGCCCCGTTTTTTATTTTATGTTTGGCTGTGCTGGGTCTTTGCTGCTGCACGAGGGCTTTTGCCAGTTGCAGCGAGCAGGGGCTACTTCCTAGCTGTGGTGCCTGGGCTTATCATTGTGATGTCTTGGCTTGCTGTGGAGCTCAGGCTCTTACAGGCTCTTACAGGCTCAGCAGCTGTGGCACACAGGCTTAGTTGCTCCTTGGCATGTGGGATCTTCCTGGACCAAGGATCGAATCTGTATCCCCTGCATTGGCAGGCAGATTCTTAACCACTGGACCAGCAGGGAAGTCCCCCCATTTTTCAAGTGTATAATGCATGATGCATGCATGTCTACTGTGGAAATGAGGAAGTACGGTGCAGTGCCCACCTGCGTGGATGCTGCGGCAGTTTCCTGGTTCACACCCTGCCTCTGCCACTTACAAGCTCCTTGTTGTTGTTAAGTGGCTCAGTCATGTCTGGCTTTGTGACCCTATGGACTGTAGCCCCTCAGGCTCCTCTGTCCATGGGATTCTCCAGGCAAGAGTACTGGAGAGGGTTGCCATGCCTCCTCCAGGGGATCTTCCTGACCCAGGGATGGAACTGGAGTCTCTTACATCTCCAGTATTTTCAGGGGAGTTCTTTACCACAAGCACTACCTGGGAAGTCCCTCTTTCTCCATACCTGCATCTAAGAATTGTGACAAATAGGTGGCACTCTCCTGGCAATTGCTGACAGGAGCATGGTGCTTAAGGCAATCAAACCCTGGAGAGCCATCTCCCTACAGAATTTTGCTTTGCAAAGACTGACTCCTGACTCCCCAGTTGGCGTTAAGTCCTTCCATGGAATCACTGAGTCTCTCCAAATAATTTCTCTGGGTGTTCTGCCAAGGCCTGGTTTGAAAGACCTCTTCTCTCATTCAGTGGGTTCTGACTATGGGTCCAACATAGCTGGCAGGAACTGCAGGCTCATTCCTCTCATTTACTGTCAAATTCCAACCAGTTCTGTTGGGAATTTTAGCAAATCCGCCAACACTCTTTTTCCTGCCATGGGGCAAGGGCAGACCATTCTTCTTGGCTCAGAGCTGTGTGTTTTCACCTGATGATCCCCTCCTTGTTGTTATAATCTCCTTTCTCAGCCACCTGTCAAGGCCAGGTGATGGTCCTCCTAATCAGCACCGAGGCCTGCTGGGCCCTTTGTCCACTTGTTCTGCATCAGGTCCTAAGAAAAGTGCGGAGGGGGTGCAGCAGTGATGAATGTGAAATCAGAGTGGCCCTGTCCCGCCCTGGGGCCTCTGCCTCCTTGGCAAGTCATCTCCTGTGGGCCTGTACCCCCCAGAGGCATTTGGAAAGAAGTGGGACGGAGGAAAAGATGCCAGCCATATTCTGTGCACCTCCTTGTCACAAACAGGCAGCTGGAAGTTGTCGGTATTCACATGTGACAACTTTAATTTCACAAACTGCCTTAAGCTCATACACGGGCATGTACTCACTGGCAAGCATGACAGCCCTCCCCAAGGCCCCAGTGCCTGCTGACACCCTTGGTATACTTGTTCTGTATTAGGTTCCAAGGAAAGTGCAGAGGCGGTCCTTTTGGGGTCCTAATAAGTGATGATGCTTTACCTCAGAAGAGTTCACGGAACACCTCCTCGGTCAAGCCTCAGAAAGCAGAAAAAATCAGACACAGCACCACCAACACCCCCCACCTCGCTTCCCGCCCAGGAGACATGAGCAAACAGATGAACCACAGGACAAACTGGCAGATGCAGGAAGCAGAAGCCCAGTGTGACGGGAAGTGGAAGAGCCTCCATCCGTATTGGGGGTCAGAGGAGGCTTCCTGATGGAGGCCAGCAAGCCTGCTGGGCCTCCAGGCAGAGATTTCCAGGAGGCTAGTGGCTGCTAGTGGCTAAGCGCAGAAGAGCCAACTCACAAGAAAAGACTCTGATGGTGGGAAAGATTGTGGGCAGGAGAAGAAGAGGGAGACAGAGGATAAGATGATTGGATGGCATCACTGACTCAATGGACATGAGTTTGAGTAAACTCCAGGAGTTGGTGATAGACAGGGAGGCCTGGTGTGCTGCAGTCCATGGGGTTGCAAAGAGTTGGATACAACTGAGCAACTGAACAACATCCGTTTACAAACATGGTATCAAGCACATAGGGAGTCTGTTCTCAGGTTCCCCTGTGATAGGAACCTCTGTGCCTTGATGATCAAGCTCTCAGTAGAGCTCAGAGCTCAGCTATCCAGGAGGTTCAGGAATGAGAACTACTTCTCCATTCCAAGTAGCCCCCTAAGACCTAATTCCTTGTCACAGGAAAGAGGAAGAGCAGGCTCTGTCCTCCCACTAGCTCTGTCCTCCCACCAGCTCTGTCTCTGCTGGGCTGTGGGCCCCATGGGGTGAGAAATTTTCCTGCTCCTCCTTGGATGCCCAGAGTCAACTGGGAGGTGCTCAGTGGCTGTGGGGTCTTTGCTAGAGGTGCCAAGAGTCACAGTAATGGCATGGATTCCATACAGCACAGACACGAGGATGCGGGAAGTTGAGAATTATGTTCCCCTCCCCAACAGAAGATTTCTTTTCCTGGGGTGACTCTGGAGATACAGCATTTGCAAGTTTTGATGCTTAAAACAGAACACTCAAGACAGTACTAATATAAACACCCACCTGCTTTTCCAAGGACATAAAATAGCTTTTAGAATGACACAAAACCTTCTTTCCGTGCATATTTTGTTCCATAGAACACTTCCTAAATGAGTTGATAAATCTGGGTCCAGAAATTCTATCATGTGACTTAACCTGCTTTTCTTTTTTTTCTATCCATTCTGATTGCAGCTAAAACATTCCAGGAGAGCTTGCTTTCCAAAACTTACACTTCTCCAGAGAGGCAGAAAATAGCTTGCTTTCAAATTCATTGTAAAGATTTCACTTAAAAAATAAAATAGAACCAAACACTCCTGGCATCTAATCTGACTACAAATTGAAAACTATACTAGTATTTACATGAGTTGGGGTTTTACTAGGAAAGAGTTGCCCGGGTTAATAATATGATGTTTAGCTGGGATGGAATTCCAGCTCTCCATCTCTCCAGACTCTGGGGCAGTAAGAACACCCTGTCCGTGCTCTGGGCCTCTGTGGACTCATTCAAGGAGGAGACGCAAATGAGATGTTTAGGACATAAATAAGAGCACAGTCGCTAAGGATTTGATATCACGGATTTACATAGATAAGGCCTAGGTGGTTTCCCACACCCCTGGTTCTGGGATATCATTGATCCCATAATACAAAAATGGGGACACTGAGGCTCAGATGAAGTAAGTCCCTTGCCTAGGAGGACCACACAGCTGTAAGGGAACAAGAATTTGCATCTGAGTTGGCCTTCGTTCATCAGATGTTTTGATTCACCCAGCTGACTTGATGGTCTTCAATGAGTGTGTGTGTGTGTGTGTGTGTGTGAGAGAGAGAGAGAGAGAGAGAGAGAGAGAGAGAGAGAGAGAGAGAGATTTTGCTTCCTCAGGGACATTTAACCATGTCAAGACATTTTTGGTGGTTATAATCATGGCAGACGGAAGGTGCTCCTGGGACCTAATGTGTGTGTGTGTGCTGTTGCTCAGTTGTGTCCAACTCTTTAAGACTCCACAACTGTAAGCCCCTCAGGCTCCTCTGCCCATAAGATTTTCTAGGCAAGAATACTGGAGTGAATTGCCATTCCCTCCTCCAGGGGATCTCCCTGACCTAGGGATTGAACCCTCACCTCCTGCATTTCCTGCTTTGGCAGATGAATTCTTTATCACCAGCACCACCAGGGAAGCCCCTGGCATCTAATAAGTAGAGGTTAAGGATGCAGCTAAACATCCCACAAAGCACAGAACCACCCCCACAGCCAAAGAGTGATCCAGCCTCGAATCTCAACAGTCCTGAGATTAGAAATCCTGAGCTGACTAAGGGCCAGGTGAACACTCAAGCAAGTGGTGTTTTTGAAGGACAGATACAGATGCTTCTTCCCACAGTCACACCAAGGAGATGAGAATTCCTTGATAACTGATAAGTTCTGTCATCAATAGAAAAGCTTAGCTACATTTTTTCATGAAAATTATTTAAGGGAAAGTGTCACTCAGTCGTGTCTGATTCTTTGCGACCCCATGGACTGTAGCCCGCCAGGCTCCTCTGTCCATGGAATTCTTGAGGTCAGAATACTGGAGTGGGTTGCCATTCCTTTCTCCAGGGGATCTTCCCAACCCAGGGATTGAACTCAGGTCTCCTACATTGCAGGTGGATGCTTTACCATCTGAGCCACTAGGGAATGGTAGCTAATTTTGATTGAAATATTTGGGGAAGAAATAATTGGGCAATTTCCTTTTCCTTCCTCTGAATCACAATGGATCTTTACAGTTTTGGGGACATTTGAAACTTTCCTAGGGAGCCCCTGAGCAGAGTGGGAAGTCAGGAGCACTGGCTTACAGCGCAGCAGAGAACACCCTCTGTGTTCGGGTGAGAGTTGGAGTTTTGAGCTGCTTCTTTTTGGAATCACCCCTCAGAAGTCCTGGTAGACAAACCTTGCTGAGTTGGGTTATTTAGCAGGAGTGGGCTTGACAGATTAAAACAGGAGTGAGAGAGCACACATCCAGAATCACTGGAACTACACCCAAGAAGTTTCCAGAATAGGAAATGCAAAGATGTCAGGAGTCGATAAGTCATGGAACTGGATTGAAAAGAGGAAGCAGGCAAGAATCAACAAGAGCTTGTTGTGAACACAGCCACGTCTTGTCGTCTGGGGGTCCATCTGTTTATTTTAGAGGCTCCAGGTAAGATAAAAATCAGATGAATGCATTTATAATCCCACTTTGACTCTGAAAAAGTCTCTAGGTCTCCTACCTAAAATTCTAGCCTTCTGCGTAACCTGAAAGAAACAAAAGTTCCACAATGTGAGGCAGAAACCATCGCACTGACCCTCCCATGCCAGCACTGGTGGGGAGAGAGGCACCCACGTGCTCACGTTCAGCCAGCTGCAGCCCTTGTGAGCACTTACCCACTGCAAAGGCCAGTCCTCAGCTTCATGCCTCTATGTGTGGAGACCACGGACTGGAAGCAAGACAGAAAGGACACGACGTACCTGAGGCTGCGTCTACGCAGAGACTCAAGGCGATCGCATTCCAAGCCACATCAGGCCTGCAGATCCTGGGCAGAAGCCACTCTGTGCCATACTGCACTTAGCTCGTGCTCTCCAATTTCATCATTTCTGGCTCAACATGGGCCTGCAATTTTCATTTCTTTATGGGCTTAAGTAATCTATTGCAAATGTCACCGGCAGGCTGTAATGCATTCTTGCTGAGGAAACTGTTCTTTCTCTTCAGTAACTTGCTGGTGGATTTGCTTGGCTGGGTAACTGTTTTACATTAGCTATAATGGTGTTTACATTGGATGCACCAATGTTTAAATCACTGGACATATTTGTTATTAGTAGGGAGGCGGTGGCATTGTTTAGTCCGGGTATCAGGGTTGGGGTGGGAGTGGGGGTTGCTTGTATTAGTATTGATAATATTTTACAAGGGACCTTGCAGGGATGTTTATAATAATAGCAACACTGTTTATCTTACCAGGATTATGTTGAAGCAACTTTAATTGTATTCGTATTAAACATATCAATGTTAGAACTGATGTAATGTGTTTAGCATTAATATGAGGTTGCTAAGTTGGGGGCTTTTGCGATAGAATTAAAGGGCCAGGAAGACAATGGGACATATGGAAAGCATTTGGGGGGTTTCTGTTCTTGTCTAACAAGAAGGATTAGTGCGCTTGCCGAAATACAGTATAAGATGTACAGGGGGCTGTAACGCCAGCACGTGTTTTCCTTACGATCGTGCTCTCTTGGCTTGAGTGTGCGCGAGATTTCTCTGGAGTTCTTGCTCCTCACAAGTTCCACCAAAGCCCAAATGTCAGGGATACTTCAGATGCTTTGCAGCTGGCTGTCGCACCCAGAGATGTTTCAAAATGGATTTTGTAATGGCTTATAAAAGTCCCACATTGTGCACGGGCGGTTATTGAGTGTGATATAGTGTGCACAAGAATGTTCCAAATTCCCTCCGCGCTACATCCATCAATCTGGCTCTATTAGGGTTGGCAGGATAATGGCTGGAGGGAAGCTCTGGACTTTATCTTCAGCTGAAAGAAGCGTCCTAATTATCTACTCATCAGAGCTACCCCACTCCTGGCTCGAGGAGACCCCTGCCAGCTCAGGCCCCGAAATTCCAGATCATCACAGTCACCAGCCAGGCCCACAAAGGCCGAGATCCGAGATTGTGTCCAGCCCAGCTGGGGAATGGCGGTCCCAACAAATCCTGGAAATCCATCTCACTCCCCAGCTGGAGGCACCGTCCAGTTAACCCATCATGCCTCAGCTTCCCACTCCTGCTTCCAGTCCAGTTCTGGCCGAGGCTCGGATCCAGTGCAGGCAAGTCAGGAGCCCTGGTTTTCTGTGACATGGGGACAACACCTGCACCTCCTCCCTCCAAAGGCTGTTGGGAGGATTAAATGGGGGAACATGTGACAGCACCTAGCAGAGTAACGGAGCACATCATGCCCTTATTATCGGCCACATAGAAAACCTAGCGGAGCATCAGGACTTTACAGGAAATGAATGACTTTCTTGACAAGAGACATGTCCGTTTCCTATTAATAGTAGAATACTCAAATAACACTTATAAAAAATTTCTTCTTGGGACTTCCCTGGCGGTCCAGTGTTTAAGACCACCTTTCAATGCAGGGGGTGCAGGTTCGATCCCTGGTCTGGGAGCTAAGATTCCACATGACTTGTGGCCAAAAAAACAAACAAAAAACAGAAGCAATATTGTAACTAATTCAACTGAGACTTTAAAAATGGTCCACATCAAAAAAGTCTAAAAAAAAAAAAAAAAGAAATTTCTTCTTTACCCATTACTCTTCACAAGTATTATCCTGTAAGCTTGTATTATTATCATCATTCTCCTCCCTATTTAATTGGTGAGGAAACTAAGGCTCAAAGAGATGAGATGACTTGCCCCTTGGCTCCTGATTATCTCCTGAACTCCTATGAGCTGGCCATTCAGGCTGCACAGATAAAGGTCCCTACCCCACTGCAGTTACCAAGTAGCTGAGAGAGGTGTAAATACACAGGCTCACCAGCTCCACATGCCTTTCCCTTCTGAAGCCACCATGCTGCCTCCTTTCCAGAAAGTTCCATGGATGTCTGCAGATGTGAGAAGGGGTTAGGAGGAACATGTGGATAAATAATCATAACGTAAGGCACAAAGGACTGAGGAGCCGTGAGAGACAGTGTGGTGGGATTTAAGATAAGAGAGGGAGGCTGATTGGTAAGAGGCAAAGGCTTTGTGGAGGAGGTAGAATTTGAGCTGTGCCTGGGAAATCAGGAGGACTTAAACATGCAAAGGGAGAGAAGGGCATTATGGGCAGAGGGGACAGAGTGAGCAAAGATGCAGGAAGAACAAGCAGGGGATAGAGGTAGTTCCCCTTGAATTCCAGTGATGGGTATGGAAAGGGATACTGCAGAAGATCCCACTAACTGCTGATGTGTGGTGAACAGGGTTTCCCTTCAAGAAACGGGGAGCCACAGAAGGCTTTCGAGCAGGAACATGACCTACGTGCTCTGTGTATGCTCAGTCGCTCAGTCTTGTCCAACTTTTTGGGACCCCATGGACTGAGCCTGCCAGGCTCCTCTGTCCACGGAATTTCCAGACAAGAATACTGGAGTGGCTTGCCACTTCCTACTCCAGAGTATCTTCCTATCCCAGGGACCGAACCTGCGTCTTCTGCACTGGCAGGCGGGTTCTTTACCACTAGCGCCACCTGGGAAGCCCTGGGTTTTCAGAGGTTTAACGGAAAGCTGTGGATGAAGTGGGTGTTAGGAAGAGGGGCAGGTTGACCAATGGCACAACAATTCAGGCTAAGAGAAGGGGAGTCTTTGAACAGGGAAGAGTAGAAAGGGGCAGAGGATATCCTTCCAGAAAGACCAGATGGTAGAAATATAACCATATACGACTCCTCCCTGTGCCCCTTGGAGGAGCAGCAACAGCAGCTCTGATGAGAGAGGCTGCGGAGCAAGCCCTGCGCCAGCAAGGTTCAGCCCCAGTTGTGTTTCCCAAGTGCTAGTGGGTTGGTGTCTTTGAGTCTCACCTTAGATATAGGCTTTAAAGGATGTAGTAGTTTTCTTGAGCTGCCACAGACTAGATAGCTTAAACAACAGAAATGTATTTTCTCTCAGTTCTGGAGGCTACAAGTCCAAGATCAAGGCAACAACAGAACTGATTTCTTCTGAGGCCTCTCTCCTTGGCTTGTGGACGGCCGTCTTCCCTGTGTCTTCACATTGTCTTCCCTCTGTACCTGTCTGTGTCTGAAATTCTTCCTTTATAAGGACACCAGTGATGCTGGATGAGGACTCAACCCAACGGCCTCATGTTAACTTAATCACCTCTTTAAGGACCACGTCTCCAAGCACAGTCAGATTCTGAGATACTGGGGGTTAGGACCTCAACAAACTTTGAGAACACACAGTTCAGCCACAGAGGAACTTGTAGATATCCCCCCACCACGTGCTTAGTGTCCTATGAGCCCATCCCAATCCAGACTGAAATCAGGCAATTTCCTGGACTCTCTCCTGTGGTCCAAGAAGAACTCACCTCTCCCCAGCAGCAGACAGAGCCAGGAACGGGTGGTGGGTGAGCTCTGCAGCCAGCCTGGCCGGGTTCAAGTCACACTCTGCCACTCACCGCCTGCATGACCTTGCAGGGATTACTTACTGTCTTTGTGCCCAGAGTTCCTCATTTATGAAGTGGAGTCAGTAGTAATCTCCACCTGATAGGCTTGTTATGAGGGCTGACTGAATGAATGTATGTATAAAGATCTTAGATGGTGCCTGGTACATAATTAATGTTCAAGACATCTTAGCTCTGACACCCATTAACACACAGGGTCCCAGCCGGATTGAGGTGTAGAAAGAGAAAGCAAATTGCTGTAAGACACAGGGAACTCATACCGAGGCTCTGTAACAACCTAGAGGGGTGGAAAAGGGTGGGAGGTTGGAGGGAGATTCAAGGGGGAGGAGAGTTTTGTACAGCTATAGCTAATTCATGTTGATGCATGATAGAAATCAAATCAATATTGTAAAACAATCATCAATCGATTAAAAATAAATGAATATAGTTATTTTTTTTAAAAAGAGAGAGAAAAAGCAATGGGTCAAGAAGGGTTTTACCGAGGAAAAATAAGGTCTACAAGCTTTTATCAGCATATTACAAAGACCACAGGTATGTGTGCCTTTATTCTCCAAAAGGCTGTAGACACTAAAAAAAGTCCAAGACCTTGCCTTGGGTTCATTATCCAACATATCTTGGGTGCCTAGTAGCACAGACCAGGCTCTGGGCAAGGAGAGAGAGCTGGGTCCTGATAAGGGCTAGCACAGGAGGGGAAGCCTGAGACCTGACCACATGGTTTATTAATGCAAATCCATCCTGGCCTGGGTGGAGGGAGGGGGGACGCAGGTGGTGAGTGAGTATGTGACATAGCAAGTCAAATGCTGCCTTGTAGAGGTGTCCCCACAGGGCTTGGGCCAAGGGTAAGGTGAGTGAACACTGACCTCAGGCACAGAATTTAACAGGGTTGGGGGAGGTGCTAAAATTCAGTAATAAAGATAAAAATAATGTTTTAACCAAACTGGTTTAAAAATCAAGGTTAATTTAATGCAAAAAACAAATTCATGATGAACAAAATATCAAAATTTAAATAGAGACAAGACCTGCCCTGCCCTTCTGTGATGACCTTGCTCACCTAAGCTTGATCCTGATGCCGGCTCCCCAGGTTTCTTCCTGAGCCCAGCCTTACTCTCTGGGACTTTGGCTTAAGTCTTTGCCTTAAGCTGCTCCTCATCTGGGGATAGAGATAGTATGGCTATTTCTGAGATATGAAACATGGGGGATTTGTCTCACTTCATCTGTAAAATGGGTCTAGCATCATCAACATCGCAAGGTTATTGTGAGGCTTAAGATAAAAAGGCCTGCATGTGTTATAGCCCCTAGTTCAGTGCTCAGAGCATAGTCAGCACTCAAGAAATGCATACTGGAGCTAGAGGAATCATTTTACATCAGTTTTCATCATTATGTGTGGACACTGAGTGGGGAAGTTGATGTCTAAATTCAATAGAACATCTTCATAAATGGTACAATGTAACTGAAAAACGCTGTAAATATTTGTGTATTGAAATGAAGTCTGAAATGGAAAAGCAAATATTATATCTTAGCACGTAGGTATGGAATCTGAAAAAATTCGTATAGATGATCTTATTTACAAACAGAGTAGAAACAGACATAGAGAATAACCATATGGATACCAGTGGGTAAAAGGGGAAGGCAATGGGATGATTGGCATTGATGTATATACATTACCATGTATAAAATAGGTAACTAATGAGAACCTATCGTAAAGCACAGTGAACTCTACTCAATGCTCCGTGGTGACCTAAATGGGAAGGAAATCCAAAAAAGAGGATATATAAGCTATCACAACATTGTAAAGCAACTATACTCCAAAAATTTTGTTTTAATTTAGAAAGAAAAAATTTAATCATAAGATGAGTTTGTAAAACTTATAAAAGTCATAGTTATTTGAAAAGAATGTACATGCAAGTTTATTGTATGGAACAGGACCATAATATCAGGAAGTACAATTTTTAAAAAATGAAGTGCAGGCATTAAATTTGGACCTTAGGAGGAGAAACATGCACATCTAAAACAAATCTAAACGGCACTTCAGACCCACCAAACCTCTGGTCGATCAGAGTACCATTTTATGGAGATGAGAGGTGAGGGTCTGAAATGCTTTGTACCACCTTGCACAGAACATCAAGCAGAGCCAGGAACAGTGGCCAAGCAGAAGCCCAGCTGTTATATCTGAGCAGCAGAGTCATGCCTGGGTCCTCACTGGGGTGACGTGGTGCTCCGTGTGGGGTTGATGCTGATTCTGGGAGCTGGTATGGGGGGAGCATGGGACATACCGGGGAGCCACAACAGCATGCCAAGTGGGGTCTAGCTTCAAGTTGCTGAGATGCTACCAACCAACCTGTCGCCCAGCACAGTGTGGACACGCCTCCTGGATGCCCAGGAGGGGCCTGGTTTACCCTTGCTGTCCTGGCGTGACGGTTAGTAGCTCACAGTTTTACTATCAAACATGTCCTTTTGTGGATGTAAACCTTAACCATCACCCTATTTACAGCAGCTCTCAGGCGGAAGACATTGAGCCATGCAATTTCCTCCTCCCCCACTAAATCCTTTGCACCTGAACGAAATCTTCCCAAGGGCCAGCTCTGGGTCTGCTCTCTGTTTCCCCAGTGGTGGCTCAGAGCCTGCCTCGGAGCAGACATGCTGAGAATAATTTGTTGACTGGAATGAAACTGAGTAAGCCAGGTGACTTATCTGCTCTGCTGCAGAGCCAGCCTTCCCTGAGCTCCCCACAAAGGCAGTCATTCCCCAGCACTGACTCTTCCGGGGAAAGGACAAGTGTCTCCGAAGCCCCTGTGCAGGGCATGAGTCAGAGAGGAAAGCAGAAGCGAGAGCTGGCCAGAAGCACAAGCCCTCCCTAGCCTGTGCTCGGCGGGGAACAGGGCAGAAGGCACGCCCTGCTGACGAGGAACAGGATCCCACTCTTTCCACTACGAGGGGAGACTCCAGCTGTGCTCCTCAGGCCTCTGCGGGAGCCCCAAGCGCCTGCACAGACGGAGAGGCGCTAACGTGTGGCTTCCTCCAGCAGCCACTCAGTGGAGAAGCCCGCATGTGTGAGGAAGGTGGGACTGAGAGGCAACGGCAGGCCCCGGGCTGGGAAGAGGACGTGACGGGCATCACTCTGGGCCCAAGCCCGGACTTCCTAGATCTTTCTTTCATTTCCCTCAGATGCTCCCCTCGAACGTGAAGTCCCTCCTTAGAGAAAGTGCTCCCAGGTTGGGGTTTTGCGTCTCCGCTCAGCTCTGAAGGGAGCCTGCCTTCGTCTCTCGGTTCGCCGTGACGCTCTTTCCCCAGCATCCCCTCAAGGCTGTCTTTCCCTACGACGGTGGTTCCCGGACTTGGTGCACCAGAGTCACCTGGAGCGCCTGATCAGTGCAGATCGCAGTCTCCCCAGCCCCAGAGTTTCTGATCAGTAGGTCCAGGTGGAACCCAAGACCTTGCATTTCTAGCAAGTCCCCAGGTGCTACTGCTGCTTGTCCAGAGAACACACTTTGAGAACCAGAGCTCTTGACTTTCTCTGGGAAAAGGCCTGCTCCCTGGGTCTGGAAGATCCCCTGGAAAAGGGAATGACTACCCACTCCAGGATTCTTGCCTGGAGAATTCCATGGACAGAGGAGCCTGGTGGGCTACAGTCCATGGGGTCACAGAGAGTCGACAAGACTGAGTGACTCACTCAGCAGCTGGATTGTTTTCTAAAACAGCAACCTTCCATCTGGCCATGGGTTATCATCAGCTGAGGAGCTTGTAAAAGGTCCCACAATTCAGTCCACACCCTGGACCAATTACATTTGGATCTGTAAATGGGATCTGTACAGTGGGACCCAGGCCATCATCATGTTCAAGTCTGCTCGGGGAATTCCGAAGTGGGATCAAGGTTAAGAGCACTGCTCTCAAGCCTATTTTCTGTGAACCTGAATTTCCTCAGCCCTTCTGCCAATCACAGCTGTCCTTCTAAACGGAATCAAACTCAGAACTTCCTCCTCCCAAGTTCTCAGCACGATTGTTCCCTCGTTGCAAGGTTTCCTCACATTTAATCCATCCACATGGGGTGATGGGGGAGGACTGGCAAGATTTCATTTGTGACACCATCAAACAATATTCTTTAAAAGTTTATTTAGCGTTTATTTAATGGGAATAATGAGAAAATTATTTTTTCTTAATGCAAGTTATATTCAGAAACAGCTTCTTCTGATCATTTGCTCCCATGGTCAAAAGATGGTGTATGTTCTTTAAAAAAAAAAAAACCAAAAGCAAAAGAAAGAAATTCTCATTTTTCTGTGGTTCTGGCCCTCCCTTCAGTTGTCTTTTGTGATTTTCTGAATCAAAGACTTCTTGGGAGGACTCATAAAGTGTTTATATTTAGATAGCGAAATGAATCACTAACATAACGAACACCATATCGACACTCTAGGTTTTCAGTCTCAGCTGACAGCTCTTGCCCAAGCATGACACAGAAATATGCAGCTGAACAAGGCAATTGCTGGCAAGGCTTTTTTTTTTTTAACTCCCACTCAAAGACATTTTGTACTTGGGTGAGAGAGGGCCCAATTTACATTTTGCCAATTATGTAAAGTGTTATACAGAGTTTCTAAATAAACTGGCTCCATGTTTCCAATTCATTCCCAGGAAATTTGGCCTGCAAAGATCAGTGCCCTGGGAGATGGTCCAGCTGGCCCTTCCTTCAATCTGCTTTCGTTTCCAAGTTGTTCTTTCCATCACAAGCATTCACAGAGGTGGATACAATAACCAAGTCGACTCATCAGAGGGATGGCTCTCAACAAAAATTAAGGGAAAGAAAGTTGCAGCTCAGAGAAGCTGTCACCAATGTCCACTGCAACTGTGAGGCCAGATAAGATGAGACTTTAGAGATATGGAGGATCAAAGGATCCATTGATTTGAAGAGTGAATGGCATGAAAGAGTGAGAAAGTTAGTTTGGAAAAAGTTTCTTTTTTGTGTGGATTTTTAAAATATTTATTTTAACTTTTTAAAATTTATTTTAATTTTAAATTTTTATTACTTTTACTTATCATTCTATTAGTTTTTATTTTTTTTTAATTAGGAAAAAGCTCTTGAAAGTTTGGCTTAGGAGAGGAGAAGGAGATGAGAAAGCAAGGAAGAAGGAGATGAGAAAGCAAGAAAGAAGGCAAAGCCCAAGGGGAAATTGGTTTATTTGGTTTTTATACCTGCTTTTTAAGATAAAAGAGACTTAAATTCATCTTTGCAGGTTGCAGGAAAACTGGTACAAGCTGAGATGAATATATAGTAAAGAGGATGCTGGTAACAAATGGCATTTTGTCACTGAAGAGATGATGAGGGTGAGAGGCTCTGGGTGAAATTTACCAAATGTTTGCTTCACTTGCTACCTTTGTATTCAGTTGCTGCCTTTTTTGTTCTCATGCGCCAAGAAGTGCTTGTCTCTAACAAACTCCTGAGAAGGTACACATTGCTAGGCAGCAGGAGGGCTCACCACAGGGAAAGGGGCTTTTTGGTAGACGATTGGTTTATAACGGCAAGTATAACAACCAGGTTTCTAAAATTCTGTTTGTTTTTTTTTTAATTTTTGTTAGTTTTGTCTTTTCCTTTTTTTTATGAGTTAAAATATTCAATAAAGTATACTAATCTCATATAGAGCCTGTTGAATTTTTCATACATATACACTCACATTAGTGCCCCCAGATAATGATATAGAACACTCCCAAGCACCCCAGAAGGCTCTTATACCCTCGCTGTTGAGACTGCAGGCACTACCAATTAAGTCTCCTATTCTTGGACTTCATATAAATGAAATTGCATATAAATGGCTTCTTTTGTTCCCCGTCTTGTCTGTGAGATTCATCCATGCCTGGCGAGTGTCATTATTTTGTTCACTTATTCATTGCTGGCCAGTATTCTGTTCTATGAAAACACTGCCATCTATGTAGCCATTCTTCTATTGGTAGACATTTGATTGCTTCTGGTTTGGGGCTTTTATGAATGATGGTGCTGCTGAGCACTGTAGAACGTCTTTGGTGGTCTTATGCACTTTTTTCTCTGGGTGGTAGTTCTGGGAGTAGGGTGAGTGGGTCTTAGGTTGGTGCATGTTTGGCTGCAGGAAATAAGAACAGGATGATTTGAGTTGTGAGGCTTCCTGTGACCCACAGAATGAGGGCTTTATAAGCAGTAGGAGCTTCCATTCTCACCATGGATTCTCACCATGGCCCTCCTGCCTGTCCAGAGGCCATTGAACATTGTACATTTCCCTCAACATTCTTCGTTATCTGCTGTCTCCATGCCTATTCTCTGTCCATCTCCTCTCTCTGTGATGTGTTCTGCCTGTTTTCCTTGTAGAGAACTCCTATTTATAGCCAAAGACTCTAGGCAAAAATTACTCCACCACCAGATCTTTCCCCTGCCTTTTCCCTTCTCCTCGTCAATAACATTTTCATGTGTGCCCACTGGTCTCCTGTGCTTACATTGATTAGCTCCAATCACTGTGTTGAGATTACTTGGATATAAGACGTGACCTCCTGCAAGGCAAGGCATGTATCCTGGCCATTGTTGTGCTCTCAACTCATGCGTAGGACCTCAAACTCAGAAGGGTCTTAAAAAATATTTTTCAGATTTAATAGGTGAACTGGAAATTTTTTTTTTTTTAAAGAAGATGGCCTACTTTTTCCTTTCCCAAGATACAACAGTAAGAGATGAACCATCCAGTTCTCCAACATTTCAAGTGGAATTGCTGGTCATACCTGCAACAAACAGGGAAAATGAAAGTGAACAAGCAAAAAGTTCTAAAAATTATGCTGGTGATTCAGACTTTATGTCCCAGAATACCAAACACTTGGATACTAAGTTTTTGTGTCTTTTTTTTTTTTTTTTTTGGAAGCTATGCAGATGTTTCCAAACATCCAGATGTTCTCCCTGATATAACCCAAACAACTCTGTGTCACATTTTATTAAGCGATTTAGTACCGTGGAGACACAGCTTGAATTGAGTTGAAAATTCAGTAAAGGTAGAGCCAAAAGCAGACACTTTGACTTACTCACTCTCCTCTAGAAAAGACCTGTGAGATGTGGCCCAGAGATAAATCCAGAAGAGATACCTGAGATGTGCAAAGTCGTCAAAATCCAACCATTCCAGAGAGTTCCTGGTCAGCGGCTTCCACTGATCCATGCAGTTATGTGAAGGAGCCTCCCAGCTCACTGTTCTGATCCTACTTGGCCATGCTGGATAGCAGCAGCCTTCTCCAAACATGCCAAGCGCCTGAGACCTCTAAGCCTGAGCTTACGCTTGTTCCTTTCTCTACAATGTGTGGGCGTGCTCCGTCGCTTCAGTCTTGCCTGACTGTTTTCAACCCTATGGATTGTAGCCTGCCACGTTCCTCTTCCATGGGATTTTCCAGACAAGAATAACGTAGTGGGTTGCTGTGCCCTCCCCTAGGGTATCTTCCCAACCCAGGAATCGAACCTGTGTCTCCTATGTCTCCTGCATTGCAGGCAGATTCTTTACTCACTGAGCCACTTGGGAAGCCCATTTCTCTGAAGGGCGTTTTCTCAATTCCTAACCAGCCCAGCCTTTCCCTCCCAACAGATGAAAATGATCTTATGTTCTCTTCTTTCAGTCTCAGTTCAGTTCAGTTCAGTCGCTCAGTCGTGTCCGACTCTTTGCGACCCCATGAATCACAGCACGCCAGGCCTCCCTGTCCATCACCAACTCCCGGAGTTCACTCAGACTCACGTCCACTGAGTCCATGATGCCATCCAGCCATCTCATTCTCGGTCATCCCCTTCTCCTTCTGCCCCCAATCACTCCCAGCATCAGGGTCTTTTCCAATGAGTCAACTCTAGCATGAGGTGGCCAAAGTACTGGAGCTTCAGTTTTAGCATCATTCCTTCCAAAGAAATCCCAGGGCTGATCTCCTTCAGAATGGACTGGTTGGATCTCCTTGCAGTCCAAGGGACTCTCAAGAGTCTTCTCCAACACCACAGTTCAAAAGCATCAATTCTTCAGTGCTCAGCCTTCTTCACAGTCCAACTCTCACATCCATACATGATCACAGGAAAAACCATCTCTCCGTCTCATCTTTCAGTCTCATCTCCCTCTAAATCCTCCTAAGAGTCAGCTCAGAAACCTGTTCCCTGCAGAAAGTGATCTCACGTTCCCTAGATACGAAGTTCTCCACCACTGTCTGCTCTCTTTGGGGGGTTTTTCTTGGCATTTTCTACATTTATAGCATGGCTTTCTATGCATAGATTACCACCTCCCACAAATGTAAGGACTTTAAAGGCATGATATGTATCTGCTGTATATTGAGCCCTCCAAAACTGATTAAAATATTAATTGAATGGGACAGTTTCCATATATGGCAGCTAGTACATGCTCAGCCATGTCCAACTCCCTGTGACTCAATGGACTGTAGCCCCTGCCAGGCTCCTTCTCTCCATGGAATTCTCCAGGAAAATGGGTTGCCATTTCCTATTCCAGGTCAAGAAGGAAATGGCAACCCACTCCAGTATTCTTGTCTGGGAAATCCTACTGATGGAGGAGCTTGGCCAACTACAGTCCATGGGGTTGCACCCAGGGATCAAACCCACATCCCTTGTGTCCCCTGCATTGGCAGGCAGATTCTTTACCAGCTGCGCCACCTGGAAAGCCCTTCCATGTATGACTTATAGTCATAATCTGGATGTCTTAAATCAAGGGAATAGAGGAATGGGCTCTAGACTAGGAGTCAGGCTGACCTGAGTTCCACACTGATCTGCCACCACGTAGCTCTATGTCTTTAGATAAGTCCGCTCATCCCTCTGGGCCTTAATTTTCCCCTCCATGAAGCAACAATGTCTTTGAACCTGTTGTGAGAGGATAGCTGTTAAGGCAGAGTTAAACTCGGTGCCCAATGGCATCAACATTTTTCTTTCCTATGTAGAGTTAGGGATGAGTGAATATTGGGAGTAATGCTTTCTTTGTTCATTGAGACACACTGTTACTGTACAAATTTGACAGAGAAGAAGGACATAGCAGAGCCAGCTGTGCCTTTGTGTGGAGGCCTGGGATTCAAGCTGGCCTATTTCTACATCCCCAATGCCCTTCCTGGCCTGGCACATGAAGGCCTTAGGTCAACGTTGACTGCGTGAATGAAGATCTTTATCCAGCTGAGGTTCAGAAGAAAGGTAAGGACATGTTCTAAGGACTGGGGACAGGAAAGAAGCTGATCTTTTAGAACTGAAGTGCTGGATCAGGGAATAGCTATCAGCCAGGCTGAAAAACCGAGTTCCCAGAGAATTAGACCGGAGCTTTGTAAATCATGCCCGGGTTTCGTTTAGGGTCCCTCCTTAAGCCTGGGACATGGTTGAGTCTCTTACTGGGAGTCACAGGGCTCCAGCTGTTAGGAAAGGTGGATTGGCCATTCAGGAGCCTGGCTGAGTCTCTTCTGAGGGCAAGTCAACTGCATCTTTCCTGCAGGTTCTTTGAGCTCTCTGGCTTCCCTGGAGCTCCGCCTGTCTGCTGAGTGGGGCTTCCTGCCCTCTCACCCTTCATCCCTTCTCTCTCCTTCTCTCTCCTTTAGCTCCTTGATCATGCAATGGCGGGTTATACAAAAGCCGCAAATTCCAAGCTATATGTAGCATAGAGCGACTGTTTGTCCCAAAATATCACGTCGCTGACTACAGCAAACACAAATTACAAGCTTTATCTAATCACAGTTATGGGACCCGTCATTTTTGGTTTCCAAAAATGACTGCAAGTGGCGTGCCTCTGCAGCTGGTGGTGGCACCGACTTGGGTTTCAGATCTGAAGTGCACACAGATGCACAGGGAGATGGGCATCCCGAGTGACCAGTTCAGAAAGGGAAATAGGACAGGGAAGAGAGGAAGTACAACTCACCAGATCAACAAACTCCACTGCTAGCGACCTCAAAAATAAATGATTTCAAATCTCCGCGTTGCATCACCACCGCACCCCCTAAGGTTATCAGCCCTCATCTCCCTGGCATCTGGTTTCCTAATATAAAAGGTGACACCAGAGTCATTTTCGAGTGGCCACGCTGTGGGGTGGAGGAAGTGAGGCTTGCTCGGAAATCACTGATGTCTTCTTGGGGTCGAGTTTGTTTTCTTTGCTTATCTTTTCATCAGGAGGTGGCACTGAGGAAAGCACGCTGGGCGTGGAGTCTGGACCCTGGGCTGGCTTGTGACCATGACCTGGGTCACATCTCCAAGTGATCTTTTAATCAAGGGAGGCTGATCACACCACCCAGCTCCCCGGGGCTGACAGGAGGGTAAGATGAAGGCGTGTGTGGAAGTGCCAGCCACCCATTGGGCGCATCTTGGGCTGGATGAGAGGGATGGGCCGCTGGCTGGGAGCTGGATTCTCTTTCTGCGCCATTTCATCATAACCATCACGACTACTTCTTACGCCCACGGGTGTGGGCTTTCACTCGCAAGCAACAGGCAGGAGGGGGCCCGACTCCTCTGCTCTCCTGAGGGATGACCTGGGACTGTGATTCAGAGCATCAGACAGGGCCGCTCAGATTCACCCAGTGTTCCACTGAGATTCCAGGGCACACATGTGCACACTTGGAAGGAAAGCACTCTCTCTCTCTCAGCAAGCTTTATATAGGCCAAAGACGTGCTTGAGTGAAGCTCTCGTTAAAGCATAAAAACACTGAGGCAAGCACAGCTCTATAAATATCTGCATTCCTCCATACCAGAGAGAAATTGCACCATGCCACCATCTCCAGAGGACGTGAAGTGCCGCAGCACGCCTCCCCGGCAGCCGAGGTCTGACATCCCTGGGCCAGCAGAGGGGAGAAGGTGAATGAACAATTTCATCCTAGGCTGAAATAAGAACAGTGAAACAATGAACGGTCCAAACTCAAGCTGGCTTTTACTTCCCTAAACTATAAATAAACCAGTGCCTTTTTCCCCCCCTTGACTTCAATTCCACATTAGTCCTTCTCATGAATGAGTCTTTTAAGAGAAAGAACTGGAATTTGAGCATCAAATTCTAGCTGGGTAACGCTGGAAAATTCAGCATTCCCCCTCACTCTGAAAAGAGAGGATGTTGGATGAGGAGTCAGGGCTCCTTTAAGCTCCAGCATTCTATTCTACGAAGGAGGCCAGTCCGTCTTGGGAAGTGGGTTGGAATCAGGATCTTACACAAAGGAAGGTGGTTAATTTTTCCAGCATCGTACCTGTTGCTAGCAAATTCGGTCTCCCAGTTCCTCCAATAAATGAGTTATCATAGTTAATGTGAGCTGTGCTCAGTCGCTCAGTCGTGTCTGACTCTTTGTGACCCCAGCCTGCCAGGCTCCTCTGTCCATGGGGATTCTCCAGGCAAGAATACTGGAGTGGGTCGCTATGCCCTCCTCCAGGGGATCTTCCCAATCCAGGGATAGAACCGAGGTCTCTCGACTTGCAGGCAGATGCTTTATCATCTGAGCCACCAGGGAAGCTCTGGTAGCTTACTGCTGCTGCTGCTAAGTCGCTTCAGTCGTTTCCGACTCTGTGAGACCCCACAGACGGCAGCTCACCAGGTTCCCCGTCCCTGGGATTCTAGAGATCATCATTTCTCAGCCTCTATCACACTGGAAAAGGGACAGAACTCTGGAACTGAGACACCTGAAGCGCCAGTCACAGAGCTGAAAGTAGTCGATTTCTGACTTCAAAGCAGAAACCCTAGAAGAAATCATAGTAACAATAAAAATTGGCATTTGTAGTCTCTACTATGTGTTACACAACATACCTGAGGGTTTCACACCCTTCATATCATTTCACCCTCGGAAGGATCCCATGATGTAGGTGTTTCTATTACCATTTTATCAACAATGAAACCGAGATTTAGAGATAAAATAACTTGCTCAGAGTATTTCTCTCTGTCTTCTGACTGCTAGGAAGTTCAAGGTTAACCGTGGTCAAATACAAGCGCACAGACGTTTGTGCTTCTGGTTTTGTCATTCCCAACTCCCTTTTTTCTCAAGCCCTATTTTCCTGTTTTCTTTCTCCCTCCTCCCTCTTACAAATTGTTTCTGCACTTCTCCTATGGTATAAAGTAACCTTCAATTCTTCTTGGAAAAGAGAGAGGTGTAAATAAGTGCACAGCTGGGCATTGATTCAGGCAAGATGAGAATGCAAGTCCCACTAGATGAGAGAGGAGTTTGGGGGAGAATAGATACATGTATATGTATAAATAAGTCCTTTTGCTGTCCACCTGAAACTGTCACAACATTGTTAATCAGCTCTACTCCAACACAACACAAAAAGTTTTAAAAAAAAACCTCGAGTCCCAAGTACCTGTTGTTCAGTCGCTAAGTGATGTCCAACTCTTTGCAACCCCATAAACTGCAGCAAGCCAGTCTTCCCTGTCCTTCACGCTCTCCCAGAGTTTGCTCAAACTCATGTCCATCTCATCCTCTGTCCTCAATCTTTCCCAGCATCAAGGTCTTTTCCAATGAGTTGGCTCTTGGCATCAGGAGGCTAAAGTATAGGAGCTTCAGCTTTAGCATCAGCCCTTCCAATAAATATTCAGGATTGATTTCCTTTAGGATTCACTGGTTTGATCTTGCTGTCCAAGGGACTCTCAAGAGTCTTCTCCAGCACCAGTTTGAAAACATCAATTTTTTTTGCTCAGCCTTCTTTATGATCCAGCTCTCACATTTGTATATGACTACTGGAAAAATCATAGCTTTGACTATACAGACTCTTGTCGGCAAAGTGATGTCTCTGTTTTTTAATACAGTGTCTAAATTTGTCATAGCTTTTCTTCTAAGGAGGCAGGCATCTTTGAATTTCATGGCTGTAGTCACCATCTGCTGTGATTTTGGAGCCCAAGAAAATAAAATCTGTCACTGTTGCCATTTTCCCCCCATCTATTTGCATGAAGTGATAGGACTGGTTGCCATGATCTTAGCTTTTTGATGGTTGAATTTCAAGACAGCTTTTGAGTGACTTCCATCTCACATGTTCTCTGCTCCTGAAGGGGCTGTTTGCCTAGAAGTGTGCATTTGCAAAGGTGAAACATTCACCAGAGGTCAAAAAAGACTCCCAGTCTGAAACTAGCACTGGATGCTTAGGTTCTAGCTGAGGATGAGGTGAGGAGTACAGAGGTGGAAGTCCAGCCTGGAATCTTCTTGTGGAAGAACTCAGCTCCTTTGGTGAGCTTTTCAGAGAGCGGAGACCTGAGAATGAGATCCTTGAGGGAGAAAACCAAGAGAAGCTCTTGACTGTTGGTAGAGGCAGACCTTCACATGGCTCAGGGAACTGAAAGACTCTAGCATCTCTTTAAGGAACACAGTTTGGCTTTCAGAAACTGTAAGCCTGTGTCTACCCGAAAAATCCCTAAGAACCTGAATAGAGCCATCCACCCAGTGATATAAGAGCTTCACTATAGGGTGGAGTACAAGATAAAACGGCAATAAGCTATAACATCATTTTTGCATGTCAGCAGGAAACACTTGTGGAAGTATAAAGGGGCAAAGAAATCGATTTATAAAACATAAAAATCGGGGGCAAGCTGAAGATGGTCCAATGAAACTACAGATTGTGGCTGGGAGAAAATAAAAAGGAAATGAAAATTAAGTGCCCAAATTGTAGCGGGCATTGTGCTGTGTGTTTCACATCCCTTCCCTCGTTAATAGTAATGACAACTCTCTGAGTAAAGTTTTATCATCTCCATGTGGATAAGGGGGAGTAAGGGTCAGGGTGGTTCAATACCCTGGACAAGCTAGCAGGAGATAGGACCGAGTTCATGCCCAGGCTCAGTCTCATTGTAAAGCCCAGTTCTTTATGCCCAGCTACACCATCTAGAAGGGATAACTCAAGTTCAGATTCAGTGATCACCCCATAATAGTTGTATATCTTAAGTGGACACTAACCCAAATATCAAACGGCCTCCTTTTCAGTTCAGTCACTCAGTCGTGTCCCAACTCCTTGCGACCCCATGAATCACAGCACGCCAGGCCTCCCTGTCCATCACCAACTCCTAGAGTTCACTCAAACTCATGTCCATCGAGTCAGTGATGCCATCCAGCCATCTCATCCTCTGTTGTCCCCTTCTCCTCCTGCCTCCAATCCCTCCCAGCATCAGAGTCTTTTCCAATGAGTCAACTCTTCTCATGAGGTGGCCAAAGTATGGGAGTTTCAGCTTTAGCATCATTCCTTCCAAAGAACACCCAGGACTGATCTCCTTTAGAATGGACTGGTTGGATCTCCTTGCAGTCCAAGGGACTCTCAAGAGTCTTCTCCAACATCACAGTTCAAAAGCATCAATTCTTCGGTGCTCAGCTTTCTTCACAGTCCAACTCTCACATCCATACATGCCACTGGAAAAACCATAGCCTTGACTAGATGAACCTTTGTTGGCAAAGTAATGTCTCTGCTTTTTAATATGCTATCTAGGTTGGTCATAACTTTCCTTCTTTTAGAATACAAATTAAAGATCATAGGAAGTATAAATGCATGAGAACACAGATACAAAAGAAAATACTGGGAAAATAATCAGACATAGAAGAAGGAGATATACTACGAGTTAAACCAAGTCACAAAGCAGCAGTAATAAAATTCTACAGGGAATACTCTGATGGTCCAGTGGTTAGGGCTCTGTGATTCCACTGCAGAGGGCATGGATTGATCCTAGTCAGACCAAGAATAAATAAATAAAATTTTCAATGCACTGTATTCAAAAAGCAAAGAATGTGCATTTTTATAACAGAGAAAAGTACATAAGATTATTTAGTACATCAAGTAAGCATCAATGGGGATAATTAATTCTTATTTAATCAATTATTCTGTGTAACCAGGTTACAGTTTGGAGATAATTTAGATTACACTATATATGATATGAAAAAACAAACTCCAAATGGATTAAAAAGTGAACTACTGAATTAAGCCATAGAAATAATGGAAGTAAAATAAAATATTTTTTATAATTTAAAAACATATTTATTTGTTTATTTTTGGCTGTGCTGGGTCTTTGTTGCTGGGCAAAGACTTCCTCTAGTTATGACGAGCAGGGGCTGCTCTCGAGCTGCAGTGTTCGGGCTTCTCATTTTGATGGCTTCTCTTAGAGTTCAGGCTCCAGGGCATATGGGCTTTACTAGCTATGGTAGCCTCACAGCGTGTGGACATCTTCCCAGACCAGGGATAAAACCCATGTCCTCTGCATTAGCAGGCAAATTTTAATCACCGGACCACCAGGAAAACACCTAAAATAGAATATTTAATCATAAGTTTGGAGGAGTGTTTATTTCATAAATAGCAAATAAAAGTACAACTTCCAAAGGAAGAAAAAATTCAACTCTACAACCATAACTTCTCCTCAAAAAAAGGTCTCTTCACTAAAACAAATGCAATTAGAATAAAAGGAAAGCTATTTATTTCTAAGAATACAGCACAGGTGGCTTCATTTAATGCATATAAATAGCTAATACAATCAGGACCCAAGAGAATAATGGATAAATATCAATTAACATAAGGGAAACATGGAGAAAATAAATGTATTTCCAACATCAGAAAACAAAAATGTAGTAAAGCACAATTTGATACATATTTTCTGTTGGCACTGTATTTTGGTTTCCTTTAGAGAACAATACAATAATATGTAACAAAATCTCTAACATTATTTGTACTCCTTGAGCCAATAAATCTATCATAGAAATTTATCCAAAGGAAATAATCCCCCCAAAATAAAAATTTGTAACATATTTCTTTTCATTGTATCTAGATAGAAGCTGGATGTTAGCTGAATCTATTGTGGTCACCCTTTCACAATACACGTTTATCAAAACACTATGCTGTACACCTTAAACTTATATCATATGTGTCAGTTATTTCTCAATGAAACTGGAAAATAAATTCTAAACACAAAGATGTTCTTTGTAACATTATCTAGATGAGTAAAAAAGAAAAAAACATAATCGCAATTAATGACCTAAAAAAGTGAAATGGTGAAATGGTTGTGGTATAACGACCGGATGGGATATTAGGCCGACAATACAAGATGATGTAACAAGAATATTGGTTGGGGAAGGGCAGTCACAAGTGCGAGTGTGGACAGAGGCTGCAAATACACACCCGTGTATGTGAATGCAAGGGTCCTGGCAAGGGCCATGGAAAAAGGAAAGTTTTATGAAGGAGGGATGTGATGAATATTTTCCATATTTTGAATTCCCCTCAATGTTGACGCTTTAACTGTAATTTAAAACCTAGTTTTAAAACAAGACATTATTGAAGACTCAAGGGACACCTAGCAACGTGCTACAGATATTTCAGAAGAATGATTCTGGACCTTGCTGCCAGGAGATATTATTGTTGCTTAGTCGCTAAGTTGTATCCGACTCTTTTGCAACCCTTTGGACTGTAGCCACCAGGCTCTTCTCTCCATGGGATTTCCCGAGCAAGAATACTGGAATGGATTACCATTTCCTTTTCCAGGGGATCTTCCTGACCCAGGAATTGAACTCTGTGTTACAGGCAGATTCTTAGCCATCTGAGCCACCAGAGAAGCCCCTCTAGGAGGTGTAGTTCACCTCTATTTACTACAGGCACAGCTCCTGGGACAGGAAGATAAGCTAGAAAGACTCCCAGTCCCCTTCAGCAGTACATGTCTGTGTTAGTTACCTGGGGCTGCTATAACAGAGGGCCACAGACTGGGAGGCTTTGACAATAGAAGCTTCTTCTCTGGCAGTTCTAGAGTCTAAAAGTCTAAGGCCAATGTGTCAGCAGGGCCAGGATCCTCTGGACTCTCTGGGTAGATCGTTTCTTGTCTCTTCCTGGCACCTGATGGGGGCCCATAATCCTTGGTGGTCCTTGGCTTGCAGCTGCATCACTCCAGTCTCCACCTTTGTCATCACATGGCATCGACTGTTTGACTTCATACTACTTTACAAGCACACCAGTCATATTGGGTTAAGGGCCCACCCTAATGCAGTATGACTGTGCCTTGACTTGACACATTGCACCCACAAATGTCTAATGCCCAAATAAAACCACATTCCATAAGGTACTGGGAGTGAGAACTTTCCACATATCATTTTTGGGAACACAATTCAACAGTGTCTAAGCCCATGAGCTTTCAAATCTGACCTGCCTCTCTCCAAAACCACCAGACACTTTTGAGTCTTCTTCCTGCAATTCTCTCCATTTTCCCATCGATCTGATACAGGCAGGAAGTGGGATAATAAAAGTTAAATTCGGGAATTCTCTGACCCTGTGCTTCCAATGCAGGGGGCACAGGTTCAATCCCTGGTAGGGGAACAAAGATTCTGCCTGCCTCACAGACCAGCCAAAAATTTTTTTAAAATTAAATTTCACAGTAGCCATTTGGGGGAGTGGGTCAGCATTTTACACCCAACCACAGACACTTCTTGCCAGAATTGCCTTGAATGGAGATCTGGGTTAAACAAGCACTGACCTCAAGGAGGATTTTCAGATGAACTCTCTGACTTGGGGCCTGAGGACTGTTGAGTTCCATGTTGTTTTCCACGGTGCTCTATTAGTCTTGTCACTTGGGCTTCCCTGGTGGCTCAGAGGTTAAAGCGTCTGGCTGGAATGCGGGAGACCCTGGGTTCGATTACTGGGTCGGGAAGATCCCCTGGAGAAGGAAATGGCAAACCCACTCCGGTACTCTTGCCTGGAGAATCCCATGGAGGGAAGAGCCTGGTAGGCTACAGTTCTTGGGGTCACAAAGAGTTGGACACGACTGAGCGACTTCACTTCACTTTGGGCTCAGCAAGACTTAAAGTGTGCGTGGAATTCACCCAAGGTACATGGCTATTGTGACCGGCTTCCGTCACCCTTAGCTTGGGGGACTTTAGAGGCCTTGGTGTGGAACAAAAGGCAGCAAAGAGTCATCACAACATGGCCTGGCATGTGCACAGGCAGAAGTGAAGCAAACCTGGGGGACACGCCCAGATTCAGAAAGCCAAAGAGTGTTCAGCGAAAACATAGAATCGTCTAGGGATGGCTTAAATAACAACTAGGGGCAATGCACAACGTTCGAGATAAACTTTAAAAGGCTTCCAGAAGGAGATTCTTGAGCTCTGATGGACATGAAGTTCCTATGCTGTAATCTGTGCAGTTTCCCTTTACTGATAAGATCAACTCCAAACACTGTTGCATGTCCTCACGGTTTGTCCTCAACCAACCTCTCTCGCCTCATATTTCACGTAAACCTCAGTGCTAGCTTGACGTTTCCTACACTGACCTTCTTCGTTAGTATACCCATCACTTCGCCCAAGTACTAACCTGGAGAAGGGAACAGCTGAGATTCTAAGGTTCCAGCTCAAAGAGCCTCTGCTGCACTGGCCTGTGATCATTCTCTACATTTTCTCTACTCAGCCATCAAGCTCATTCAATATTCAGTCAGCCATTGAATATGTTTTTATTTATTCATTCATTTATTCTTCCCGGATGACTGTAGAATTCTTCCCACCCCTTCCTAGCTCCTGGAGGTTGCAGGCAGTCCTTGAGGTTCTGGAGCCTTGCAGCTGCGTCACTTCAGCCTCTGCCATCAAAGGGTGCTCATTTCTGCCATTTCTGTGTGTCTCTGTTTCTCTGTCTCAGCTCAATCTCCCTCTCCTTTCTCTTATAAATATACTAGTCCTTGGGTTAGGAGTCACCTTAATTCAGCAGGACTTCATCTTCATTATGTTTTTATTTTTTTTCCTCAGTTGAGGTGTAATTGACATACCCTTGAATATCTGTTGACAGCTGACAATGTGCCAGGGACCACATGCTGCAGGCGAGGAACCAGTGGATGGTGGATGGATCACGGAGTTCAGCTTGTGGATAGAGTTGGAGGTTTGACTGGCAAGCTCTATGGGGTTGAAATAAGGGACAGTTACAGACCCCATACAGTCAAGGCTGTATATTGTCACCCTGCTTATTTAACTTATATACACAGTACATCATGAGAAATGCTGGACTGAATGAAGCACAAGCTAGAATCAAGATTGCCGGGAGAAATATCAATAACCTCAGATATGCAGATGACATCACCCTTATGGCAGAAAGCAAAGAAGAACTAAAGAGCCTCTTGATAAAAGTGAAAGAGGAGAGTGAAAAAGTTGGCTTAAAACTCAACATTCAGAAAACGAAGATCATGGCATCTGGTCCCATCACTTCATGGGAAATAGAAGGGGAAACAGTGATAGACTATTTTTCTGGGCTCCAAAATCACTGCAGATGGTGACTGCAGCCATGAAATTAAAAGACACTTGCTCCTTGGAAGAAAAGCTATGACCAACCTAGACAGCATATTAAAAACCAGAGACATTATTTTGTCAACAAAAGTCCATCTAGTCAGAACTGTGGTTTTTCCAGTAGTCATGTATGGATATGAGAATTGGACTATAGAGAAAGCAGAGTACCAAAGAATTGATGCTTTTGAACTGTGGAGTTGGAGAAGACTCTTGTGAGACCCTTTGACAGAAGGAGATCCAATCAGTCCATACTAAAGGAAATCAACCCTGAATATTCTTTGGAAGGACTGATGCTAAAGCTGAAACTCCAATACTTTGACCACCTAATGCAAAGAACTGACTCTGGAAAAGACTCTGATGCTGGGAAAGATTGAAGGCAGGAGGAGAAGGGGATGACAGAGGATGAGATGATTGGATGGCATCACCAACTCAGTGGACATGAGTTTGCGTAAACTCCAGGAGTTGGTGATGATAGGGAGGCCTGGCATGCTGCAGTCCACGGGTCACAAAGAGTCAGACGTGACTGAGCCATTGAACTGAACTGAACTGACTGTTCCTTCTTTCCAAGGAGCAAGTGGGCACTTGGAAGCTCCGTTAGGACCGCAGTATGGCTTGTTATTCCCAGAGCAGCCTGTCCTCCCTGCGTGGACTGCTGCAGCCTGCATACAAAAGATACCCTTAGTATGGGAATTCTCACACCTCAGTTGAGAGTCCGAGAACAGAAGGTCTTCCTGGGCCCAGCCTGTCCCCATCTGCAGCAGTGGCCACACCAGGTGGCCCGAAGAGGAACACAAAACCTCTGAGAGCAGCCTCCCCATCCTCCCATGGGAAGCCCCGAGTCCCTTCCCCAGGGATACAGGCACCCCCACGTGCTTTGCCTTTGGCAGCTAGCAAGCATCACCTCTTGAGCTAGGAGTCAGATTCCGGTCCCCTGAGCTCAGTTCTAATGGGAGAAATATTCCAACTTCAAAAGCATCAGGGAAAGTTACTCATCATCCCTGGTCCTTGTCAGGCTGCTCTGTGCTTCTGTTAGATTAGAACTTTTATTTCCTCCTCGCTCCTCTATTTTTGATTGCATATACTTCCTCTATTTGCTGCCCCAATGGTCCAAGCCACCCCCTACATATCACTTCCACAAGAGAAATAAGCAGAGGTAAGTGAACCACTTCTTCCTCGGTTCTCCCGCAGGGCTCTCCCTTCCCTTCACCACTGCAAAAGCCACAGCTTGTGGGGACTGCCAGGTTCCTTGTCCTTGGGTGCCTTGGACTGTGAGCTTCCCAGGGCAGGCACACTGCCTGCTTCTTCTCTGCCCAATGAGGAGAGGCCGGTGTGTACGGCACACCTAGGCACTCATGGCATGGATAGAATAAAATGAAGTTGATTATGCCTCTGTGTTCTGATGTTTACCTTGATTTCTTAGAGTTTCTCTAGTTAGTTAGTGTTAGTTGCTCAGTTGTGTCCGATTCTTTGCGACTCCATGGACTGTAACCCATCAGGCGCCTCTGTACATGGAATTCTCCAGGCAAGAATACTGGAGTGGGTAGCCATTCCGTTCTCCTGGGGATCTTCCCGACCCAGGGATCAAACCTCAGTCTTCAGCATTGCTGGCAGATTCTTTATCATCTGAGCCACCAGGGAAGCCCAGAGTCTCTCTGGATAAATGCAAATGGAAAAAAATTATATTCTAACATCTCTTGCTGTTCTCCCCAAGCTGCAGACTTTTCTATTTCCAGACCTGCGTTTAGAGGGACAAGCTATTGCACACTGAATGAATGAGAAGGACAAGACTGGAACATCTTTCAGAGGTCAATTCAACCAACTCTCCATGACCAGAGGGCTTCCCGGGAGGCTCAGATAGTAAGGAATCTGCCTGCAATGCAGGAGACCCGAGTTCATTCCCTGGGGCCAGGAAGATCGCCCGAAGAAGGGGCATGGCAACCTATTCCAGTATTTTTGCCTGGAGAATTCCATACAGAGGGGCCTGGTGGGCTATAGTCTTTGGAGTTGCAAAGAGTCGGACACAACTGAGCAACTAACCCATTCACTTCACTTCTATGACCGGATGGAGCCTGAGACTCAAGCTCTGGCAGTGAGTCCCCGGCAGACCCAGGAGGGAAATGCATAGTGTCTCCTTCCACAGCCATCTCCTTTCTCAAATCTGTTCAAAGAGGTCCAAAACATAGAGGGTCAGGGTGGAGGGCCATCTTCCTGCTGGGTACTCAGCTCGTCCCTCCCTCCCTCCCCATCTGTGCGCTTGGCAGTGCCCAGGTGTGCACTGGCTCTACCCAGGATGCAAGCGATTTCCCAACAGGACCAAACAATGTTTGCGAAGGACATCCGAAAAAAATGTCAGGAGCACATGTATAAATGAATGCAGAGAGCTCGGTCTTGCCAGCCTCTTTGTTTCCCTGGCCCAGGGCCACCCCAAGTTGGTGCTTCTTCCTACCCCAGGAGGCAGAGAGAAACCTGAAGTTCCCGCAGAGAGTTGGGCCACAAATGCAGGAGGAACGCTTTCCTCACTGATATTTCAAGACTATTTCACAATCGCCAAACCGCCAGCCACATGCAATCACTGACCGAAAAGCAAAAAGTGCAAGTTTGGATTGTGTGTGTGTATGTATTAAAACACAAATAATAAGGTTTGAAGGAAAGTCAGACAGCCAACAGAATTCCTTGCGATGACACTGTGGGTTTTGGCTGTGTTTAAGGCGGGAAAGAGAGAGGTTTATTTCAGACAAGAGCTATTTGTTCGATCACCAGATTTGGGGAGAAAAAAATCTCCCTAAGGCAAACACAGAACGTGATATACAAGGACAGAATTGTGTTCTTTAAACACAAATAAATGTGAAATTAACAGGAAAGCTGGAACTAGTATTGTTTTTACCTTTTGCATTGAATATTTTGGGTGCTATGATGTCACAAGTTGAAACATCAAAAAAGGAAGATTTCATCAAGATAACAATACCAAAATGTTAACCAGGCTTTTTCTGTTGTTGTTCATTTGGTTCAGTTTTTTGCTAAAGGAATTAGAGAGGACAATGTACCTCTGAGGGAGAGTTGCCAAATAAAATACCAGGCATTCAGATAAATACTTTTCCAGCCCCATGCAATTACTGACCAAAAAGCAGATACAACAAGTATACAAAAAAAACAAATATACAACACTTTTTTGAGTATGATATCCCAAATATCACATGGAATATATTTATACAAAAAAATAATAATACTTCTTATATATGTGAAATTCAAATTGAACTGAGGTGCCTGTATTTTTCCTTGCTAAATCTGGACCCTTCTGCCAAGCCACCAGTCAGTAAGCATGGGTACTTTATTTTGGAAGACTGCAGCGTTCTCTGTGCCTCCTACAATATCTTTTCCCGCAGCATCAGGCCTGGAAGCTGATCAAGTTCAATGTTCTCATTTTACAGATAAGAAAACTGAGGTCAGAAAGAGGAAGTGACTTGCTCAAGGTCACACAGAGATTCAGTGTTACAACCACAGCACAAACCCCGGCTCAGTGCCCACAGATGACAGAGGCTCGAGTTACCGTAGGGATGGCTGCAAAGATCACCCAAAGTTCCGACCACTCCAGGATCAAGTGCATATAAGAATGATTTATCTAAGGCTCTCAGGAGCCTTATCTAAGCTTTATCTAAGGCTCTCTTATTCACTTGGAAATGTTACACTAAAAACTGGAGAATTGTGAGTTTCAGCACATTCATATGCCCAGAACTTTTGATTCAAATGAAATTGTACATGAAATCCACTATATAAAATAAAGTGACACTGAAGCTGCTATGCTTGGGACTTCCCTGTTGGTCTAGTGGTTAAGACTCTGTGCTTCCAGTGCAGGGGCTATGGGTCCGATCCCTGGTCAGGGAACTAAGATCCCACCTGCTGTGAAAAATGGCCAAAATATATAAATTAAAAATTTTAAAGTGCTATGCTTGAATCAGTGCTTGATGGCCTTTATGCACCTCCCTTTCTCTGCCCAAACATCCCAAAATGACATTTGTGGATTCTCTTGGGTTCCATCAAGCACCATGAAATGACCACTAGTGTGATGAAACAAACACAGGCTTCGGATTCAAAATCACCACCTCTGTGCTTGGGTCAGACACTAACTTCACTGAGTCTCAGTTTCCTCATCGCTCAAGTAGAGAAAATAACAGTTACTAATACCAAGATGGCACAGCCTGCACTAACATTTATGTAAGTACATCAGACACTGTGGAGGCTTCCGAGGTGGTACTAGTAGTAATTACAGAACCTGCCTCCGATGCAGGAGACGTAAGAGACGCAGTTTTGATCCTTGGGGGGGAAGATCCTCTGGAGAAGGAAATGGCAACCAACTCCAGTATTCCTGACTGAAGAATCCCATGGACAGAGGGGCCTGGTGGGCTTCAGTTCATGGGGTCTCAAAGAGTCGGCCACTACTGAAGCCACTTAGCAAGCATGCATATCAGATACTGTAACATTTAAATAAGTGCATCGGATACTGGAAGGCAGTGTACCAGGAAGAGTTCATCCAGGTGTTTGCTTTTATGTCAAGGAAAGGAGAATCAGTAGAAAATTGGATGGACTCTTCATTAGCCCTATTTTTATCAACTTGTCAATTCATTCATTTACCATTTTTTACTATTACTCCTGAGAACTTAGGGACAGATTCTGGCAGGTCTATGGTGGCTCTTAATGGATTCTAAAGTGTTGAACAGATTACGACCACAGTGTCCACGACGGCTGGCCAGGGAAACAAAAGCTAAAGTTACGACGGATCTTTGGTCTTTCCGGGCAGCCAGGATCACATTCCCTGACTGGAAACTCAGCTGCTACAACCCTTTGACCCTCTGGTGTCTCGTGTGAGTTTGCCCTAAGTTCTTGGTTTCTAGGAAGACATTTGGATGTACTAAGAACATCTGGTGTATATATAACACAAGACTGGGGCCCTGAAGAAGGCCACCCTCTGACTGGTCTGCCAGCGGGAGCTTTGCCCAGAGCCACGTCTAGTGGTGCTCTGCTTGTACCTTCCGTTCCCAGACTGCTGTCTGGCTGTGTGCTTTCCACCCCATCCCAGGCTGAGATCTCTTGGACTTTATCCTTCTTCATTTCCAGTCACCATCTGTCATCCCTAAGCATTCTAGATTCTAGGCCCTTGCTTCCTAGGAACACCACCTTAGGGAACTCCTGAGAAGCAAGAACCCAAGAGCGTTGCCTTGGCCGAGGGTGGTAAATAATTTGTGTATCCTCAGACTGGTCAAGTCTTCTATCTGTACTTTGGTTTCCACAAAAGCACAAAAGGTTGAGAGAATGTGAAAATGATGGGCATGTGGAGAACAATTGTACAACACTCTTCAGATAACGGATTTATATTTCTACCAGGGAGTTGAGGCTTTAATCCACTCTATATTCTCCCTTCCTAATGCCTGTAGAAAGTAACCGATCTATAAATACATGATCTCGTAGCAGTGAATTCTTGATGCTGGTCAGATTAAAATATTTGTTGAAGTGCATTTAAAAAGATGGATATTTTAAATCACCTGTCTCTTGGATGCTCTGAGTAATTAAATCTGCCCTTTTCTGCAGTACCCCAGTGGGCATGTTTTTTCCACAGGGAAAGTTTCATGGTCAGAGTACCTCCTCTGGTGTGAATTTCTAGTACAAATGAGAAAAACATAAAGGATTGCATTTCATTTGGCAGCAGAAGCAGTGGGGCTGGGGTAGTCCTGGACTACCCATGGAAGGAGGTATCAATGGGGTAAAATTGTTTCTCCTCCATAGGCCAATTAGCCAGGACTTGATCAGACTGAGAATAAAAAGAGATTTATCTAGAAGCCTCTACTGAAAGTTCTCTGCCTGGCTCCCCACAGCTTACATCTCTTACAAAGCCATCCCTTACATATGAGGAGGCCCTGAGTATTTTTCTCAGGGTGCATTTACATTCAAAGGTAAGAAAAAATATGACTCCAATGGCCTCGGTATTTCCCAGTGCACCACACAGACCTGCTTTTCTAGACATACTTGTAGACATGTGACGGGAGAGTTCACGAGGAAACTCGGAGGCAGGGCCACGTGAGATGACTGCTTGCAAATTCTTCGAATTTTGAGGTTGAGGAACCGGATTCACAGAAATATCACTCTTTTAGCAGACGGTAAAGGGGCACTCCTGAGAAAACATTGTGAAAGCAAAGGAGAAAAAGAGAACATGGAGAAGCCTTGGTCTTGTGTAAGCATTTCCATTTCAGATTCTCCAACTGTCCTAAGAGGGGACCTCATTCCACCCCACACTCTTGTCTGAGTGTCACTTCATTCTCCCATCAGATGTCAAAGGGCACTTGACCTCCTAGAAGCCTGTTCAGGATGGTGTGGTCATGTGCCTCCCTGCATGCATGTTTGGAAGTTTAGAAAGAGTTCTTCCCATCCATGAACTTGCTTTCTCTTCTCTGTCACCCTAGAAATAAACATATGATCACACCCACACTTCAGATAAGAAGACAGCCATAGCCTGCCTGCACAAGAAGGAAAAAGCCCATTTGCAATTATGAAATAATACTTAAACTACTTAGGGATAAACGGAGTGAAGAAATTTCCTGTCACATTTATGCTTTTGGAAAATAGCATTTCCAGAGAGTAAGCAGAACCAAAACTAAGTATTAATTGCCTAATAACCATGGTTTTAACTGGATGGAATTTTATGAGATGCCCACACTGGTTATACCATGTTTCTAGGCGAAAGGACTGCAAAATTGTCCTTTTGATTTGTTTTTCTCAAAAGATTCTAGTCCTTTCAATAATATTTATTAATGGGATGGGTAGGAAATGGAAAGCAAGGCCAAAAGGATGCTTAAATTCCTCAGAATTAGAGAAACGTGACATATAAATAAGAGTTCCCTCACCACCCACCCCAACTCCTACCAAAATCTGTCTTGTTTAGGGAATAGAGTCATTTTTCTCCATTAAGCCAGCTCTATTGAAAATGTCAGCATGGAATTGCAGCCACTGTACGCAAGCCTGCATTGTAAGTGCCTGCAAATAAATTGTTCTGAGCTGAGGCACTTCTCCTTGGAACAGAACGGGGAGGCTGTGTGGTTGCCTGGCCCCAGTGTGGGTACAGGCTCGGGGCATGGATTTCTCCAGAACGCTAGAATCGCCTAAGCGCTTATCCACCCCCTCATTCTACAGAGGAGGAAACGGGGCTGAGAGGCTGAAAGGCCTTTACTGGTCATGGCAGGTCCGTGCGTGTGTGCATGTGTGTATGTGTGTGTGTGTTGAGGTAAGAAGCCAGGACTAGAAAAGGATTCTTTGGAAGGTGAAACCTAGATGGGTCTCCCACGCCCAGCAGAGGTTACATGGGTAAAACAGAGCGAGGGATGGTAGGTTTGTCGAAGAGAATAAATACGAAGCACAAGACGTCTGGGTATTTCAAGGAGTTGCAGAGAATTCAGTTTGTCTTAGAAGTGAGTGGAGATTAGGAGAGAGAGGGCAGGAGCCAGATTAAAAACTTCTACATTCAGGTTAATTGCCTCTGCCTGCTCCGTACCAGCCGCTGACTCCTGGAGAATGTGGACAAATTCCCCCAGGCATCCATCCTTACCCTGGGGAACTTACCTGCTGTCAGCTGCCTCCTGTCCATCAGGAGACCTCCCAGATCTCTGTCTCCATCTAGATCTCCCTCTGATGGCCCTCACTCATCTCACATCATCCAAAATCCATAGGAATAGAAGTTCATGCTACCAGACATCTAGGGTGAAGAGAGAGAAGGAGTGGGCATTCCCACACCTTTGAGAGGGTCATGATGGACACTGGGCACCCCTTCTTCCTGTCATTGTTTTTATCCACAGTCTCAGGAAGGTGGAAGCCAAGGGGACCCCATGAACACCAGTCCTGCGTGGCTGACCCTACTGTGAGCAGGATGGCCATGCCATGCTAAGGCTTCAGCATTCAGGGCCTGTGTCATTGGGGTTGGGCCACCAGTGAAAGACACAAGGAGTTATCTGGAGCTGACGGTTGCTCACCACTCCAGGAGGGCCCCTGTTTATAGAAAAGGTCTTCAGAAATAGACCCTGTCCTGCTGGCTTGAGGAACAGCAACACTGTGTTGCTCTCTGTCTTGGACAACTTGAAATTTTTGAGTGGAAGGTGATTGCTTTGGGAAAAGTTAGAAAAAGGCTGTCATTACATTGGTTCCATCCCTGGCTGGAGCTGGCTAGTCCTGGCTCACAGAGCAGAAGGTGCGCATCACTTCTCATCTCCACGGTCAATGAAGTCAACTTGGTGGCTTGTAATCAATCCTGGCACGAGTATTTGCACCATGTTGCTGTTGATGATCTGTTCAGTCATGTCTGACTCTTTGCAACCCCATGGACTGCAGCATGCAAGACTTCCCTGTCCTTCACTATCTCCCAGAGTTGCTCAAATTCATGTCCATTGAATCGGTGATGCTATCCATCCCTTTCATTCTCTGTCACCCCTTCTCCTCTTGCCCTCAGTCTTTCCCAGCACCAGGGTCTTTTCCAGCTAGTCAGTTCTTCGCATCAGGTGGCCCAAGTATTGAAATTTCAGCTTCAGCATCAGACCTTCCAATGAATATTCAAGGCTGATTTCCTTTAGGATTAACTGGTTTGCTCTCCTTGCTATCCAAGGGACTCTCAAGAGTCTTCTGCAGCACCATAGTTACAAAGCATCAATGCTTTGGCTCTCAGCCTTTTTTATGGTCCAACTCTCACATCCATACATGACTACTGGGAAAACTATAGGTTTGACTATACAGACCATGGATAGCAGCAAATACTTCTAACTACCACTGGTTTCTCCTCATATACACACAAAACCAACACTCAGAGCAGAAAACTAACTTCTTTATACAAGTGACCTGTAGAATTCTAGTACCTTGGAATGGCCTGAAAAAAGTGAGAAACACCACACCTTTAACAAGCATTTACCTGACAACCTTCAAACAAATACAATTTTTAAGTTGTTTTATTTTTTCGCTCCAGAACAGGGATTCTTTCCAGAGTACAGTAACAGGAGGCCTGAATTTGGAACTGGAAGGTTTAAGTCTGAGCATCACCATCGATTAAATACACATGCTCTTGGGTTAGTCTTTGAGCCTCAGTTTCTTCATCTCTAAAATTAGGTTGCCAAATGACTTCCCACCCTGGCATGAGGACTGAACAAATTAATAGACATTAAATATAAGGATCTGGACAAGCAGCAGACAATAAATAAATAACAGGGGCTAGAAAATATGGAAACCTCTTGCCAAATGAATGAAGAGTTCCTCTCTCTCTTTATGGGAAATTCCATTCCCCCGGGTGAATTTAATGTTGCTCCAGTATTCACTTGGCATTTTCATCTGCAGGAGCCACTGTGATCCATGCCTGCTCAGCAGAAGAGCTGTGAGGGCAAGTTAGAGAGCCTCCACTGCCTTGTCTGCCCTCTTGGCTGGTGGTGCTGGCAATGACTCCCTTAGGTTGGCAAGCACGTGAGGGAAAGCAGAGTGTGTCACGCTGGCATATTGATTATTTTGAATTAAATCTACTTAAGAGACAGCTGGTGCAAGGACACTCTGACCCTTCTTTGTCCTCCTTAAAGCAGGGAATAAAGCTTCCATGTAAAAGGTACTTTCCCTGTCCAGGGAATAAGAGAGACAGCCTTCTCATCAGAGACAGGGAACTTAGGGTGGAGAAAGCTGGATAAACAACCCTTGTTACATCACTAATTTAGTGTCCCAAACCCAAACTCCTTGGTCTTGTCAACTCTTCACAAATGTATTATTTCTTTCTCTAAAAGCTGCCTGCTTTGGTCACTTCTTTGAGCCTCCCAGACTCCTGTACATATGAAATTAATTTTTTTTCTCCTGTGCTATATTGGTTTAATTCTTAGATAAGCAAAAAAAAAAAACAAAAACCTAGAAGGAAGAAAAGAACAGCTTTTCTTACCTACATGTGATAGTTCTGGAAACTCTTCTAGCTGTAACATCTTTGATCCCTGTGAATCTAGGCTCATGAAAAAACAAATCTTATTAAATGTGCCATGCACACACTTTCTTTCCTTAAGATCTCTGGAGAAAGAAGGGCCTGTTGCTGCGAGTCTTAGAAGAATGAGCCCTGGCAGAAGGTTTGAGAGCAGTGTTCTGCTTACTGCTGCTGTGTAACAAAGTATTCCAGTACTTCAGTTCAGTTCAGTTCAGTTGCTCAGTCGTGTCTGACTCTTTGCGACCCCATGAATCACAGCACGCCAGGCCTCCCTGTCCATCACCAACTCCCGGAGTTCACTCAGACTCACATCCATCGAGTCAGTGATACCATTCAGCCATCTCATCCTCTGTCATCCCCTTCTCCTCCTGCCCCCAATCCCTCCCAGCATCAGTCTTTTCTAATGAGTCAACTGTTCGCATGAGGTGGCCAAAGTACTGGAGCTTCAGCTTCAGCCTCATTCGCTCCAAAGAAATCCAGGGCTGGATCTCCTTCAGAATGGACTGGTTGGATCTCCTTGCAGTCCAAGGGACTCTCAAGAGTCTTCTCCAACACCACAGTTCAAAAGCATCAATTCTTCGGCGCTCAGCCTTCTTCACAGTCCAACTCTCACATCCACACATGACCACAGGAAAAACCATAGCCTTGACTAGATGGACCTTAGTCGGCAAAGTAATGTCTCTGCTTTTGAATATGCTATCTAGGTTGGTCATAACTTTCCTTCCAAGGAGTAAGCATCTTTTAATTTCATGGCTGCAGTTAGCAGCCTTAAAATGGCCATTTTTGTTTATGCACAGATTCTGCGGGTTGGGGATTTGGAAAGGGAACAGACTTGCACCTGTTTCCCAATATCTGAAGATTCAGTTGGGAAAACTCAAAGGCTGGGGGTGACTTAGCAGCTAGAGACTAGAATCATCTGCAAGCGTCTGCACGCACACGTCTGACTGTCAGCAAGGATCTCAGCAGATGTCGGTCAGAGAACCTGCACGCGTTCTCTCCTGTGACCTGCGCTTCCCCACAGTGTGGAAGCCCTGGGTTTCTTAAACGTCAGCTCAGGACTCCAAAAGCAGACTGTCCAGCTGCAAAGGTGGGGGCCTACCTCCCTTCCCAGCCCCAACCTTTGATGACCTGGCCTTCAGCAATTACTCAGATCACTTCTGCAGCATTCCATTCCTTCTGAGCAAGTTGGGAGCCCTGCCCAGATTCAAGAGGAGGGTGATTAGACTCCACCTCTCTCTTTTTTTAAATTAATCTTGGCTGTATCTGGTCTTAGTTGTGGCACACAGGATCTTCAGTCTTCCTTCCAGCATGCTGGATATTTAGTTGCAGCATGAGAACTCTTCATTGCAGCGTGTGGGATCTAGCTCCCTGACTAGGAATCGAACCCTGGCCCCCTGCACTGGGAACACAGAGTCTTAGCCACCGAACTGCCAGAGAAGTCCCTAGACTTCATCTCTCGATGGGGAAGTGGCAAGGCTCTAGACGAGCGTGTGGAATGAACGTATAGTTGCCACCAATGCTGGAAAACACAGTTGATTGCAGGTAGCAATCACTATTTCTCATGAGAGGCCTTCTACCTTCCTGTCTGTATACTGTGGACAGCTACAGCTTGGATGTCTGCCCTTGGCCTTTATAGGGGTCTGCTCCTCTCTAAGCCGAAGGCAGGGTCATTTCTTCACGATGTTCCCATTAAAAGAATTTTGCAAGCAGCTTGGGGCCCAACTCCATGACTTGTTCGTTTGGAATCTCCCGTCTACATGCTGCTCCTGGCATAGAACAAAACCTGAAAATGTTTATCGAACTGGGATTTTTGGGTTATTCTGACCTTATGGAATCTATTGATAATAATTTTAACAAATGTTTAGGCAGTGCTTCCTATGTGGCAGGCACCACTCTAAGTGTATAGAAACATTATCTTATTTAACCCTCCAAGAAGTTAGAGAGGTAGGAACTATTGTTATTCCCATTTTACAGAGAGGGAAACTGAGGCACAGGAAGGTTTAATGACTTGGACAAGTAATCTTGTCCAAGGTCACTCAGCTAATAAGTGGTAAAGCCAAGATTTGAGCCCAGCAGCTTGGTTCCTAGAGCCTATATTTCTAATACCAAACTGCCTCCTTTGGTGTGGGGAGCCTTGGTCAAATTAAACAGGCTGTTTAGGATCACTTGCGATTCTGCCATCTCCTTGAGTATAAGTAAGTTCTTATCCCTTTCCAGGTGTTCACGCCTTTACCGTAATTCAAAGGGGCTAGACTAGATTTCTCAGAACTCGCAGCCTGCGATGTCTTCATAGGTGGACTAACCCAAAAGCTGAACCTTTTATGATACAAACTTTTATGGTCCTCTAGACAGAGCATAATGAGGACTTTCAAAGGTTATTGAGGACCCGAAGTCCTGGGACTAAAAAATGCTGTAAGCCAGAAGAATTCATTTCAAGTCATCCATCCTAGGAACGCATGCCAGAGGCAGTGTCAGCCAGGACTGTCACAATGAATGGGACAGCCTTCCCCGGGGCAGATGGCGGAAGCCTGCTGACCACAACACAGAACAAGGAACTGCAAGGGTGTGCGGGAGATGAGCTCGACCCTCGGGGCGCCATGAGCGGGCAGAACCCTGGGATCTGGCTTTGAGAGGAAGATCCCAAAGTGCACGATTCTCCTTTTGTGATCCTGGCCAGCTCTGAGACTTTGTCTTCTGGGTTTGCTCAGAGCACTACAAGGGAATCCCCTGGGATGCAGGCAGGGTTCCAGCCCACACTGTCTTTTCTTGACACCAGATGCTCACCCGGCCTGTTCCTTGCCAGGCCAGTGGAGACCTTCAGGGTAGATAGGGTAGATGACCCCAGAGTGATATTTTGAACCTCTTCTCATTTCAGTACTGCAAAACCAGTGCCAAATCAGAAACCCATTTCTCCCCTCCAAACAGCCACCACTGTGTGCCTTCCATTTAAGAAAGGTGCCCAAGGAGGGCTGCGAGGGGCTAGGGAGGTGGGCCAGCAGTAGAGAAGCAACAGGCCATGAGGAGGCTACAAACTGGCTCCCGCCAGCCAGCCTGGGTGCCTGCAGTTGGCTCGGGTGCCTGAACTGACTGCCCCATCAAAAGCCAGTGCAGGGGAGAGCTGGTGAAAGGTAAATGCCTTCCATTTGTTCTGCTCTATGGTGCTATTAGTAGCACACGGAAAGAATTTGGGTGTCAGAGTTTTATCCCAAAAGCATCACTCAGATAACAGGGCATTTTGCTTACATAGCAATCTTCTTCTGATAGGATTTCCCTCATGTTTTTAAAACTCTCCTTCCTCACGCCTCACCTAAACACGATTTCTTTTTCTGCATCCTTTCTCTCTCCCGCCTTGGCAACAATGACGGCCACTGTTTTCTGAGCTCCTACTATGCAGAGGACCCCCCCCACACTTGGGAATTCTGAACAACGCTTTGGAGATCACAATCATTGTCCCCCCTACTCCCATAGATGAATCTCTGCAGATTCAGAGAAGCAAAGTCACTGACCCAAGGGCACACACTGATGGGTGGCAGACCAAGGGAGGTCCTGGTTGAAGCCACGAGGGCCCACCCCACCAGGCTGCCCCCACCCCTAAGCGCTTCAGAAACTCTAAGGCATTAGACCCTTGGCATTTCACACAAGTTGCTCCAGTGTATAGTCTCTGCTTAATCACTCACTACAGATGCGTTAATATTGGTTTGGGGACATTTTCAAGTCATTCTGGAAATTTCTCTAAAGCATGTTTGATTTTCCCTGAAAAGGGCATATTTCTAAGTTGAATGTAGAAACAGAGATTTGTGGCCATTGCTATTCTTTCTGCTGTTGTTTAATATATACTGGGGGGGCAGGGCGCGGTTGATTATCCTCTTGTTTTATTTGGTATCACTGAGAACTTGCTACATCTACTTCAAGGGAATAAAATGATACCAGAATAGATTTATGGAAAATGAAAACAGGAACTGGCCAAGTCAATGCTATTTCACAATTATTTGCTAAAAGAGTTTGCAACACTCAGATTTAGTTGCTTTATTACTTTTTGTTGTTGTTCTGTTTCAAATGAATGATTAGTCTGAATTTAAGACATTTTGAACTTGCTAGAATGCCACGTGCCTGGGGGTGGGTGTTGGGCGGGGGAGGGGAGGAGGCGGGGGAAGGAGGAGAACTCTATGAAAAAATCCAAGTATTAGAAACTTGGTGAGATCTTCTCTGCTCCAGTTTCCCCTAAATTGGGAAGCTGATTTCTCTGTAACCTCAAGGAGCCTGAGCTGCCTATTTAGAGAACAGAAAGAACAATATCCCCTTTTAAAGAGAAGCTGCTCCAGCCAAGGTGTAGGGACTGCCCATCTGCTTGTCTGTGGACAAAGGCTGGTGAGCCTTTGAGAACCTCGGTGTCATCTCTGAGCCCAACGCTCAAAGTCTTTACCAAAACAGCTGCCTAGAGACTGATCTGTCCCGTGTGAGACAAGGATGTGAAAGAGCTTTACCTTCCACACAACTGAATTCTGCACAACCTCACAAAGGGGAGTGCTCCTTAGAGCCATCGTCAGGATCCAGAATATGACTTATGAGTAGGCACAGCCCTCACAGCACATCCCATGTTTCAGTGAAACAGTTTCAACAGAACTAATTCTTATCTGATCCTGGCAAATGTTCCTTTTTATGAGCGATTCCAGGAGTTTGAGTTGACTCAATCAAGGGCTTGGTTTAAACTACCTTTGATACTGAAGGCAGGGGAGTGAGGGGCTGGGGGGTGGGAGATGTGTATAAGAGACAGGCATATTTTGTTCTGCTAATGAGTTTTTAGTGCCATCTATGATATTTCTAATAATTGGTCATGAGGCCAAGAATTCCATTAAAGATATCAAAGATGGCATGAAAAATTCTTTGGGAGAACAAAGATGTTGACCTAGACAAGTTCCTTTTTATGAGTGATTCCAGGAGTTTGAGTTGACTCAATCAAGGGCTTGGTTTAAACTACCTTTGATACTGAAGGCAGGGGAGCGAGGGGCTGGGGGGTGGGGGGACTCACTTTGTCTTTCATTCATTCATTCATTCAACAAACCTTCTTTTACAAAGAAGCTCAAACAGAAGTCTTCCCATAAAGAAGAACTTAAGCATTTTTAGAGGCACCATTTACACAGGCTTTTCACATGTTAAATATTCATTTACCAAGACTGGGTGGGAAATTGCTCTGCAAACTGTTAGGGTTATAGAAAGGTGAGGCACTCACTTTATAAATCATTTTGACCTCCTCTTTAAAGCAGCTCCCAGAGATGCCTCTCACTCACCTTTGGATCACCTAATTTAAGTGTGCATAAGGAGTTTTCAGTTGTCAAGCATATTTTAAAGTTATGTACCATATGTATCTGTGGCTTATCTATTTTCAGTGTAGGCTTTGTCTAGTTCTTTCTCTAGCATTAAGATTTTACAGTGACTGGAGGAACAAAGGGCTTTCCCAGTACAGATGCGGGTGTGTGTGTGTGTTCAGTCATGTCTGACTCTTTGTGACCCCATGAAATGTAGCCCACCAGGCTCCTGTCCATGAGATTTTCCCTGCAAGAATACTGGAGTGGGTTGCCACTTCTTCCTCCAGAGGATCATCCCAACCCAGGGATCGAACCCACGTCTCCTGCATCTCCTGCGTTGGCAGGCAGATTCTTTACCACTGCGCTGCCTGAGAAGCCCAGTGCAGGCACCTAGAAACAGATGATTTGACTCTTTTGCAAAGACCTGAGTTTCCTGGGGCTGAGGCTTGGTGGGGGGGAGGTGAGGAGGGGCAGGGGACGGGATCGGGCAAAGGTGGCTTTCTAGGGGCTGATCCTTCTGAAGCTTGAATCTTCTTAGAGGATTGGGTTCTCCAGTCCCTCCCTGACTTGTTCTACCTTTGCTTGCACAGATCATGCCTTTTTAGGGGTTGTTTGCTTGGTCTCTGGAGCCCCATGAGGCTTCTCCCCACTCTGTCTGATTCCTAAATGGGGAAGAGACGCACTGGGAAGAATTTTCAAGCAAGTGAAACCACACACCTAGATGGGATTCAAACCCAGGGATTGAAACTCAGATTGGGAATTGAAGCCACTGTCTTTTTTTTTTTTCCAGGCAAGGCTTTACTGGGGCCCCTGCTGCAGCAGAGGGGAGCGAGAATCAAACCCACTGTCTTTTAATTAAAGTCGCACACCTGGCCCCAGGACTGAACCAAGCTCAAGTTCTTTACATCTCAGTGCAGAAGGAATTGAGCGGGGGGCAAAGTGATAGGTAATAACTTAGGAAGTTCCATAGACATTCCATAGGCAAAATGCAGTCTGTCTCAAAACGTGAGAGCAGCCTCAAATATGGGCTTCCTTGGTGACTCAGTGGTGAAGAATCCACCTGCCAGTGCAGGAGACATGAGTTTGATCCTTGGATCAAGAAGATCCCTGGAGAAGGAAATGGCAACCTATCCCAATGTTCTTGCCTGGAATATCCCATGGGCACAGGAAGCTTGGCAGGCTATAGCCCATGGGGTCACAAGAGTTGTATGTGTCTTGGTGACTAAACAACAACTTTGTATGGGCTGGGTAATGTCACAGGCTAATAAGAGGAAGGATTATTCTGACTATTTAGGGAAGGAGTGGAGATTTCCAGGACCACTGCCCTTCTGACCTTTTATGGTCAACCTAAGATTGAAGGCAGGAGGAGAAGGGGACGACAGAGGATGAGATGGTTGGATGACATCACCAACTCGATGGACATGAATTTGAGCAAGCTCTGGGGGGTGGTGGTGGACGGGAAGCCTGGCACGCTGCAGTCCATGGGTTCGCAGAGTCGGACACGACTGAGTGACTGAGCTGAACTGCAGAGGCGTCTTGGCGCCTGGAGGTGTGTCATTTAGCTGATGTGTTCCAGTGAGCAGATGCTGAGGCTCAAGGCCCCCTGGAAGTCGACTCTTCTGCTCTCTTGCACCTAATCGCTTCTCATCAGTTTTTGTCATATCTTCAATGACTGTCATTCTTTTAAAGGTCATGCCCCTGCCTCCTTCCTTCCTATTTCACAAGTAGATGCTAGGATGACTTGCTTTTCAGATAGGTACCCCCAGAGTTTGGGGGAAAGCTCTTTCTGGAAAGGACATTGAGAACTAAGGTAGCCAGAATATAAAGAGGGTGCACAGCTTTCTCAGCTTTAGCAGGAGACAATGGACACACCAGGCTTCCCTGGTGGCTCAGAGGTTAAAGCGTCTGCCTGCAGTGCGGGAGACCTGGGTTCGATCCCTGGGTTGGGAAGATCCTCTGGAGAAGGAAATGGCAACCCACTCCAGTACTCTTGCCTGGAAAATTCCATGGACTGAGGAGCCTGGTGGGCTTCAGTCCATGGGGTCGCAAAGAGTCGGACACGACTGAGCGACTTCACCTCACCTCACCAATGGACACAAAAGAAAAAGAACACATGCTCCTTGGGATCACGTAGCGAGGTGCTTACACTGAGCTTGTCGCTTCACAATTCAAGCCAGTTAACCCCCGTAAGCCTCAGTTTCTTCATCTGTAAAACGAAGAGGATAATAACTCCTACAGGTTTACTGGGAAGACTAAATAAAGTAACTACTCTCTGTAAAGTAACAAGCACTCTATCTTGGAAGAAGAGTGAGCCTAAAAAGAATAGTTAACACTGTGGCTGATCATAGGTGCTATCAGCAACGCTAACGCAAGCACGCGGCAGCTCGAGCCGCTGGTCCCTTTCAAAGCAGTGGAGGTGACGGTGCCTGAGCACCCTGCCCAGAAAGCTTCCTGCTCTCACCATTTCCTCCCATTCCTTGCTTGTCTTCTCAAATTCAAAGCTTGTTGGAGGCACCATCTGCCTCCCACACCGGAAGTCGTCCCCCTGTCTTCTTGCTACCCTCCCTGCCAAGTTCTTGTCTGAAGGTTATCAAACAGAGGCCCCCACCATTGCTCTCAATGAGCTCGTCTCATGCCCCACAGGGGTACCCTACCTCAAGCCCATCTATCTCTCTCCTCAGCTGAAATACTATCCCTTCTCTGGTCTCTGTGCCCTGCCCCTTCTCCATCTCAACACCCTCCATCTCAACAATCCATAGATCTTATCAAGCCTCCTGTCTATAATCTCTGGATTGGGGTTCACATACCCCATGGGTGGTCAGGCTGAGCCACTGAGTACAAAAGGACAAACATAGGAACTTTATTTACACATATTTTATATCTCATTTGTTTTCCTTCCTATTCATAGTATATTTTACATTTTGAGCTAACATTTATTGAGTACTTACTATGTGCAGAATCCCCTTGAATTTATCCTATGAACTCAGACAGTCATCACAGCAACCCTGGGTTATCATCTCCACTTTAAAGATGGGGAAATTGAGGCACAGCTCTGTTAAGTAACTTACTTGAGGTCACACAGCCAACAAGGGTCTGAACTTGTACTCTTAAAATTATTCCAATAAATATATATTAATTGGGATAGAATACTAAGAATATGATTGTATATTTTTTATTTGATTTAATTTAATGCTTTTAAATCAATGTATAGTTGATTTATAATGTTGGTTCATTTCAGGTATACAGCACAGTGATTCCATGTTAACAGTATATTCTCTTTTAGATTCCTTTCCCTTATATGTTATCACAGAATATTGACTAGAGTTCTCTGTGCTATACAGTAGGTCCTTGTTGGTTATCTATGTTACAAATAGTAATGTGTGCATAGTTAGTTAGAGCTGACTTCAGTTCAGTAATAGTTAGTCAGTCGCTCAGTCGTAGCCAACTCTGCAATCCCCCCTTGCCAGGCTACTGTCCATGGAATTTTCCAGGCAAGAATACTGGAGTGAGTTTCCATTTCCTATTTCAGGGGATCTTCCCAACCCAGGGATGGAACACATTTCTCTTGCATCTCCTGCATGGGCAGGTGGATTCTTTACCGCTGTGTCACCTGGGAAGCCCCAATGGGTATGTGTTAATCCTAAACTCCTAATTTATCTCTCCCCTCCCTTTCCCGTTTGGTAACCATAAGTTTGTTTTCTGTGTCTCTGGTTGTACAATTTTAAAAGTTTGAGCTAGATCTGTACTCTGTATCTTGGCCTTGCAGAGCTGCTCTGATCTGGCTGTTGCCTCCCTCTGCCCTCTTCTTTCTTAGCACTTCCCTCCCTTTGCAGAAACACCAGGCTTCAGGACGCCAGATCTTGACTGGAGCTGCTATCTCTGCCCGAATGCCCTTCCCTCCAGACCTGTCAGCACAGGTGAGATTCCACTGCAGGGGGAAATGTATGCTTTAATGGGAAACTCTGTATTGTTTAAAGGATGTCTTTCAGGTTTTCTGGTTGATTTCATGGGAGCTATTTTACACCTCTGAAAATCATAGATAACTGATTGCTATGCAAACTAATTTGTGTGTATAGACATGTAAATTCTGTCCTGTCCACAGGGGTGCAGCTGACTTCTCTCTGGACTGAGAGAAGCTAGTCTTGCTTCTATTTGCACATTCGTTTCCATGCTCCTCATCTATACCTGTGTCAGTTCTCTGAATTCTCCTTTGAACTGATTGTAAAATCTCCTTGGTGCCCTCACTGATTAATGAAATGAAAGAACTCTTTGGCCTGTATTTACTTTCTACTTGGATGGAACTCGTGATGCTATCCTTGTCTGAAACTATCCTTTAGTAACAGTGAACTCTGACCCCAAGCCTGTCTCATTCATTCACTGAAAATCAACTCAAGTGTTGGGTCCTTGGAATCAGGGATGAATCAAACACCGTCCCCACCACCTACTGACTCCAAGTCAGGCTAGAAGAAGGCATAAAGACATGGAAACTGTAATCAAAGTGAGGACCTGAGCCTTTACTGGCAACACAGAGAAAGTTTCCTGAGATTCAAGGTAAAAATTAATGCAGTGAACTAATCCCATTACAACAAATACTAAAATTCCATCCCCTAAGATTGGACAAAATATAATGTTATGCTGAATATTATTTGAATTAAGTGAAGTAAACCTTGGCAACATCTGGTTTCTCATGAGATAGGTTAGTAATGATATTTGGCCAGCACTTGGCTTGAAATAATAACTATACTTGAAATAATACTATATCCTTTTCCAAAGAACATAGTTTAATGTTTCCAAATCCCCAGGACAAAACTGATTAGTCAGATTTATTCAAACAACAGTCAATCATCAAACAGCCATCCCCATGGAAAGGAAAATACATACCTACACAACAATGAGACCCTAAAGCTTTCCTGACACAAGACAAAAGGAATGGGAACATGTGTGAATCTGAATTACAGCTAAGACAGGCATATATTCAACTGAGCTTTGGATTGGTTATCCATATACAAGCTTGTCTCTTCACAAGTCAACTGATTTTATTCATCTTGCTATTCAAAGTGTCTTGTGCAATTAATCTATCCATTCATTCAACCATCATTCATTCTAAAATCTTCACTGAATGCCTGTTTGGACCTATAAGCCCTCAAGGGGATATTTGATGGAAAAACAGACTCAGCACCTGTTCTCAGTCTTGTGGCTATTGATGGGGGAGGACCCACAGGTAAATACCCATAAAGCAATTAAAAAAAAAAAAACTTATTTGACTGTGCTGGGTCTTAGTCGCAGCATGCAGAATCTTTTGGCTGCAATGTGTAGGCTATAGTTCCTTGACCAGGGATAGAACCTGGGCCTCATCCATTGAGAGCACAGAGGCTTAACCACTGAACCACCAAGGAAATCCCAATAGTGCAATTTCATTCACGCTACAATATAAGTTATATTCAAAGTTCTGTTAAAAGGAAGGAGATGGGGAGGGTGAAGGAGGCAGGGAGAACTTGTGAAACAGAAGGTGTTTTGAGGAGGCCAAGAAGCCTCCACCAAAGGAGACACACAAGACGAGGCTGGGCTAGACAAATCCAGAGTAACAACTCTCTCACTTCCAAGAGTATGTGAATCAGGAGTGTTGTTAGAGTATAATCTTCACAGAGCTAAAAACATGGCTTTCCTACAAATAGAAAACGGTGTCCAACCTAGAGGGGTGGGATGGTGCGGGAGGTAGAAGGGAGATTCAAGAGGGAAGGGATGTATGGATACCGCTGGCTAATTCAGGTTGATGTATGGCAGAAACCAAGAGGATGTTGTAGAGCAATCATCCTCCAATTAAAAATCAATAAGTTTTAAAAATTAAGAATAAATAAGTAGAATAATCAATAAGGACCTACTGCATAGCACAGGGAACTCTCCTCAAGACTCTGTAATAACCTATATGGGAAAATAGTCTAAGAAAGAGTAGCTCTATGTCTATGTATGGACTTCCCTGGTGGCTCAGAGGTTAAAGCGTCTGCCTCCAATGCGGGAGACCCGGGTTAGATCCCTGGGTTGGGAAGAAGATGTTGTAGAGCAATCATCCTCCAATTAAAAATCAATAAGTTTTAAAAATTAAGAATAAATAAGTAGAATAATCAATAAGGACCTACTGCATAGCACAGGGAACTCTCCTCAAGACTCTGTAATAACCTATATGGGAAAATAGTCTAAGAAAGAGTAGCTCTATGTCTATGTATGGACTTCCCTGGTGGCTCAGAGGTTAAAGCGTCTGCCTCCAATGCGGGAGACCCGGGTTAGATCCCTGGGTTGGGAAGATCCCCTGGAGAAGGAAATGGCAACCCACTCCATATTCTCCAGTATGTCTATGTATAACTGAATTGCTTGTACACCTGAAACTAACACACATTGCAAATTATTTATACTCCAATATAAAATTTAAAAATGGAAAAAAACCCCAACAGTGTCCAAAATGTTTTTCAATTCTTTCATTATTAAGATATTAAAACCAGTTCAAATAAGAATTCAAGGAACTAGGTATTTGTAGGCAATTCAATCAAAAAATATCCCAGACTGAATATAAAATTGGCTAATAAGCAGTCACTTTTTGATTGTTGACAGAGGGGGTCCTGACCTCGTTGAACCCTATCCCTGGTTCAGTGAACTGGGCTAAATGTCCTACTAAAGACCTGTCAGTCATGGAATTGTGGGCCTCTCCAATCAAGCTTGAGATGATCCTGCAAGGATGATGTTAGATGCCAAATGGTCTTATCCACACTTGTTTTTTGGATTCCTTTTTCCTATGTCTTATGTATGGGGTGTGGTGGAAGTTTGTAGAAAAGCAGTATATAGGCAGTTGGTGTTTGGAGGAAGAAAGCATTCATATTTTAAGGTCCAAAGAATCACAGTGTCATAAAAATTATCTGAAACATGATATTGGCAAGAGAGTTTACTGGTGGTTTTTCAGTGCAGTTCAGGCTTTGACCTTTATTAGCTTTCTATTGATGAAGCTATTTTAAATCTGTAAAGGGCTGAAGTTAACATGTAGATTTCTCTTTTTGTGTTTTTGGGTTTTTTTTGTTTAGTAGAGATGCAAGATTTCTGACAGTATTAAGCTCACATAGCTCACGCTGCGATGACCTTTGTGGTATTTCAGTGGTAGTGGGTTTACCCAGTTCGGGCTTCTTTCTGGTCAATTGTAGCAGCAGTGGTAGGACCAGCGGGATGAGGTTATTTGCCAAATCCCACTGAGGTCACTCCTCCCCCTCACTTTGAGACGATTCAACCAGCACAAAACAAGAAAGAAGCTGGTGGGTGTTTTCAGGAAACAAGAAGTGTGTTATGACAGACAAGTAGTCTGGGGGCTGGGGAGGATGGAGCAAAGTGTTCTGAAGAAATCAGCGAGCTGTGTTAAGGAGAGCGTGCGTTCTCCATTCTAGACTCCAATGAAAGGCGCGCATAACCTGCAGAGGGTCTGAGCCACAGAAAGACACCATCCAGCGTGAGGGCTCGAAAGACTGGAGTCAAACAATGCAGCAGGAGGCACAGGGATTGTTCAGAGCTGGGTGAGGAGGGTGCAGGTATTTTAGAGAAATATGGAAGTGGCAGAATTGGTAATGAATCCTGTGAGGAGTTAAAGAGAACAGAAGTCAAGAATCTCTGTTTGCTAATTTGAGTGTCTGAGATAAAGTGTACCATTTTAGAAAATTAATTAAAAGCAGGTTTAGGGAAGAGGGTTGAAGATGGTGAATGTATTCCTTGAGATAGTGAGCACCAGGTAGGAGCTGGCAATCTCAATGAACAAGATAGAATGCATGGAGCCCTTGGGGGTCTTTGTTTTCCATGATGGGCCAGTCTTGAGATAACATGCACCCTTGAAAGTATTTACAGAAGAGACATCCTCTGAGGCTCACACAACAATTCTGCATAAGGAGAGGCTTCTCTCATCCTTGTAGCTAATCATTTGTGAGAATCTGAATACCTCTTGTGTGTTGGGTTTGGCTGGGATGAAGTGACTCAAACAGGTTCTTCATCTTCTGAAAGTTCACTGTATCTGAGAAGTGAATAACAGCAGATGAGATGGAAAGTGGGGAGGGGACTTGAGAGTCACAGGAAGGAGCCCCCTCCCACTCCTGGTGGCATGCAGCCACTCCCTCCGGGGACCCAAGGCCAGCTGGTCTCAGGGTTTCTGTGCAGCCTTCATCTGATAAGAAGTCACTCACAGGAGGAAGGGGAGAAAGTAACTAAAAATAAAGTGGTTTCTGATGCGAGTGTTTTGCAACCTTCTTTGGGTCATTTTAAGGAACAAGACCCTGTGTTCTTGTAGGAAGAACTTGGAAATCAACAGCCATAGATGATCTGAGTCATGAAATGTTTAAAGGCCTGGACCAGGCTTCTAGAAATCCTTCAGACATTGCTTCTGCCTAAAAAGAAGAGAAACGTAATTTTCCTTTTCTCTTCTCTTCTCCCTCTCTCTCCCTCCACCAACCACCCCCAATCCCCCTCTCATATTCTCTTCCTCCCATGCACTCCCATCCTCCTCTCACTCTCAACCTTTTCTCTCTCAAATGCAGGTGCTGAGAAATAAATTGATTTGATGTCTTTACTCCCTGGTCAATAGCATGATGTCATCATGGGATCAGGTTCGGGTACAAGGTCTCAGGCCTTTTTAAGGCTGTATATCTTTCCCAGAAGCCTTTGTTGGAGGGAGACTAGATTCCCTAATTATCCCTCTCTCCACCTGTCAAAGGCTGCCCCATCCTTCTCCCAGGTGGATACGATCCTCCTTGCTTGAGGCTCACACAGCGCTTGACGTGCCTATCTCTTTCTGTTTCTTATAATAGCAGCCTGCATGGACAGTAAGCTTCGCTGTTGTGGCCCTGGTGCCTGCCACAGTTCCAGGAACACAGCAGGTGCCCAGGAGTCTTTGCTGGGTGCAGGAATTTGCCACCAGATCCTCAGTACCTATCACGGTGCTGACCACTTAGTAGGCTCTCAATGCTGCTGCTAAGTCGCTTCAGTTTGTCCAACTCTGTGCGACCCCATAGATGGTGGCCCACCAGGTCCCCTCATCCCTGGGATTCTCCAGGCAAGAACACTGGAGTGGGTTGCCATTTCCTTCTCCAATGCATGAAAGTGAAAAGTGAAAGTGAAGTTGCTCAGTCGTGTCTGACTCCTAGCGACCCCATGGACTGCAGCCTACCAGGCTCCTCTGTCCATGGGATTTGCCAGACAAGAGTACTGGAGTGGGCTGCCATTGCCTTCTCCAAGGCTCTCAATAGTCATTGGCTAAATATATGAACATAAAGTCATCCCTAGTGGCTCAGTGGTAAAGAATCAACCTACCAATGCAGGAGATGTGGGTTCAATCCCTGGGTTGGGAAGACCTCATGAAGAAGGAAATGGCAGCCCACTCCACTATTCTTGCCTGGGAGATCCCATGGACAGAGGAGCCTGGTGGGCTACAGTCCATGGGGTCACGAAAGAGCTGGACACGACTTAGTGACTAAACAACACCACCATGGACATAAGCGCATCTTTTCTCTCTGATTGACAGGTGTTAGGTGAGCCGTTGCTCTCTGATGCCTGTTCCTTCCCCACCTCACCCTCACCCTCACCCCATCCCCACCCATGAGCCAAACTTAGCACTTTGTACACAGCTAGTGCTGGGCACATATTTTTTAAAATGTGTTTTTCATATTTATTTTGCTTATTTATTTAGCTCGCCAGGTCTTAGTCATGGCGTGCAGGATCTTTGATCTTTGTTGCACCATGCAAACTCTTAGTTCTGGCATATAGGATCTAGCTCCCTGACCAGAGATTGAACTCAGGCCCCTTGCATTGGGAACACAGAATCTTAGCCACTGGACTACCAGGAAAGTCCCTGGGCATGTGTTCGTAAAGTTATTTTGACGGGGAACTCTCTGTACTATTTTCACAATTTTCATGTAAGTCTAAAATACAAATTTATGGTGGAGTCTTTCGGGTTTTCTATGTAGAGGATCATGTCATCTGCAAACAGTGAGAGTTTTACTTCTTCTTTTCCAATCTGGATTCCTTTTATNGGAGAAAGAAGAGTCCAAAAGAGGAGAGAGTGGTCAAGCCAGTAATCTCACTCTCAGGTAAAATTGGGTAATGAAGATTGGGTTTTTAAATGTAAAAAATTGACAACAATACCAAAAAGCAAAGATTAAAAATTTAAGAGTCGTGGTTGGATTTTCAAAAGTACAATATTAAAGAAATGAAGAACAAGAAAAAGAAAAACAAAAGTCACAGGAATTATTAATGACAAACACCAACAGCCACTCAAAAAAAAAGAAACAAAAAATTGTATATATATGTGTATATGGCATTTGCTTTAAAAATAGGGTCTTTTTTGTTTTTTGAAAGTAATAGTAGGTTAAAAAATTAAAATTAAAAGAGTAATAGAGGACTTTAAAAATTAAAAAAAAGGGAGAAGAAAAAATAGCAAGAAAAAAACAATCAAAAACATCTACCAGAAAAAATAATAATAGTAAAAAATAATAATAATAAAAATGAAAGAGAATGGTCAAAAAAATAGTAGCGATATTTCTGGGACTTTTTCTGGTGTTGTAGGCAGTGTGGGGTCACTTCCAAGTCTGTTCCTGCTGTTCAGCTTCCTCTGTTTGCTGGTCTCTTCAGTGTCCTATTTCCGCCCTAACACAGAGGGGTGGTGGCAATCACTCTTTTTTTTTTTTTTTTTTTTCTTTTTTAGGCTCACTTGGTCAGTTGTGCTGTGGGGAGGGAGGGATTCTGCTACCAAATAGCTCTGGCATATATTCACAGTGTCTCAGCCGCGATGGGCCTGCCCCTCCACCCGGCACACAACACTCAGGCTCTACATTTCTCCGCCGGGGACCGTCTCAGGCCGGCCCTAGGCTGCCTGCACCTCCCTGGTCTAAGCCTCTCAGGCTTGGTGCCCAGGTAGTCGCAGACTCCATTGGGCCCGTGCTTTGTGCCCTTCCCAAGACCGAGCAGCTCAGGTGTTTGGCGAGCGCTGTCGCGCTCTTCTGCTGCTCAGTTTTCTGAGTGTAACCCGGGACTCTTTGTCAGGTAAATTGTATCTGTCCAGCACCCCGGGAAGTCTCAGTTACCAAGAAGCCTGCTTGCAGTTTGATCAGCAAAGTCCCTCCAGGGCTGCGATTAGACACGTTCCAGCCCTTACGTCTCTGGCTGCCTGTCACCGGCGGGGGCTGGCAGGCAGCCGGCTATTTCTGTTCTGTCCTTTGTTCTGTGCACGGTCCTGGCAGTGTCTTATGTTCGAGCTTTTTGCGTGGTAAGTGTCCCACAGTCTGGTGTGCTAGCTTGAGTTAGTTTGCTCAGGTTACGCATGGGCATTCTGGCCCGATTCTTAAGAAGCGCTGACGCCCGCGTCTCCCGCGCCTCCTTGCCCAGCCCCCACTTGCTTGTGGCAGATGCAGGTATCTGCTCTGCCTCTCCACTGGGGGAATCACCACCAGGCTCACAACCTGCTGGTCTCAATCACCATTCATTTTTCCTCCCTGCCACGTGCCTCCAAGACTTGCCACAGATTCGGCAGTGAGAGTGCTTCCTGGCGTTTGGAAACTTCTCTCCCTTTGAAATTCTTTTCCAGGGACAGGACTCCCTTCCCAGGATGGAGCTCCCTCCCCACCTCCTTTGTTTCTCTTTTCGTCTTCTGTGTTTTTCCTACCTGTTTTTGAAGACAATGTTCTGCTTTTCTGGATGCCTTATGTTCTCTGTCGCATTCAGAAGCTGCCCTGTAGAATTTGCCCAGCATTGAGATGTTCTTTTGATGAATTTGTGTAGGAGAAAGTGGTCTCTCCATCCTATTCCTCTGCCATCTTAGGCACCTATCTTATTTAAATTCTATACAGAGTAAATCATGCAAAACACTGGGCTAGAGGAAACACAAGCTGGAATCAAGATTGCTGGGGAAAATATCAATAACCTCAGATGTACAGCTGACACCACCCTTATGGCAGAAAGTGAAGAAGATATAAAGAGCCTCTTGATGAAAATGAAAGAGGAGAGTGAAAATGTTGGCTTAAAGCTCAACATTCAGAAAACTAAGATCATGGCATCTTGTCCCATCAATTCATGGCAAATAGATGTGGAAACAGTGAAAACAGTGAATGCCTTTATTTTTCTGGGCTCCAAAATCACTGCAGATGGTGACTGGAGCCATGAAATTGAAAGATTCTTACTCCTTGAAAAGAAAGTTATGAACAACCTAGACAGTATGTTAAAAAGTAAAGACATTACTTTGTCAATAAAGGTCCATCTTGTCAAGGCTGTTTTTTCCAGTGGTCATTTATGGATGTGCTCATTGGACTGTAAAGAAAGTTGAGCACCAAAGAATTGATATTTTGGAACTGTGGTGTTGGAGAAGACTCTTGAGAGTCCCTTGGACTGCAAGGAGATCCAACCAATCCATCTGAAAGAAGAGCAGTCCTGGGTATTCATTGGAAGGACTGGTTTTGAAGCTGAAACTCCAATACTTTGGTCACTTGATGAAAAGAACTGACTCATTTGAAAAGATCCTAATGCTAAGAAAGATTGAGGGCAGGAGGAGAAGGGGACAATAAAGAAAAAGTTGGTTGGATGACATCACCAATTCAATAGAAATGGGTTTGGGTAGACTCCAGGATTTGGTGATGGACAGCAAAGAGTTAGACATGACTGAGAGACTGAACTTAACTGAAAGGGCCACAAACTGTTTGCCAAATCCTCCTTACCCTTTTGACCTTAACCTAGAAATTTTGCTTTCCTTCTTGCTCAGTTTGTATAGAATCTACCTCCAGTGCAGGAGACCTGGGTTTGATTTCTGAGTTGGGGAGATTGCCTGAACAAGGGAAATGCTACCCACTCCAGTATTCTGGTGAGGAGATTCCACAGACTGTATAGTCCAGGAAGTTTCAAACAGCTGGATACGAGTGAGTGGCTCTAATTTTATTTTCCCAAAAAGGTTATGAGTCCTCCTCAAAATTTTGTCAAGTTCTCAAAGCCACCACACACGCTTCAGCCTAGGTTCCTTGTTTACCTAGTGGGTTGATGCCCTTTTAACTTATACTAAACTAATCAGGGAGTGCTTAAAGCCTCCCTCATTCTCTTAAGAATCTATCTGTCTGTCTATCTATCTATTTATCTATCTATATCTATATATCCATATCCATATCTATATATCTACATATGGACATGTAGCCCCCAATCTAAACTTCAATATGTGGGAAAAAAACAACAACAACAACAACCTGTTACTTGCTTGATAATGGAGATATTAGAAAATGTTCAATAAGTCACCCTGACTGTCATCTGGTACCTGTTCATCATACTTCCTCTCCTCAAATACCAATAGTCTTTTTACAACCCAATTTTACTCTTGTTAACCTTGACTTTTTCAATACAAAGACCACAATCCAAACTATTAACTTATGCCAGGTTACCACTGCTTGACATAATTAATCTGACTTGTGGTCATGCCAGCATCTATACACTGCTAAAGAATCTGGAGTATTCTTTATTCCTACAGATATGAACATTTGATTGTCTAAGTATAGGAGATGGATGAAGAAGTTATGGCACACATACACAAATATTTCTGTGGCTCTTTTTCTGCTGAGTTCATGGATCTTGGATAATCTTTGTGGAAGAACTGTCCCTTGCACAAATAAAAACTGTCACTTTACTGTGAAAACAAACTTGATACTAGGTCTATCCCTAGAGACACACTGGGACAGTAACAGTTTCTTGCACACTTAGAATCTATGCTTCGATCCTACATGTGTACTTCAGAATTTTTAAAAGCATTGTAATGGACTGCAGCAGGCTATATATAAACTACATATGGGTGGGACAGTGCAAACATTTAGACTCATTTGTCCACAGAGTCAAGATTTAAATCTGGCAATGTCAGAGTTCAGGCCTCCTGTACCAACTCTTTTGCAACTGATTCTGTTATCACAGATAGACAGGAGCTCATGGAAAATGGAAGCATAGGGATGCTAGCATTACCAATGGCAAAGGTCATGGAATACACCAGGCCCTGAAGGTTACAGGTTCCATTCTAACCTTGTGTACCAACCACACTGGTCTTTTTAAGATAGGGGACAATAATGTGTATAAAGAATGTCCATCTGAATGGTCAGGACGATGGGGACTTTGGTAACTGAGTCCTTCTGCCACTCTAAACTCCAGTAAAAGTAGAAAACCTGGCTCCCTTTCTCATTAATTTCTGCCTCATAAATTCCTTAGTGGGGAAATCATAGACAATTCACTGTATGTCACAACTCTTAATTTATTTTCAGGTTTCAGGATCTTATTCCCAGTCTCTGGAGGCTGTAATTTGGAAAAGCCATCTTATCACTCTCCATATTAGTGGAACAAGAGTTCATTTCTTTCCCCCTATACAAACTTTGAAAAAGTTTCAGCAATAGGTTAACAGCCTAGCTTCAGCCATCCTCTAAAATAGACTTGCTTTGAGCATCCTGACTACTCAACCCAGAAAAGCTTGTGAATAATTTCATTAAAACTGCTGCTTCTATGTAAATCAAATGGGGAAAATGATGTGCAAATTGTGGAAACTTAAGAAAACACTTTTTTCAGGTAAAGAAAAGCCATTTTATTGGACTAACCTACCCTCAGGAATGGAGAACTGTTTCAATAGGGTTTGAGAAGGTGTACTTTGACTTGCTTTGTTCTTTTCAGTTCCTCGTTCTTGTCTCTCTCTGCAGATCTCTTAACATTGAGCTTCTGACCCAGTTTTTCTTTCCACAACCTCAAAATTGCTTTGAGATTGCAAAATTGCCGGAAAGTTTTACAGGCAGAAACTCTTGGGGCACATAGCAGGCTTCTCAAAACATACCTTACTAGCATACTGACTGTTTTGAATAAAACCAGCCTGGAAAGTGGTCAATAATGTAAAATGATTAAAAACAAAAATTAAAGTATTTCAGTCCCTATACCTCCTCCCAAACGTGGGAAATGAATTCACATTTTGTTACCATCCCTATGACAGAGTATAGACATGATCTTTGTCCCCAGAGTTAGGGAATTCAAGGGTAAGAAAGCTACATAAACAAACTCTGATAATTCTCTATTAATGTTCTTTTCCAAGTACAAACTTCTTTGTTTGTGAAATCTACAAATAAATATCTGTCCAAAACTCTTATAGAGTGCTTTTTCATCTTGCCTAGGGGTTAGATATTTTCGCTCAATTTCTGAAGAAAACATTAGCTTCTTCTCATGATTGGAGAGCTATATATTTTATCTTTGTTAGCAAAGAGTTGGAAATTACTGAACGACTGAACTGAACTAAAAGATAAAAACATATATATTGAGTGTGCTTTGGTCACTTCAGGCATCCCATTTTTTTGAGATCTCTATGTGAATGAATTAAATTAGTTTATTTTTCCTGTCTCCAGGGAAGGATACATGAGTGGTTTGCCACTGCAATTGGAGAAGAATGGCACACACAAGGGAGCCTGGTGGTCTACCTTCCAAGTGGTCACAAACAGTTGGATTTTACTGAAGAAACTTAGCACACAAAATAGCACTTTAACTGATGGCTAATATATGTAGTATACTTGGGCTTTTCATATTTGCCATTTACGTGCTCATAAAAATATGGGGTACAGTTCAGTTCAGTTGCTCAGTAGATTCTGACTCTTTACCACCCCATGAATCACAACATGCCAGGCCTCCCTGTCCATCACCAACTCTCGGATCTCACTCAAACTTGCATCCGTCGAGTCAGTGATGCCATCCAGTCATCTCTTCCTCTGTTGTCCCCTTCTCCTCCTGCCCCCAATCCCTCCCAGCATCAGAGTCTTTCCCATGAATCAACTCCTCGCGTGAGGTGGCCAAAGAATTGGAGTTTCAGCTTTAGAATCATTTCTTCCAAAGAAATCCCAGGGTGATCTCCTTCAGAATGGACTGGTTGGATGTCCTTGCAGTCCAAGGGACTCTCTAGACTCTTATCCAACACCACAGTTCAAAAGCATCAATTCTTCAGTGCTTAGCCTTCTTCACAGTCCAACTCTCACATCCATACATTACCACAGGAAAAACCATAGCTTTGACTAGACGGACCTTAGTAGGCTAAGTAATGTCTCTGCTTTTGAATATACTGTCTAGGTTGGTCATAACTTTTCTTTCAAGGAGTAAGCGTCTTTTAATTTCATGGCTGCAGTCACCATCTGCTGTGATTTTGGAGCCTAAATAAATAAAATAAAGTCAGACACTGTTTCTACTGTTTCCCCATCTATTTCCCATGAAGTGATGGGGCCAGATGCCATGATCTTCGTTTTCTGAATGTTGAGCTTTAAGCCAACTTTTTCACTCTCTTTCACTTTCATCAAGAGGCTTTTAAGTTCCTCTTCACTTTCTGCCATAAGGGTGGTGTCATCTACATATCTGAGGTTATTGATATTTCTCCCGGTAATCTTGATTCCAGCTTATGTTTCTTCCAGTCCAGCATCTCTCATGATGTACTCTGCATATAAGTTAAATAAGCAGGGTGACAGTATACAGTCTTGACGGACTCCTTTTGGTATTTGGAACCAATCTGTTGCTCCATGTCCAGTTCTAACTGTTGCTTCCTGACCTGCATACAGATTTCTCAAGAGACAGGTTAGGTGGTATGGTATTCCCATCTCTTTCACAGTTTTCCACAGTTTATTGTGATCCACACAGTCAAAGGCATTGGCGTAGTCAATACAACAGAAATAGATGTTTTATTCTGCAATTCTCTTGTTTGTTTTCATGATCTAGCAGATGTTGGCAATTTGATCCCTGGTTCCTTTGCCTTTTCTAAAATCAGCTTGAATGTCAGGGAGTTCACGGTTCACGTATGTTGAGGCCTGTGTTGGAGAATTTTGAGCATTACTTTACTAGCATGTGAAATGAGTGCAATTGTGTGGTAGTTTGAGCATTCTTTGGCATTGCCTTTCTTTGGGATTGGGATGAAAACTGACCTTTTCCAGTCCTGTAGCCACTGCTGAATTTTCCAAATTTGCTGGAATATTGAGTGCAGCACTTTCACAACATCATCTTTCAGGATTTGAAACAGCTCAACTGGAATCCCATCACCTCCACTAGCTTTGTTCGTCGTGATGCTTTCTAAGGCCCACTTGACTTCACATTCCAAGATGTCTGGCTCTAGATTAGTCATCACATCATCATGATTATCTGGGTTGTGAAGATCTTTTTTGTACAGTTCTTCTGTGTATTCTTGCCACCTCTTCTTAATATCTTCTGCTTCTGTTAGGTCCAGACCATTTCTGTCCTTTATCAAGCCCATCTTTGCATGAAATGTTCCCTTGGTATTTCTAATTTTCTTGAAGAGATCTCTAAGTCTTTCCTATTCTGTTGTTTTCTTCTGTTTCTTTGCACTGATCGCTGAAGAAGGCTTTCTTTTCTCTTCTTGCTATTCTTTGGAACTCTGCATTCAGATGCTTATATCTTTCCTTTTCTCCTTTGCTTTTCACCTCTCTTCACAACTATTTGTAAGGCCTCCCCAGACAGCCATTTTACTTTTCTGCACTTGTTTTCCATGGGGTGGTCTTGATCCCTGTCTCCTGTACTGTGTCATGAACCTCATTCCATAGTTCATTTGGCATGCTATCTATCAGGTCTAGACCCTTAAATCTATTTCTCACTTCCACTGTATAATCATAAGGGATTTGATTTAGGTCATACCTGAATAGTCTAGTGATTTTTCCCTACTTTCTTTAATTTATCTTCCTGAAACTCTTTTGTCTTTTCCATTCCTAGGGAATGCCAACTGTCTGAGCTCAGCCTTCTGTTTCTTTCCCCTCATAGTGGCTTTAGTACCTAGCATGTCTTCATTCCTTTTTTCTTAAAATGATATTATTATCCTAAACCCCTTCTTTCCCTCAGAGTTGCCATTAACAAAGAGAAAAGTCTACCTACATCTGGCTCAACTCTGATCCTTTTTCTGAAGATGTCCAGCTTGCCACTGTCGAAACAGTGTATGCCTGGGCTTATTCAAAACCATGTCCTGATTTCTCCTTTGCTTGTTCTGTAATGTTCAAAGAGACATCAGGATCATCCAGCGTGAGTGTCTCTGACAAAAATCTTGAAGGGGGGATGGTATCAGTGGTGGTGGGAATGTATCTCTGTTATTTAGTAGCTCTTAATTTATCTTGTTGATTTTTTCCCCTCCATTCCTAGGAAATGCCAAAAATTGGCAGTGAAACAGACATAGAGTAAGGTCTTTACTCTAGATTAAACCTATTTATATGAAATGTGACTAAACCTGGTTATATGAAGCAGCAGAGGGACACAAAATATAAAGAGAAGTGGGTCAGGCTCTGACTCAAAGTTTTCTTCAAATCTGGCAGATGTATCCTTGGCCACGAGGCTAAGAAGCATCTCCAGGCATTCAGTGTGCTGGTGTCAGGCCTTCGGAGCCTAGGGGTGGAGATTGCTAGGAATATCCTCCTTGGTGCTGTCAAAGCTGTCACCCTGCATGATCAGGGTACTGCTCAGTGGGCTGATCTGTCATCCCAGGTACCTCTTCTTGACTCCATTTCCTTGCCCAACCACAAAACTGCCTGATCTCTGCATTCACATCACTTTTTTCCTTTCTGTATCTTGTAGTTCTACCTGTGAGAGGAGAACATTGGAAAGAACTGGACTGAGGCATCACAACCCCACCTTGCTGAACTCAACCACTATGTGCCAGTCAGCACTTACATTGGGGCCCTTGTGGATGACTTCCTTAGTGGTTCCCAGGTATCTTGCACCATCAACTTACCTTACTTTTCTCAGATCCTTTTTTTTTTTTTTTTTTATAATGGACAGGGCTTGTTTAGTGTTGAAACATTGCTTGGACTTTCCTAGAGAACTTGGACACTGGAACTCTTCTTTTGTGTAGGCACTTGACCTGGTGAAAAGAGAAAAGCATTTGGACAAAGATTCTTTCCAAATTATTGTGGAGCAGGGTAAGCTTTGTCCTGTTTTTTTTTGGTTTGAAAATGGAAACAAATGAAAGGCTAGGATTTGGGGTTAAATGACAACTTTTACAAAGTATGTTAAAGGGCTTACAGGGTTGTAGGCAGGTAGGAATGGGTGTTTATTTTTAAAATAAGTGAATTAATTGGACTTCTGATTCTGTTCTGTTAATATCTCTTTATTTTCTTGTCAGAGTCTGGGAATTAATATATAACTTGAGTTTTCACCATCACTGAGTATGATACAAATATTTTATGTTTGTAGAAAATATAGAACGAGGAAGCTTGCACCCTGACCTTCTGTCAGTTCCTGACTTGCCTTTCTCCTTTATTTTCTTAGTCCCCTTCACTCCAGTGCCAATCCTTCCTGCAGTGAGCTTCTTTTTTGTCACAGGTGGTTGTTCTTACCAACTCTCCCTTGGGGGACAAGATGCAGGTGGGTGAGTTCCGTCACAGACATGGAATCAAGCTGATGGTAGCTTGAGGTCTGTTTGGGTAAGTGACAGCTTCTCCTTTTATCCATAAATTATTCCCAGTCCAGGCCAAACCCCCTTAGCTCTCAGTGTCCTAGTGATTCTCTTAGGAAAAGCATGAATAGAAGGCTTTATGTCCACATTTGCTTATACTGTGTAAGAAATGTCTTATTACCAGCATGGTGCCTGAGTACCCGAGTTCCTGGTCTCAGTCTTGTTTCCCCCTTTTACAGGCAGTTGTTCTGTGACTTTGCAGAGGAAATGATCCTCACTGATTCCAATAGTGAACAGCCTGTCACTGCTATGGTCTCTATGGTTACCAAGGTATGGAGTCTGGCCCCAGGCAGGCATGTTTGTAACCTTAGTCCTTGTCTATGCTCCTGGTACCCTGATTCTGCATGTGAGACTTTCTTTACTTCTTTTCCAACCAGGGCAACTCTGGTGTTGTCAATTGCATAGATGAATCCCGAACAGATTTGAGAGTGGTGACTTTGTCTCTTTTACAGAAGTTCAGGACATGAATGAACTCAATGGCATCTTTCCACTAGAGGTCAAAGTCCAGGGCTTGCTAAGCTGGGGATCAAGAAATGATTACCTAGAGCAAAGGGAGAATTGTCTCTGTGGTCATATGTATGTATACTGAATTGCACCACAGACCAAGAGGTGATAACTCTAATCTCTCACCTGGCGTTTATAAGACATGTGTCTAAGTAGACTTAGTTGGGAGCTGTGAACTGAACCTAGAAGTAGAAATATTAATACCACTAGTATTTTACTCCATTTGGTTCACTGGCTGCGCCTCTCTTTTATTTTTTTCTTTAACCTTTAGAATGTGTAAAGGTAAATTCTTCATTTGCCTTTCCAAGTAATACTTCATTACAGCCAACAGACAACAAAATATTTGCCATTTCATTTGTGTCATAAACTTCTTCAAGCATTAAAAATCTAGAAGAGCTGTTTTTATTTTATAATTCTCAAATTAAAATTATTTGTTGGGTTTCACAGTTCTATGTTTTCTGCATTTAGATGTGCATCCAGTACCATTTTGCTTCCATCCAAACTCTATCATATGTTGTACATCAGTGGTGATTCTTGTTGCATTTTGATGCTTGAAATTGTCTTTATTTCAGAATGCCTAATTAAAAAAAAAACAAAAACATTAGTAGTTTGTAGCATTCCAGATATCATTGCTTAAAGATGTAGTACTGTTCTTTTTTGCCTGTTTTCCCCACAAAGTCTCCTGTTCTCATCCTTGTTCCTTTGTATTTAATGTTCTTATATTTTCTGTCACTGATCTTATGAAATGGATTGATGATTATATACCTAGGTATATTTTGCAGTTATGATAGACCTTTGTGTAATTTTCTCGGTACTTCCTTTCAAATTTATTTTTTCTCTGAGATCATAGCTTTATCAATTTTGGAGTATTTCTGTGCTCCCCTTCCTTTGGACTCAATACTACTTTCTCAGCCCACTCCCCACCCACATCATCCTTTGCAGATCTACAATTACATGTATTTTAAGCCACTTTACGTTTTAGCTTTTCTCCTCACTCTTTGTTGTATTGTGGATAATTTCTTCTACTTTGTTAAATCTGCTACTTTTTTCTTGTGTGTTAATTTGTTAAAAATAGAAAGTTTATAAAGTCAGTGCACACATATGTGCATGTAAAGTTGCCAAAGTTGTGTCCGAGTCTTTGTGACCCTACAGATCATAGTCTGCCAGGCTCTTCTGTCCATGGGATTATACAGGCAAGAACACTGGAGTGGAATACCATTTCTTCCTCCAGGGGACCTACCCACCCAGGGATTAAATGCTGGTCTCTTTTAATGTCTCCTGCACTGGCAGGAAAGTTCTTTACAACTAGCACCACCTGTCAAGTCATAAATATATGTCATGTATCAACAGAGTTCTCAGTAATCATGAATATAGTAAAGGATGATTTGGAAGATAGAAAAAAGGTATATGGCTGCTTCAAGTGGAAAAAAAATACATGGAATCTAATAAATCCCAACAAGGGTGTGAGTCAAAAAAGTTTTTTAAGGAAATAATGTTTCAAAGTTAAAAAATTTGATGAAAATTAAAGCTATATATACACGATATGGAAATTTTTGATGAATGCAAGATAATTGTGGATTTTAGAGCTTTAGAGGTGCATGTTTGTTTTTTTTTTGTTGTTGTTGTTCCTTTCATAAGTTTTGAACTTAACTCATTGATGTTGGATCCTTTCAGAACTTGCTTCTTTTTGCTCCAGAATAAGATATTAAACATAGAGTACCTATGATATTGAGGCAATCATCATTGTGGTTTTTTTTTAATGAAAGTATATTTAATTGAACTGCAGTTGACTTAGAATCTGTGTTAGTTTCTAGTTTATAGTAAAGTGATTAAGTTGTATAGACGTTATGCATTATTTTCCATTATAGTTTATCACAGGGTATTGGAAATGGTTCCTTGTGCTATATATAGCTAGAACTTGTTGTTTATCCATCCTGTGTATAATAGCTTGCTAATTCATACTTGTAATCCAAAGGAGAGGTGGGTCGTGGAGGGGGAGAGTGGGAGCTTCTTCCATTATGGTTTTGATAGTAGTGTTGATCCTGGGAGGGTGTGAATTGACACATAAGTCTTCATGCTTTTTATCCTCTGGGTCCCTACATCTTTAGTATCTGTGATACCTTGAATTTCTCTGATTATATCCATGGAGGCATTGTCAGTCAGGTCAAAAGAACTAAGAAGATATGCTTTGTGAGTATGCGCAAGAGGGTATACTGTAAGGGGTCCACATATTTCTTTGGTTTTGTTTTGCTTTTCTAGTTCTGATGTGCTGTTCTCTGTTCTAAGCCAGAAATCTTTGCTCAACTCACTGGCAGAGCCAGACTTTGTGATAACAGATTTTGCCAAGTATTCTCACGCTGCTTAGCTGCACATTGGTTTCCTGGCCTTGCACCAGTTCTGTGCTGAGCATGGCCAGCCCCCTCAGCTCCACAATGTGGTAGGTGGGCAAGCCAGCCTAGGTCTTTGCACCAAACCTCCACCATTACTTCTTCCTCTCTTTAATTTTTTATACCTCTCCCTCTCCCCATAGTGTCATGACTGTCTTTTATTCTTATGTCATACTAGAAGGATGCAGCAGAACTGGTGACCCTAGCAGAGGCTGTGAAGGCTCAAGCCCACCAAAAGTGCAGCAAGACATTTTGGATGAAGACCACATCCAGAAGCTGGCTAACATGCTGCTTGGGATCCAGCACCCATGAATGCCTTCAGTGGGGGCCTGGCTGCTTAGAAGGTTATGAAGTTAGGTTTGGGTAGAAGGACAATGTGGAGTGGGCGAGGTTTCTTTCTGACTCTGCTACTTGCTATCAGGCTCTAATTAACCAAGGATCCCTTTCATTTTCTTACCTCCTTTTCAGGCCAGCTCTGGAAAGTTTATGCCTATTTTGCAGTGGCTGTACTTTGATGCCCTTGAGTGTCTTCCTGAGGACCAAGAGGTTCCTACAGAGGTCAAGTGCCTTCCAGTATGTGCTGCGGGTCCAAGAGAAGGTATTTCTTTGGTACTTTCTTGACGTACCTTTTCTCTAATCCTCTTCTCCCTTCACATGACACAGTGCCAGAACTGTTATAATGGGCAGGTGGCTGTATTTGCCTCCGGCCTGCAAGATAAGCTGGGCAAGTAGAGATAATTCTTGGTGAGACCTCCTATTGGTCAAAAGCTGCTTTTAGTTATTCTAGCTCTGGTCACCTCTTCTGGGGTGTCTGGTTGCCTTAGAAGGGAGGGTGTTTGATTGTATCTTCATCATTTCTGTGTACTTTTTTTTTTTTTTTTCATATCAGGTCCTTTGTTCCTGGTCTTATGCCTCTTTTTTGATGACCATTCATTTTTATGCTCCTATTACTTAAATATTTAATACGAGATTCTCTTGATCAACCCTCTCTTACAGTCTCCAGGAGGAATAAGGACTGAGAGATGGCATTGTTACCTGCGTTACTCTAACCATTACCTCTCTCTCTTCTTGACTGCTTCTCAGGTGGGTGCAGGGGCCATTGGCTGTGAACTGCTCAAGAATTTTGCCATGTTTGGGCTAGGCTATGAGGATGGTGGGTGAATCACAGTTACAGACATGTACATCACTGAGAAGTCAAATCTGAACCGACAGTTTCTGTTTCATCCTTGGGATGTCATAGTGAGTGAGATGACATGGTTAAGTTGTTGCATTTCTCTCTCTCTCTCTTTTTTTTTCTTATCTGTCATACTGACTTAGATCTCTTTTGTTTCCCCCTTTCTTTCAGTTCCTCCCTTAATTTTTCTCTACAGTTCAATCTTTCAGCAGATATTCACTGAGTACTTATGACTTGCATTTGTCATTTTACATCTCTCCCTATTCTCTCTCTCTCTCTCTTTTTTTTTTCCCTTTGAATTTTAGTCACTGCTTACATGAGATTACAGAAGCTAGGTTATAGGGAAAGTCTTATAAAAATCAGGGTTATTTTTTCCCTGCTCAGTATCTCCCTTTCATTTTATCATGCAGGTACTAGGCACTACTTTGATAGTTGAGATATATAAGAAAATAGAGAAGTTTCTGCTCTTCTCTGATGCAATGATATAAGATGCAGAGATTTTCAAAATTCAGTGGAGATAGCACTCTTTCCTCAAGTCAACAAATGTTTCAAGACTTACTAGGATATTATTTTCTTTTTATTCCTATTTCACCAGCAGAATGAGGAATCTTCCTCTCTACTTTTGAAAGCTGTCTGAAAAGGACACGGTGTTTTCCAAATGACTAGATCAATGTATAATGATACAGAATTGTGCATTAAAGAAAGATCCATTATGAATGCATTGAAATGCTCAGTATCTCCCTTTCATTTTATCATGCAGGTACTAGGCACTACTTTGATAGTTGAGATATATAAGAAAATAGAGAAGTTTCTGCTCTTCTCTGATGCAATGATATAAGATGCAGAGATTTTCAAAATTCAGTGGAGATAGCACTCTTTCCTCAAGTCAACAAATGTTTCAAGACTTACTAGGATATTATTTTCTTTTTATTCCTATTTCACCAGCAGAATGAGGAATCTTCCTCTCTACTTTTGAAAGCTGTCTGAAAAGGACACGGTGTTTTCCAAATGACTAGATCAATGTATAATGATACAGAATTGTGCATTAAAGAAAGATCCATTATGAATGCATTGAAAACAAGTGGATCTTGATATGGATTCCATATTTCACCTTGCAACTACATTTATAAACACTTGTCAAGTGCTATCCATTAAGAAAAAATCACCTGAAAACTGTTACTGAAACTTTTTTTTTTTTTTTTTGGGTAAGGCTAAATATCCCTTATGTTCTTTTAAACAAAATATATAATGCATTGATTGCAGCAGTTGTGAAAATTCATCTGTCTTCTAAAATAGCTTGAGAAGTATGCAAAACTGTAAATACACTTGATTCCTGTCTAATATTAAAGTTTTGTGTTGCAATGTTTTTCTTAATGATTGTGTTATATAATAGAATTGTCCTAGTGTTAAACAGACTAATATTATTTAAACTTTTCTCTGTTTACATGTCTAATGTTGGAAATACTTATGATTTTATATCACATTAGTAAAAAAAAAAATAAATTAGAGCTCTACTTTTGTCAACTGCTAGAGTAGATAAATACCAATAGCAAAACTTATACTTTGAACATGGGGTAAAAAATAATGTTTTGGGCTAAAAATGAAAAACAAGATAAAGAACTTAGTGCCATGAGAGGTTAGTTTGCCATGTGTTAAAAAAGGTCTGATTGAGAGGTGACAATTCAACAGAAAATTAAAGATGATTGAGATGAAGGGGAATATATCTCAGGAAAGAGTATACCACATAAAGGTAGCAGCATGAGGAAAATCTCAAGGTTGGAATATTCTTTCTGTGGTTAAGAGACAGAAATAGTGGGAGATCATGGGAATAGAGAAACTTGTAAAAGTAATAGGGTTCATCTCATCTTATTCTTAGTTGTAAGTGGGAACTGATAAAGGGTTTTGAATAGACAAGGAACAGGGTTTCAGAGGATCCTGGTTTGTAAACCAGAGAATCTTGGTTTTCTCACAGTCAATGTACCCCAAGTGCATTCTGGGAGCTGGTAAGTAAAAATAACAATGCATATTGGGTAGATAGAAGAAACAAGTGTTCAACTCATTGTTTCCTATTGTATCACTGTTTTCTTTTTCAGCCCCTTTCACAATTTGTTTCAGCCTCAGCTGTGTGGCACTTTTCATGTGAGTGTTGAAGACTCTTGAGAGTCCCTTGGACTGCAAGGAGATCCAACCAGTTCATTCTTAAGGAGATCAGCCCTGGGATTTCTTTGGAAGGAATGATGCTAAAGCTGAAACTTCAATTCTCTGGCCACCTCATGTGAAGAATTGACTCACTGGGAAAGACTCTGATGCTGGGAGGGATTGGGGGCAGGAAGAGAAGGGGATGACAGAGGATGATATGGCTGGATGACATCATTGACTCAATGGACGTGGGTCTGAGTGAACCCCAGGAGTTGGTGATGGACAGGCAGGCCTGGTGTGCTGCGACTCACAGGGTCACAGAGTCAGACATGACTGAGCGACTGAACTGAACTGAACTGACAGAGCCCCTGAACTCACAGTATCGGTCTTGAGCATCATTACTTATTCAGTTTTTAGAATAGGTATGCACAGGTTAGTTGGGTGATTATATGAATGACAATTCTGTTTCCTCTACCCCCACCCAGAAATAGAAGTCTTACACAGTTGCTGCAGCTGTGAGCCAAATAAATCCACATATCTAGGTTATAAGCCACAGAACTGTGTGGGCCCTGAGACAGAGCATGTGTATAATGATGACTCCTTCCAAAACCTGGATGGTGTGACCAATGCCCTGGCCAGTGTGGATGTCCATAAGTGTTCTCAATGGGTGAGAACAAGGCCAGAGCCATGTTTGTGTTTTCAGAAGGCAGTGTCATCCTCTCATGTGCTGATGTTTACCTCCCGTTCATCTGCTGACTCCCTTCCATAGGCATGTACATGGACTGCTGCTGTGTTTACTATCGTAAGCCACTTCTGGAGTCAGGCACCCTGGGAATCAAGGGTAATATATAAGTGGTTATCTCCTTCCTGAGAGAGACATACAGCTCCAGCCAGGACCCTCCTGAGAAGTCCATCCCCCTCTGCACCCTGAAGAACTTCCCAAATGCCACTGAGCACACTTTGAAGGTGATCAACTGTGGGGGTGGAAAGAGGTGGATCAGGTAGGCATCTGGACAATGCCAAGTTCTTTTTATTCCAGTGATGAAAGCCTCAGTGTTTATAAAATGTGCCTTGCCTTCAAATCTCCTTCATTCACTTTAAACCTAATACTCTAAACTTTTTGCAATGCTTTTTCTTAATTTGACAATTTTATTTTGCAAACATACAGGGAAGTATTATGTATGCTATGTAAAACAATTTACATAAGAAGTGTATATCTAACAAGAGAAGGTGTTTTTATCTTAATATACATGATATTGTTTCCTTGGTAAACAAAATCACCTTCTTAATATCAGCTCTTCTCATTATTTAAAGCCCTCTCTAACACTGAGTACATAGCTTTGAGTATAGCTTTCTGATTTTTGTCCAACATACATTTAGCAACTTGTCAGAATACTTCAGTTTATATAATGTGTTTATGTATACACATATACATATGTGTGTATATATATGTGTGTGTGTGTGTATGTGTGTGTATATGTGTGTGTGTGTGTGTGTGTGTGTGTGTGTGTAAATATATATATACACATATCCTTCATCAAGATTGACAACATAAAAACCTCCAGTTAGCTGGCATCAGAACTTACCCCTAATTCCTGTCTCCTTTTTGGTCCCCAAATAACCATCATTTTATCAAAATATTTATTAATGCAGTTTTGAGTATGTTTAGAAAGTATGGGAATAGTAAGAAAATGAGAAGAAAACATTGAATCTGTTACTTTTCCTTTCAGGATGAGTTTATACTTAGAGATTCAGTACACAGAGTCTTTCTCTGCCTGTCCATCCCTCCCAAGTTTGTGTGTGTCTGTATATACTTATAGTCAGAGACAGAGGGAGAGGTATAAGATGTGCTGGTATGTGTGTCTGTTTCTCTCAATATGTAAAACCTTTGCAAGATTATGGTTCCGTTACTCTGTTTCTTTCTACTGACATACAAAGAGGCCAATAAACGGGCTTTTCAAACAAAAACCTGTTTGACACTTGATCTCTTATCTGTAAAATGGAAATGAATGTTGTAACTCTCAGAGGACTTTTGTAAAGCATTTACGTTTGGTATGTCCTTGTGACATTCAAAATAAGTTTAAAATATACACCTGTGTGCTTATTCTTTGATATTAACTCCTTGAGTTGTAGATATTAGTGATACAAAATTTTGAAATGAGAATACAAAAGACAAGATGTACCGGAAAGTCATAAAAGTGTGGCAGAGCTGGCATTTCAATCTGGATCTCCACCAGCTGGATGCTTCACATAACTTTGCCTGGTACTGTATTTATTTATCTCTTTAATTCTCAGTGGAGAAAGTGCTATTATTATTTTCTGCCTAGTCCTCAGATCACTGTGGAGAGATCATTCATGTTTTATTCTTCGTGTAAACTTTTTCTATAATTGAGGCATGACATACCTAGGTTAGCAGGTACAATTTCAGAAGATGGTTTCCACAAATTAGGCTTGACAGTAATCTCTGCCCAGACTAACGTCATTGATTTTTAAATAGAATGGAGGGTGCTTCAAAAGTTTGAAGAGTCTCATTGGTAGGGCTTCATTCCTCTATTTTCCCATAGCAGACATGCTCTTCCTATTTCCTGTATTTCCCTATGGTCTCTCTAATGCCGGCAGAAAACTTAACTTTGTTTCCTGTAACTCATGTAATATTTTCTGCACTGTCAGCAGTGGTGTTGGAATAAGTTTGAAGGTATTTGCAAGAAGCCAGCAGAAAATGCCAACCAATACTTTACGTGAGTACTTTGGTGCAAATGCCTGCTCACCCTGCCTCTGGCCTGTCAGTCAAAGTACTCTGTAACCATGTAACAGTTAGGGCCTATTATACTTTTCTTTTTTCCCCCCTTGAGTTTGGGGGACACAACAAAAATCACACCAGTGGTGTGTGGACATTTAGTTCCACAGTCAGGGATTGAAACCATACCCTCTGTGGTAGAAGCACAGTTAGTGGTGACCAGGGAATTCCCTGGTATCAGTTCAGTTCAGTCGCACAGTCGTGTCCGACTCTGNCAATGTGTAACAAAACGAATACAGTATTGTAAAGCAAAACAAACTAAAAAATAAAAATTAATTTAAAAAAAAATAAAATACAAATTTATTTTAAAAATTAATTTGATCTTCCTTTGGAAATTTTCTTCTACCAGTAAACCACCAGAACACTTGGGAAGTTCTTTTTATAGGTCTTTTCATTGACAACCCTGCCTTTTATTTCACAATTTACATAGATTTATTTGAAAAACATTTATCTCATCCTATGCCAAGAGCCACTCTGGGTCCTTTGTAAATAAAACTCATTGAATCTTCATAACAACCCTGTGGTATAGTTATAAATAGTACAATTATGTGTCTGCAAATAAAGCACTGAGGCATAGAGAAGTTAGGTAGCAGTCATCAAGAGGCTCAAAGCCACATGAGTCTGGTCATCCTAGGATGTTCTTCCTTCCCTAGGCCTTCTTTACTCATGAGCTGAGAGATGGTCTTGTTCCACTCAGCCTAAAGAACCCAGTGCTTGAAGTTCCATCCCTGGAGGTGGCAACATCACACAGCTCGAGAAAAAAGGTCACTATATTTGCTTTCCCTGGACACCTCCTGAAAGAAAGAAAGATCACTGTTTCCATCAGTCTGCATGTGAAGTCAACTTCATGTCCACCCTCAGCTGCTGAGACCAGGTCAAAGCCAGCCAAGCTGTCAAGTCACCTTGTTGGAATAAGCAAGAGCCTAGCTCATCTTCACACCACATAGGATATGTTGTTCTAACTTTCTGAGTCAGCTCATCCATTCCCAAACGTTTTACCTACTCCTTTGATGCTGACCACTCTCTCCAATTTCTGTCTCCAGACACCTGGCCCTGCATATACCTCTGCCTTGTTGGCTGCCTGAAATTGCCATCCCCTTGAGTTCAGTTCAGTTCAGTCCCTCAGTCGTGTCTGACCCTTTGCGACCCCATGAATTGCAGCACGCCAGGCCTCTCTGTCCATCACCAACTCCCGGAGTTCACTCAGACTCACGTCCATCGAGTCAGTGATGCCATCCGCCATCTCATCCTCTGTCGTCCCCTTCTCCTCCTGCCCCCCAATCCCTCCCAGCATCAGAGTCTTTTCCAATGAGTCACCTCTTTGCATGAGGTGCCCAAAGTACTGGAGTTTCAGCTTTAGCATCATTCCTTCCAAAGAAATCCCAGGGTTGATCTCCCTCAGAATGGACTGGTTGGATCTCCTTGCAGTCCAAGGGACTCTCAAGAGTCTTCTCCAACACCACAGTTCAAAAGCATCAATTCTTCAGCATGAGGTGCCCAAAGTACTGGAGTTTCAGCTTTAGCATCATTCCTTCCAAAGAAATCCCAGGGTTGATCTCCCTCAGAATGGACTGGTTGGATCTCCTTGCAGTCCAAGGGACTCTCAAGAGTCTTCTCCAACACCACACTTCAAAAGCATCAATTCTTCGGCGCTCAGCCTTCTTCACAGTCCAACCCTCACATCCATATATGACCACAGGAAAAACCATAGCCTTGACTAGACGGACCTTAGTCGGCAAAGTGCTGTCTCTGCTTTTGAATATGCTGTCTAGGTTGGTCATAACTTTTCTTCCAAGGAGTCAGCGTCTTTTGGTTACCCACAATTCCTCAGTATCCCCTGCACATCCTCTCAGCTCTTTCCAACGTGTAGCCATTGTTCTCCTTTCCCTCTTTCTGAAATAAACTCTACTTCCTGGCCCATCTGGTGGGATTCCTACCTATTTTTTCATAACTCATCTCCAAATATCTCCTCCTTTTGGAAATCTCCCTTGACATTACTAGAAGTTGCCTGTAGGGCCTCACAGACTGCCAAGCTCATGGATTCACCATGAGGTGAGGTGAGGTGAAGTCGCTCAGTCGTGTCCGACTCTTTGCGACCCCGTGGACTGTAATGTACTAGGCTTCTCAGTCCATGGGATTCTCCAGGCAAGAATACTGGAGTGGATTGCCATTTCCTTCTCCAGAGGATCTTCCCAACCCAGGGATCGAACCCAGGTCTCCCGCATTGGACGCAGACGCTTTAACCTCTGAGCCACCAGGGAAGCCAAATTTTAGGGTTTTTTTGGTGATCCTCCTGAATGTTGCTCAGTCTTTGAGACCCCATAGACTGTATAGAATTCTCCAGGCCAGAATATTGGAGTGGGTATCCTTTCCCTTCTCCAGGGTATCTTCCCAACCCAGGGATCGAACTCAGGTCTCCCACATTGCAGGCCATTCTTTACCAGCTGAGCCACAAGGGAAGCCCGATACTGCAAGCTTATTTCCAAGTCTAGTCTTAAATGATTCTGCACAACTTTTCTCAAATTTTTTTTAATTGACAAATGTTTACATAACTGAACTGCACAGATCTTAAGAGTACAATTAAATGGAGGAAAGAGAGGGAATGCGTGCTCAGTTGTGTCCAACTCTTTCCAACTCCATGGACTGTAGCCCCTGGGGTTCCTCTGTCTGTGGGATTTCCCAGCAAGGATACTGAAGTAGATTGCCATTTCCTTCTCCAGGGGGTCTTCCTGACCCAGGGATCAAACTCGCTTCTCCTGTGTCTCCTGCATTGGCAGTTGGGTTCTTTACCCCTGAGCCACCTGAAGAGTTTTTATCAATGTGGACACTCATGAAATAAAGACATCAATCAAGATTCAGAGCATTGCCAATAGCCTGGAACATTTCCTCATGCCTCTTCCCCATCTCTGCCCTCAAAGGCACCATTGCCAATATCTCTCACCAAAGATTCAACTTGTGATCTTCAATTTTATATAAATGGAATTATACAGTATTGCTTTTTTTCTGTCTAGCTTCTTTCATTCAGCATGTTTTTGAGATTAATCCTAATTTTATACGTCAGTCATTTATTCTTTTTTATTGCTGAGCAGTATTCCACTGAATGAAGACACCATACGCTGTTCACCCATTCTTCTGTTGATGGACTTTCGGGTTCTTGCCAGCTCTGAGCTGCTATAAACAAAGCTGTTGAAAGCATTCATTTACAAGTCTTTTGTAAAACATAGGTTCTTACTTTTAGGTAAATATTCTTTCGAAGTGTCTGATCTTCCTGGAACCAACTTATCATTTTCCCTCTTACACATTTTCAGTGTCTCCACGTCTTAAAGGCCCAAGGCTTTTAAGGACCACCTTCACAATAAGCCTATGAAAAAGCCACAATTAACCATAAAACTCAGAGGAACCAACGGACTTGCCCAGAGTGTTGCCCAAGGGACAAAACGACAAGAGAGAGACTCTAGACTCAGAGCCCTACCTCTTTCCTTTCTGACGAAGGTATGCTGCCAACAGTTTGTGTATTTCGGAAGCGCCTTCAAGTTAGCTCATTTTTCCTCCCACCAGTGTTTCAGGGCCCTTATGGGAGCCCAGAATTCGAGGGTCCACAAAGGGCAGGAACCGCAAGTTCAGAGCCCTTTTTATTTTTGCTTTGTCCTCTTGCTACCCTGGTAAATAAGTTTCAACTGGACTGCCCTGGATATTTCAGTATTCTTTGATAACCATGCCCTGGAGAAGAGGAGAGAGATGTTTGAGGCATTTAGATATAATTCACATGGTGCTGGAGTCAATTCAATGAAAAAAAATTTTTAGGCCTTTTTTAAAAATTAATTTATTTATTTATTTTGACTGTGCTGGATCCTGGTTGCTGTGCTCCAGCTTTCTCTAGCTGGGGCAAGCGGGGGCTATTCTTTATTGTGATGGCCTCTCTTACTGCAGAGCACGGCCTCTGGGTACATGGGTTTCAGTGGCTCATGGCCTTAGCTGCTCCAAGGCATGTGAGATCTTCCCGGACCAGGGATCGAACCCATTTCCCTGCATTGGCAGGCAGATTCTTATCCACTTCGCCACCAGGGAAGTCCTCAGTGAAAACTTGTGAGTGCCTATTTTACACTAGATGCATAGAACATGAGAATGACTAAGGTCTAGTCTGAGTTACAGGGGACTCACAGCCTAGTGAGGTAGATAGACGAGCAATACTGCAAACAAGCAAGGCCCTGGCACCAACTGTTGATTGCGGCGAGACCCACTTTCTAGAGAAATTGAGATTGGAAGCTTTCTTGGAGGTAACACCCCATCCATTAACCCTTGAAAATTGACTAATTAGATTTCTATGCTTGGAAACGTATGAGCCAAATCTTAAAGGTGGAAAAGTACAATTAACACTTTATTGATTGGTGGATTTTTGCAGAAACTAATGCCTGTGGCCTGCAATTTGTTATGTAAATGAGTATCAATAATGTTCAGGTAATGAAAGGCATATTATAATATGGATTATGAATTCATCTCCGGTCAAATAGTTGTTAAGATAACATGGCCGTGCCCAGAAGAATCTGGCTGGAGCCTAAGGCTCATTCAAGGCCATCGTGAATGACTGACTGGGGTGAAGGTGGCTGGTTGGGACTGGGTCACCAAGGGCCCCCATGCCAGACTGCATAGAGTTTGACTTTCCCTGATGGGGATCAGTAAATAGAGCCAGGTTTAAGAGGATGTTGGAGCATTGAGAAGATGGACTGTGGAGGAGGAGTCATCAGATGAGAGATGCTGCAGGCCTATGTGTGGAGCAGGGACAGAGGGACACAGGCAGAGAGAAAGAGACTCGGCAGAGAAAGAGGGATGTCTTCAAGGACGTTAGCAGAGCAGAAAAGAAAGGGGCTCCAAAGCCAGATCTGTGGATGGCCGCCCAAGGGGCAGAAGTACTTAGGTTGGAAAGTGGTGACACACGACCAGCTCAGGGCAAACTGGAGACGAGCAGTGCTTTGGGGGAAATTGGCAAGAACAAGGAAGTCCTGTGCTCTGTGCCACCAGCTCCAAAGCCAACACAGCTGACAAGGTTGGTCAGAATGTTATTTGCTTTTGTATGCATTTGGGTTTTGCTTTATTTTGTTTATGTCTGTTTTGGGCAAACAGCAGCACAGACTCCTAGGAGCAGAATCTCTCTGAAGGCTTAATCAACCACTGCAACAGAAATTAAAATTGGGAAGAGAGGCTCTTCCCCTCCTCATGGACCTTCCCCTAGTAGAAATGGGGCTTCCAAGGAATTGGGAGACCTGAGCTCTTGTGTCGCCCTCTAACTGGGAGACCCCAAGTACATCATCATCCACCTTCCCCACTTTCATCAGCCCAATTCCTGACTTACCATCCTTACAAGCTGGCTTTGAAGATCAAATAATACTGTAAATGAATGAAGTTCATGAAAATGTAGTGCCGTGCTAAGTCACTTTGGTCGTGTCTGACTCTTTGTGACCCCATGGACTTCAGCCCACCAGGCTTCTCTGTCCATGGGTTCTCCAGGCAAGGATACTGAAGTGGGTTGCCCTGCCCTCCTCCAGAGGATCTTCCCCACCCAGGGATTGAACCTGCATCTCTTAAGTCTCCTGCATTGGTACACAAGTTCTTTACCACTAGTGCCACCTGGGAAGCCAGGTGAAAATGTAGAGTGCTATTCAAATAGGAGACAATCTCATTCTTATTACCGTTTTGGTATGCCATCTGCCAGGAAGAAAGAGGTCCTGATGTCACCATCCCTTTATACCAGCACCTAGAAAAGGTAAAACTATCACTGGCCAGATTTTGTTTAGCCCAAGAAAATTTAAATGTCATTGCCCCCAAAAGGATGATGCATTTCATAGCATTGTTTCTAAGTAGTAATTTTCCATGAAGAACAATGCCACTTGGCTTGAGGGTTTTTAGCAAGTCTTACTTATTTTTCCCTCCAAAAGAACTTCTAAGGATTTCTGGAAGTGCCAAATCATCCTTGAATCCTTTCATTTCCTACTAATTATCTACAAAAGTACTTGTGACTAATATAATAGGCTACAACATCCTGAAGAGCATCAAGCATTCATTCAGACAAATGTGTCTGGGTGACCTAGACAGAGCAGGGAGCGTGAAGCCAAAGGGACTTCAGAGGCGCCCTGTCCTATCCTCATGTAGGATCCCCGCCTAAATGGTCTTCAGACATAGGGCTTTGTTTTTCTTTTTTTCAAAGAGGGCAAACTCATGGAGAAATAAAACCAGATTAGGTAGGTGCTGAGGGTGGAAAGTTCTTGGCTGTGTCTGTACCACACACTTGTTGAGTACATCCCATACTCCACCATCACGACCCCCCATAAGAGCCTGTGATCCATGCACATGGAAATTAAACAAAGTACCCATGTTCCAGGAGGTTTCAGACTTTCTCAGGGTTACTGAAAAACAAGTTGTTGACTATGCATACATGCTAAGATGCTTTAGTCGTGTCCAACTCTTTGTGACCCCATGGGCTGTAGCCCTGCCAGGCTCCTCTGTCCATGAGATTCTCCAGGCTGAATATTGGAGTGGGTTGCCAGGTCAGGGGATCTTTCCAACCCAGAGATCGAACCCGCATCTCTTATTTTGGCAGGTTCTTACCACTTGCACCACCTGGGAAACCTCAGCTATTGACTATCTCTGTTCAGAAGAGCCTTTGTTGGAACTTGCAATTTGCTTTCATTATCTGTCTATGAGAATGTGACTTCATTACTTCAATACCAGTTCAATAAAATTATTCTACCACTTTGTGCCAGACACACTGTCCTAGGCCCTGGGGAAACAGGATGTAATAAACAGCCCTTGCCCCCAGGGTATACTTCCAGCCTTGTGTATGAAATTGACTGGGTTCAAAAGTAAGAAGGGACCCGACAAATGGATAAAGAAGATGTGATATATAGACAATGAAATAATGATGTATTTCCAAAGAAATAATACTCAGCCATAAAGAAATATTAAATAATTCAATTTGTGGAAACATGGATGGACCTAAAGAGTATCATACTAAGTAAAGTAAGTCAGACAAAAAAAGGAAAATATGATATCAATTATATGTGAAATCTAAAAAAATGATATAAATGAACTTATTAACAAAACAGAAATAGAGTCACAGATATAGGAAAAAAACTTATGGCAGCCAAAGGGAAAGGTGGGGAAGGGATAAATTTGGAGTTTGGAATTAACATATACACACTACTCTACATAAAATGGACAAACAGCAAGGACCTGCGATATAACACAGGGAACTAAGTACATCTGAAACTAACACAACATTGTGAATTAACTATACTTTAATTTAAAACATGGTTAAAATGTTTTTAAGACTAGCATGGGACCATTGAAAACCTTATCTACTTTCAAATTCACACTTTTTGAATGACACATGTGTAACATGTTTTTTCCATTTGTTTGTTTTCAGAAATCATGGTTACTCTTCTGTCAACCCGGAATGAAACAAGGAATTGAGAATGAATCAGGTTAACCTGACCCATGTGTACAGAGACGCTGGACATTTAGAACTCCTCAGATCTGCATAGGAGCAGGATGTTCTGTCCTGCAGCCTATAGTGGTCAGATTAACCTGAATCCATCCGAAAGCTGACTCTCCTCAGCCAACTCAGCAGAGGCTTCAAGTTACAGCATAGGGGAAGGCAGAATACAAAGTAATACTATGATACAGAAGAGTTTGGTGAGAGCTGAGAAAAAGAAAAAAAAATCATTTTAAATGAGCATTGGGCAAAGTCTTGCAAACTCCTATGAAACATACACAGAGGAATCCTTCTCAAGGTTGAGTTGGTGACCAGACCAATTTTACCTTCCCTTAAAAAAAAAAACAAAAAAAACTGGCATTGATTAGTGCGTGTGACTGAATGAGCTATTTGGAGCTTTAGGTTTCATTCCAAGAACCTGGCAGCGTCTCTCACCACCGATCTCCCTAAATTGATGGATGGTAGCAATTATATAGAGTTATTTATGTAATGTGTTGTAATAGCAGCACACGCAGGCTGTCACTTTGACCCAGACACCCCCTTGCCCAATTATAAAGAAACCCTATCACAGAACTGCCTTCAAGAAGGGGCCCGGAAGAGAGAGAGAAAAAAAAATCTCTTCATTCCACCTCCCACCTCTCACGGAAATAGAAACTTTGAAGCCGTTAGAGGAAATAATGTCCCTTCTGTAGGGATACTTAACAAGTATTGTTCAGTATTAATTTGTCTTTGTGGTTTATCAGTCCATCCGGGCATCTACCCTTGCTTGTCCTTGGAGCAAGTGAAGACGAAAGCGGACTGAACCACTCTTTCACTCAATGAGTATTTAATGACTGCAGGAAATGCACAGGTCTAGTCTGGTCTCTAGGATGTAAAGGTGAAGCGGCGCTCCTGTGCTCCGGAAGCTGGGTGCCTGGGGTCTCCAAGATAAGAACAGGAATAACAAGCATAATAATCACGGCTCTCATTTACTGAGCACCTGCTGTCTACCAGGCCTTGAATTAGATGCTCTAACACACAGTCTCATAATCTCCGGTGAGGCCTTCTCCTCCTCTCTGGTCCTCCTGCCTTCGACACTGATTTCTTTGTTCTTCCTTGAACATAGGTGTGCTCCCATCTCGGGGTCTTGCATCATTTCCTCTCTCTGAACTGTCCTTCACCCAAAAATCCATGTCTCATTTGCTCATTCATGCAGGATTTTGTTCAAATATCCCTTTATCTGGTGGTCCCTTCCTGACCACCAGCATCTTCACCCTTCCACTCTTATTTGTCTTCATAGCACTTAACACTTGAAACAAATTAGAGATCCCTTTGAAACTGACCAAGAATCAGATGGTGGTACAGTCATACAAGCTTGCTATATGATCAAAACAACTGAATCTTGCATTTTAAGTGGGTGAATTTTATAGTGTGTGGATTATATTGCAATATGGCTATCTAACAAACAAAGTAATAAACTGAAGAGACTTTCGTGTCTCTTTCTCCACCTCTCAGAGGCAAGCAGGACTTTCCCCAGTTCTATTCTTAAGGCTGAAAGAACCATCAGGCAGAATTGTCATTCAATAAAGATTTGCTGAATGAATGAACTTATGATAAGGGATTTTGAAAAAAGCATTTATTTGCCATAAGTATGTTAGTATTTTTATTTTTTCCCCATCAGTGAAGGTTGGGTTCTCCTAGAAGTTAGAGCAGAATAACTCCTGGCACCTTTTGACTGCTTCTCAAAGAATTTGTTGGGCTTCTAGATTCCTTTTTTTGTTTTTGTTTTTTCCCAGTCAATTGCAGAGTCATCAAACCGAGAAGTGAAAAGAGCACTTAACTGATATACTTTTCTCGATAGACACAAGTTTCATACACTGGCCCTCCCATTTGTAGTGTATGTCCTCAGTGAAATCACTTTTTTTAACCTCAGTTTTTGCATCTGTAAAATGGGGATCATAAAATCTTATACTGAGTTCTTATGAAGATTGAGTAACAGAACACACATGGACTATCCTAGTAGCTTTGGGGTATATCAATATAATAAACAACCAAGAAGCTAGAGCACCTTGAGGATACTCAGATTTAATCCAAGGGTGCAAAAGTTTTGCAAAAAAAAGAAAAGAAAATCCCACATCTCAAAACAAATGAACCTAGATTTTAAAGCACCAAGAAAACGCTATGACTGCCCTTCTGCTGGGTGTCTAGTTTCATGCCCACCTCACTTCCTGTCATCATGAATGCAGACCTCTTGACTTCTATGCCATGGGCATTGATCAGCACAGCAGAGTGGAGAAAGTGCTGGCTGACCTAGGTTTGAACCTGAGAACTGCTTCTTTGTAACATTGAGCAAGAAGCTTGATCACTGATTCTCAATTTCCATTCCATAGGAATCACATGCAATTCTCCCCCTCTCTCCATCCCCTCTCTTGTTGACTCAAGGTGGAATGAAGTAACAGACGTGCAATCACAGCTCACATTCCTAATAATTGAAGTGCCTTACATCCCCTACCCCTGTTCCCCAGATGTCAGCTTTAAGGACTGTTCTGAAAGGCTTTCTTTCATTCATTCCTTTAGTCATTCAATATTTAATGGGTACATCCTCTACTGAGCTTTGAGGAAGCATGGATTTATAAGACAGACTTGATGGTATAATACTCCCCTTATAGAGCACAGAGTCTGCAAAACCACGGGTGAAACAACCCTCTCCTCTGCCTTTAGGACACATCCCAATTAGAAGGAGTGAGACTTGGGCTCCGGGGCTTCCCTGGTGCCTCAGTGGTAAAGAATCCACCTGCCAATGCAGGAGACATGGGTTCAATCCATAGTCCGGGAAAATCTCACGTGCTGTGAAACAACTAAGTCCTTGGACCACAGCTACTGAGCCTGGGCTCTAGAGCCCAGGAACCACAGCTATTGAGTGCATGTGCCCTAGCTGCTGAAGCCTGACTGCCCTAGAGCTCACGCAGTGAGAAGAGTGCGCACTACAAAGAGGAGCTCCCACTGGCCGCAACTAGAGAAAGGCCCACGAAGCAACCAAGACCCAGAAGAGCCAAAAATAAAATAAATAAATAAACGTTTTAAAAAAAAAAAAAAACCTGGGCCACAGAACAGCAGCGAGCAGCCCCCTAGTCCTTCCCTCCTTCCCCCTGCAGGGACCCAGAGCTCTAGGGGTCGAAATTCCTAAAAGAAAGAACCTTTAGTCTCTCCCCCTGATCACACAAATGAACTAAGGCAAACCGTCTCTCTAGCTTCCAAGAGTTCTGGATTCCTAGAAAAGATTAAAATCTGACTCCTGGCCCCAAAGACCAACGGTACAAGACGCTGGGTTGCCATTAGCCCCAGTATCAGAGAAACATCAGATAAATCATCCACCCTTGAAAATAGTATCCTGCTATTATTGGGATGACATGTGGATGGTATATGAATGTACCATTTCAGTGAACTTTCTCTGCAACACTTAAGATTTTCATTCCAAGAAAGGAGCTAGTCCATCTTCCATGGACCAATAGCTTCACTGGAAATAAAGGTATTAATTAGTGATTTAAAACTTGGAGTAGGAGAATTCCATGACAGTCTAGTGGTTAGGACTCTGGGATTTCACTGCCAAGGATACAGGTTCAATCCCTGGCCAGAGAACTACCATCCCACAACCAGTGGTCTGGCAAAGAAAAAACAACAACAGCAAACAAACAGAAAACAAGTAATGTGAAATCCCTAAAAATAAATAAGTAAAGCTTGGAGGAGAATGGGCAGCATATTAAAAAGCAGAGACATCATTTTGCCAACAAATGTCTGTATAGTCAAAGCTATGGTTTTTCCAGTAGTCCAGTATGGATGTAAGAGTTGGACAATAAAGAAGGCTGAGTACTGAAGAATTGATGCTTTCAAACTGTGTTGTTGGAGAAGACTCTTAAGAGTCCCTTGGACAGCAAGGAGATTAAACCAGTCAATCCTAAAGGAAATCAACCCTGAATATTCATTGGAGGGATTGATTGTGAAGCTGAAGCTCCAATACTTCAGATACCTGATGCAAAGAGCCAACTCATTGGAAAAGACCCTGATGCTGGGAAAGATTGAGGGCAGGAGGAGAAGAAGGTAACAGAGGATGAGATGGTTGAATGGCATCACCGACACAATGGACATGAATTTGAGCAAACTCAGGGGATAGTGAAGAACAGGGAAGCCTGGAGTACTGCAATTCATGGACTCACAAAGAGTTGGACATGACTTAATGACTGAACGGCAACAGAATGAGCAGAACTCGACTCTCTGACTCACCTTGTAAAAAAAAATCCTGTCTAAATATCAGGGCAGTGTTATTGCTTGTCCTTAATCACAATTTGGTGGAAGGAACACATCCCTCCTTTCAAGAAATGCTGCCTGTACTGTGCTTGAGAAAGAAACAGCCCAGCCCTGATCCTTGTCATCAGCTTTGACTTTTTGGCCTTGAAAGATGCCTTTGCAGGCTGTTACAGGCTCCACTGCTGCGTAGCATCATGTGCCTATAAATGCGGATGCTTAGATCTGCTTTCAGGATGTGTGCTTATACTGTCTGGAATATAATATTTGTCACATGGCTTGATTTCTCTGTTAAAAACATCAAATTCTTTCATATCTAATAACAAATTATTTTATAGCATATTACCACATGCATTAGCTCACTTAATTTTTATAACAATCCTGTGAAGTAGGTATAATCCTTTTTATAGAGGAAGAAGCCAAAACCTCGTAACTTTATAAGGAGTAAAATCAAATCCAGGTCCTCAGATTTCAAATCTAGTGTTTTCCATCTAGTCCAGTCTTGCAACATTTTCCTGGAGCCATCGTTGAAATTAAATATACACATGTAACGTGTGTGCACCCATGTTCAGTCACTTCAGACATGTCCGATTCTTTGAGACACTATGAACTGTAGCTTGCAAGGCTCCTCTGTCCGTGGGATTCTCCAGGCAAGAATCCTGGAGTGTGTTGTCATGCCCTCCTCCAGGGGATCTTCCTGACCCAGGGATCAAACCCGAGTCTCCTGCATTGTAAGCAGATTCTTTACCTGCTGAGCCACCTGGGAAGCCCTGTATATATTTTATATATATATATATATATATGTTTTTATTTTATGGGCAATAATGAGAAACCATTTGGCTATAAAGCAACAGAGAACAGAATTCATTTTTTTTCTCTCTTAACCCTTTTGCAGTAATCCTGGGTATTTAAAGCAGTTTTAATGACTAGAACTTACTGTAGAATGCTCAGTCTCCATCTCAAAAGCATGGGTTCTGTTTTCTATACCTGTAAGTCAATCACTGCAAGACTGAGAGAGAAAGAGCAATCCCTGGGGAGGAAAATGATCTGGGACTCCCGATCACAGGTAGAACCATGCATGAATGGCAAGCTTACTTAAGGAGCTCCCGAAGAGCCAGCCAAGCTTCACTGGGGCATAACAATATAATACGCACACCCATGTTCTCTTTTTTCATGGGTTTAGGCAATAGATGGGTTCCAAAGAGTTGCATGAAATCACGTGTTCATCAAGTCACTCAATACACGGTGTTAACAGGGATAGTTTTTTGGGGAGAAATACCTAATTGTCTTTTCTCCCCTTCTGACTCCACACTTCTTTGATCATGCTCTTCCATCTACTCGCATCTGTTCCTCTTCTGAGCTATCTTTCTTGAAACATTGGCTCCCAAATTTCCTAGAAGAAATGGCTGTAGAAGACTAAAACCAGAGGATTTTTAAGTTATCGTGTTTCTGGTTTAGAAACTTTAACCAAGTTTACTCAGGAAGTCAGTGTTTAGAACACCCTGCTGAGATTCAGCCCAGAGAAGAGCATTACCCACAGGGCTCAAAGCTCATGGACAGAAAAACTCAGGCACCAGGTATTCTGACCCTCTAACCCAAACTGCAAAGCACATGGAAGAGTCTGGAGAGCTCGGCTGGAGAATGGGCTTACTGACGGCCCCTGTGACTACTCCTTTTCTTCCCACTTCCCAAACACACTGCAGTCAAGCCTCAGGAGCAAAGATTAAGGAAGGGAATGGCAAGCCACTTCAGTATTCTTGCCTTGAGAACCCCATGAACAGTATGAAAAGATTAAGGAAAACCATGTCAAACAACAGGAAATGCCCACTGCCCAGCCCTCCAGCCTCATCTCCTACTAAGGAGCATCACACTGCAGGGTTGTGGGTGGCCTGAGCCCCCAGCCGACTCCAGCTGATGCCTGGAAATTTCAGAGCAAATGTGGCATGGGATTGAGGACATAGGCTTGAAACTGAATCTCTTCAGTCCGAATTCCAGCTCCAGCACTTATTAGCTATTTGACCTTTAGAATAAAAACAGTGTCAACCTCACAGTGAAGATTAAATGAATTGACCTGTGTAAAGTGCTTGGAAGAGTCCCCAGGACATAGTAGGTCCTTCATAAGTGTGGAAGCAGAGTAAGGTGGAGTAGTTCTAAGAAAGTCGGGGTGGATCCAAAAGATTTGTCTATTGAGAGATTCCTCCTTGTTCCCTTGGACTGACTCTACTCTTAGAAGACACCCTCCATGGGTTAATCTGCCACTAGGAAGTCCTTTGTAGGGGGCTGCAGGGGATGGGGGGTGGAGGGGGATGACTCCTTAAGTCCCTGTTGTGTTTTCATCTTCATAAATTCCCTCACCCCATACTCTGCAGCTAACTAAGGCCCCCTTTCCCACTCCAGTCTCCTGATCCAATTTGACTGAGAGCTCAGTGAAGCTTTCTCCACTTTCCAACCCGAAACTATCATTGAATTTTCTTCAATAGTCCAGGACTATGGTGATGAAAAAAGGAAGGCATTTCAAGAACACTATGTGTCTTTCTGCTAAGAAAGACAACAAAATTCAACATGCGCACACTTGTCTCTATTTAAAATCTCTTCCATCGTATATCTGAAAACTGTGACAGCTTTCCCTGCTCAATATTTAAAAGCAGCTTAATCCCTCTTTCTAAAGAAAAGCTTCCCTAAGGACCAGCAATTCACTGCTGTGTCAAAATGAGGTGAAATAAGAAAATAGTTCCAACTGGCAATACTTCCTCTCAACATAGTGTTTGCTACCCAGGAAAGTGTGGCAAAAAGCACATGGATTGAAAATCGAAAGACTCGTCTTTTCAGATCATTGTTTCCTCTCTGTTTGATTTTCTGTGTGACATTGGATATGGCCCTCTCTCTGGGACTCCACTTTGCAGTTTCAAACTCAGGGGCTTAAAGGTAACAGTGATCTCTCCCCGCCTCTCTCATTTCCTTCCTATTTTCCTTTCTTCCTTCCTTCTCTTCCTCTCTTCCCATCTTCCTCTTCTCCTTTCCTGTCTTCTCCTTTTTCTTCTTCGATCTTTCTTCCTATTTCTTTTATTTCAAGTAGTAGAGATCCCCTTCCTCCCAGTAAATGAAGTTTCATCCACTTGGCCAATATCTTAAACATGAAGATGGCGTTGCTTTTTTGATGGTCTTCCCCTTGCCTTCAGAAGTGTACTGGTAGCTATCTAGCAACTTATGTCTCCTTAGAACCTAGGGGTTTTTTTTAGAAAAAAAATCACTGAATTATAGGATAAGAAACCACATACTATAGTGCAATGTACGTCCATTTTGGCATAAGACTTCAGTCCAAATTCCTACTCACGCCTGCTCTTACCAGGGCACAACTATAGAGGAGTCATTGTACATGAGTTACTCCTTGAACTCTCATCATCTGTAAAATGGGAACACTGCCTAGTCAATACAGTTATTAGGAGGATTCAAGGGAAGACTGTATTAAAGGATGAGTTAAATTACTAAGAGGAGCTCAACAAATATTGAGGAGACCAAATGTTCCACTGAACACCTGTAATCTTGGAATCATGACTAAGAGCACTCCTTTTCACTCTCAAAATGTTCTGGTTTGGACAATAAATCATGACTGTCAATCTCCTAAAGTCACCTCTCCAGTTTTGATTCTGGGGCTCTCAAAACATGCATGAGTCTATTGGTTGAGTCCTAGAATCCCACAAGGGACTACAGACAACTTGTTAATGTTAAGGCATGAGGATGTGGTTGGTGTCATGGCAGAGGCAGGCGGGCAGCTCACAGACATAGAGGAAACTTTTGTTTGATGCCTTTCTACTTTACCAGGGGAGGAGTCCCCTCAACCCAATAACTGGCAAATTCCACAAGTGTCCACATTTGGAGTTAGAGTTCTGAAGGAAGCCAGTTTTCCAGGAAAGCCAGCCTTTGCTCGTACTAAGAGGACCTGTGTTGGAGTCAGCAAACTCTTATTTGTTTCATGTCTCCTGAAATCCTGGTGTTTCCTTTCCTTGTTGAACACAGACATGCACGACTCACTCACACTGTTGGGAAATAAAACACTTGAACTATAAATTCAGAGCTGGGACTAAGCAAACACTGACCTTAAGAGTATATTCTGATATACAGACAATGTGCGTGGCGGGGGGGGGGGGGGGGGGTTTGTGGGGGGGTGTGGTGGCGTCATTGTTTCATGTCTCCTGAAATCCTGGTGTTTCCTTTCCTTGTTGAACACAGACATGCACGACTCACTCACACTGTTGGGAAATAAAACACTTGAACTATAAATTCAGAGCTGGGACTAAGCAAACACTGACCTTAAGAGTATATTCTGATATACAGACAATGTGCGTGGCGGGGGGGGGGGGGATTTTGTGTGGTTGTGTGTGTTTGTGGTTCAGTTCAGTTCAGTCCAGTCACTCAGTCGTGTCTGACTCTTTGTGATCCCATGAACTGCAGTGCACCAGGCCTCCCTGTCCATCACCATCTCCCAGAATTTACCCAAACTCATGTCCATCGAATCAGTGATGCCATCCAGCCATCTCATCCTCTGTCATCCCCTTTTCCTCCTGCCTCCAATCCCTCCCAGCATCAGAGTCTTTTTCCAATGAGTCAACTCTTCGCATGAGGTGGCCAAAGTACTGGAGTTTCAGCTTCAACATCAGTCCCTCCAATGAATACCCAGGGCTGATCTCCTTTAGGATGGACTGGTTGGATCTCCTTGCAGTCCACGGGACTCTCTAGAGTCTTCTCCAACACCACAGTTCAAATGCATCAATTCTTCGGCGCTCAGCTTTCTTCACAAGTAAGTAAATCCATTACCAGCCAACAAACACTTGTGGACTTTGTGTGTGTGTGTGTGTGTGTGTGTGTGTGTGTGTTTTATTGATTCTGTGCCCAAGCCATCGGCTTATTTGTAGAATTGAATAGTTTGTTCACGGAGAGCGAGCCACTTCAGAACTGTGTTTTTGGCTTCTACAACAGCCTTGAGAACTAGAGAGTAAACACAAGTGGCACTTATCACTCAGGCAGCCTCCACAAACAGCTTTTTGGAGTGTTAACAGCCCTTAATAAAGACTCTCACTGGTGTTGGTTAAACAAACAGACAGTAAGGTAAGGAAGGCACTCAGCGGCCCATCTCCATATTGACTAGTTGTTATCCTCTGGGCCTCGGCTGACACTCCAGCACATTCCCGCCCCACCACCTTCTGATGAGAGCCAGTGGCATTTGCCACCTAGGAAACAGAGGTTTTATTGTTTAAACCTCTATTGAAACAGGTGGCTGTCAACAGACATTGTGCCACTTTCAAATGTTAGAGGTAATCTGGGGATGGAATTTGAATGTTTAAATATGATCGTTTCTGGGATAGTTCCATTACTGATAGCATGAGTGGGCAGAAAGTTTAGAAAAACCAATGACCCTTAGTATCTGTGAACAGCTTACTCGTCTCCTTGGGAGGGAGGGGAAGGAAGGGGTGGGCAGTATAAAGGTTTTTGTGCAAATCACTGTGCCACTTTAGAGTTGGCTCTACAGTTAGAGCTGGGCTGCTATTAGTTCTGTCCTAAATAAACTGGAATTTAAGCAAGGGTGATGAAACTGTCTGTATTCCTCTTTTTTCCACAATCAGATTAAG
>SJXQ01007722.1:129410-178876 GCA_006408695.1 Aepyceros melampus | reverse complement strand
ACGACCACATCCCAAAACCAATGTTGAGGAATGAAACTATTTCAGGAGAATGAGTGAGTGAAAGTCGCTCAACCTTTGTGATCCCCATGGACTGTAGCCAGGCTCTTCTGCCCACAGAATTCTCCAGGCAAGAATACTGGAGTAGGTTGCCATTCCCTTCTCCTGGGGATCTTCCCAACCCAGGGATTGAACTCAAGTCTCTTGCATTGCAGGCAGATTCTTTACTGTCTGAGCCATCAAGGAAGTCCTAATTTATCAACTGTTTGCTCCAAGACATGCAACGCAATCTCCCTCCATCTCCCATTATAAACTTTGAGTAAAGAGGTGCTGGGGACCTTTTCCACGTTGGCAAAGGTAGGAAGAGGGAGACACTCAAAGAACCAGAGCAAGAGGCGGAAGGACAGCTCACATCTGGCTGATATGTGTGTGCCTCATTGTGCACAAAACAGGTGTTCAACAAGTATTTGTGAAACAAATGAAATGACTACTGGGAAGAAGTTGAGAAGGAAGACGCATGATTCTTACCACCACAGAGGACTGACAAGGGTAGGAAGAGAAATGAAGTGGCCTTTGCCTTGCCTTACCAGTTTGCAAAGGCAAAGCCTAACTTCCTTAACTTCAAGTTAACACAGTACACGAGCATCTGCCAAGAAAGAGCAAGCAAGTTCAAAGCATCTAGTGCCAAAGAACCATCCATGTGACATTAGCGTGGCTATTGTTATTGTTTTGGAAAATTTGGGCAAGAAAAATTAAAGGAGGCAACTGAAAATACACAGAGGAAAACTTACCACATTCCACGTATCCTGGCGTGCGTGGCACTGACCTAAAGGCAAGCAGAGCATGAGACGGCCATGCAACCCAGCTGGCGGAGTGAAATGTTGCCCTGGGTCCCATCTGTTCTAAGCCAAAGCAACAGATATAGCCTGGGGCTTCTACTCACAGTTCAGATTCACACAGCTCAGTAGCAACTCTTCCTTCTTTTGCAAGTCATGTTACTTGGCTTGGAAGCTGTGTTTATCTCTGAACCGACAGAACTCACCTTGATGACCTTAGAACAACTGTCCTAGGACTAGCACTGACTCAGAGAGAGACCTAAGCAAGAGCCAGAAGCAAGTACTTTCATTCTCTAGGGCTGTCGGGGTGGGGTAGATATCGTTTGTTTTTGTCAGTCCAACACCCCTCCTGACTTTGGACACCTCTCTTCTTCGTTCTGTGTCATCCCCAGCAGAGCTACCAATCTCCACATCCACCAGCATCCCCTTCCTGACCACGGGGAAGCTCAGGTGACTCCAGAGGAGCCAATCGTAATGCTCTGGGCCTCCAGCAACAGCAGCGGACCCAGGTGTAGCTGTCTGTTCTAAGCGAGGCCACTCCAAGTCTTACCTGGATTGCGAAACGGGCATTGGAAGTTAACACCCTGGAAAACATGTGGATCTGGTGACCAGAGGCGGTCCTGGGCGGAGCTAATAACCAGAGGGACACTGAGCTAAGGGGTAATGAGAGGCTGGTCCTTGGCGTCACTGTTGGAACCCCTGAATCCAGCTGTACCTGAAGGTAGATCATCTTGGGACTTGGCCAGCTTGTGAAATTTCATTTTGTTTGTTCATTTATGCTTAGGTTAATTTTAAACTGGGTTTCTGTAACTTATAATGGAAAATATTGTAATGAACATAAGTGAATATAAAATGGTTATATTCAAGCTACTTTCATGAAGCAAAATGGAATCATCTCTTTAGTTACTGGTTGAACACCCGTTCAGAGCCAAGACCTACACCAAGACAGGAAATGTATGCCTCCTTTGAGTGTCCCACGTAGCACATGTAGAACTGAGACTTGGAGAGGTTGCTTGTTGTTGACAAAAGTCACTGAGCTAATCAGTGGAGGAGTGGGTACCCTCATCTACACTCAGCTGACATTCACTTTACTCCATGCTCCCAAAGGGGCAGGGGTAGGGCCATCCAGTTATTGGGCATTAATTAGCAACTCTTTCATGCTTATTTGGCTGGCAGAATGCCAGGATTTCTCTGTGAAGCTAAGCCATCAGTGTAGCTCCTTTTGTCCTACACAAGGCTCTGAGTTTCCCAACCAAACTCTTGAGCGAGGCAGAGCCCAGCCTGGAAGCCCAACAGCCACCGTACGGGTCAGGTGGGCTGCCTCTGCCACACCCCAGGCCATCAGAAGAGGCTTACTCTGCAATGAGCACTTGCTGGCTGAGAGCTGGAGGGGAAACAAACACCAAGATGGTGAGTTTCATCTAGGACCAGCTGCTTTCTTGGTCCACAGTGAGCTCATTCAGCCTTTCCTGAAGTGGAGTGCTTCTCCTGAAGTGGAGAAGCACAGACAGTTGAGACAGTTCTGATACGTAAAAAAAAAAAAATGAAGTGAGCATAACCAGGTTCATCCCTGACCCCATATATGACTAACTCTGTCCATCCTTCCTCTCTTGCTTCCCCTTGGAAGTGGCAGGGAAATCAGCCTAAGAACACATTCCAAAGCTCATTAATGAGGTTTTCCTTTGTTTGAATGTCAAATCTCATTCCCAGTTTTAAAAAATGCATGATTTCCCCTATTTAAATTCTCGTTCTGAATTTTGAAAATGCATAAACATAGCGTGGACTTTCCAGGTGGCTCAGTGATACAGACTCCACCTGCCAATGCAGGAGATGCAAGTTCAATCCCTGGGTCGGGAAGGTCCCCTGGAGAAGGAAATGGCAACTCATTCCAGTATGCTTGCCTGGGAAATCCCATAGACAGAGGAGCCTGGTAGGCTACAGTCCATGAGGTTGCAAAAAGCTGGACACGACTGAGCTACTAAACAACAGCAACAACAAAAGATTGCCCAGCACCACCATTCATTGCCTCTGTGACTCTGGGCAGGCTGCACAGTCTCTCCGAGCCTCAGTTTCCTCTTCTGAAAAATGGGTATGATGCTACCTACCCAAACTTATCACAAGAATTTAACAAGGTGATTGCCATCACTCCCCCTGGCACTTGGCAGGTGGTGAAGTCACTGTAATGGTAAATATTGGCAGGGTTTCTCCTGAGTATTCACAGGAACAAACTTCATGTGTACCGGACACTGACTCCTCTGCCTCATTTTGAGTTGCTGCCTATTAAATAGCCAACTTCTTCCAAATGAGGCAGGAAGTGAGTGACAGCTTTTCCCGTTTGCCATTTTCCATGACCCCAGAATCCCCGCAAATAGTTGCTGGCCAAATAATTGTGTGGGAATAATATTGTCTGTCTTACAGTTGATGCAAGGACTACATGGCTCATAAGAAGGAGGTCAAGAAATGATGGCTATTGACCATTATTCAGAGTAATTAACTTGAAAATATAACAGATTTCTCTCCTCTGTATAGAAGGAACAGAAAAGAAATATGACTTGAACACTCAAGTGCTAGCTCTAAACTAAAGTGTTTGAGGTCCATAGTGTTATGCCAATTTCACAGAAGGGGAAACTGAGCCCAGGGAAGAATAAAGGACTTTTATCCAAGATCCCAAGCTGAGTGAGAGGCATGGACCAGTTGCATCTGATTCCAAAGCTACATTCTTTCCCCACCACCTTGCCTCTCCTGTACCTTGGTTGTGGGCAACCTATCCCATCCGAACACAGTACTCCACAGTCAGAGGCTCTGAATACTAGCTGTCAAGGCTCCAGCTCCGACTCACATCCAGGCCCTTTCCTTGGCTGTGAAGCCGACAGCCTGTTTACAGGACACAGGTCTGGGATGGCAAAGGCTCAGTGCCTGTTTGTCTGCTCCTGCCTTCTCCTCTCACTCAGACCTTCAGTGAGTCAGTTATGGTCATATTCATGGACGGTTTGTGCTGAGCTCACTCCAGCTTAGGGAAGGTGTCTGAGCCCTGAAGGTCACTGGGTGAAAGTGCCAGAGCAGACAGACAGATGACCTCTTGCCTCCTTGCCGGAGGGAGCTGTTTGTTGAGTAAAGAGTTCAAGAGCATCCTCTCCAAGTCCCAAACAGTCCTGAATCACCACCCCCACTTTCCGACCACAGATGTTTTCTTGCTCACAGCCAGGTTCCAAATGAGACAGGCCCTGCCGGATGGAGCCCTAGAAGAGACTGCGAGGCTTCCCTTGCAGCGGGGGAATGTGAATCTGACACGTTGTTTTCACCACTCGAAACCCGACATCCTGGTCCCTAGCCCAGTCCCGCCTCAGAATTCCCCCTTCTACAGCAGAGACGGCTACGTGCTCCCAAAGATTCCTGCACCACCCTCCTCTCCATAGAGTGGAATTGCCACTGGGACGTGGCTGCCCTGTCAGTGATGCCATTTCCCAGCATACCTTGCTTCTGGTGGGGTCATGTGACCACTTCTCACCAGTGAGCAGGCGGTGTGTCTCCCTCCTGGAACACCACATACCTTCTTTACCCTCATCGCAGACAGAAAGAAGCCACAGGAAGGAGCCCGGGTTCCTGACTCACCATGTGGAAGGTTTCTGAGACTAGGAACACCCATGGAGATGGAATGGTGATTGAGAAATAAAGCTTTATTATTTTGAAGCACTGAAAAATTCAGATTTACTGTTAAAGCAACTAACATTACTCTCGTTAGCAACCCCCAGGGTTGAGAGACAGCGTCTACTCTGGACACTTGATCTCAGTGACAAATTTCGCACTTTCTTGTGCACCTTCCTGCCATTTACTGCTTTTAACTCTCCTGATAGAAGCTTGCCTGTTCTATCACACGTCCAAGCCTTACCCATCATGTACTAATGTCAGTACAACCACTTCTAGAAATCCTTTCCTGAAATCTGCAACTGGGACTTCTGTCTCCCTCTCCTGAGCTCAGGCAGCAAAGCTTCTTAAGGCCATGCTAGCTTTGAAACCTGTTGATTCATTACTTGATCCCAGGTCTTATCTCCCCTCCCAGTTCCTTAGAAAAAGAACTCCACCTGCTTCAGCTATGCCTTCTCCATTTCAAGTACTGGGTAGCTCAGCAGATAAAGAATCCACCTGCATTGCAGGAGACCCTGGTTCAATTCCTGGGTTGGAAAGACCCCACTTAAGGAATAGGCTACCTACTTGAGTATTCTTGGGCTTCCCTGCTGGCTCAGATGGTAAAGAATCTGCTTGCAATGCAGGAGACCTGGGTTTGACCCCTGGGTTGGGAAGATATGCTGGAGGAGGCCATGGCAGCACACTCCAGCACTCTAGCCTGGAGAATCCCCATAGACAGGGGAGCCTGGCGGGCTATACAGTCCATGGATCGCAAAGAGTCAGACACGACTGAGCTACTAAGCATAGCACATGCTGGCACAAAGGTGGTATTTGGAAAGTTTACTAAGTTAATTCAAAATTATAAGTCAAGGGAAGACTCAGAAAAGGCAGATGATAAGAAGGAGTCTTTGAGTAAACCACGATGAGGTAACAAGTAAACACTGACACTGTTTAACAAAATACAACGTCACCTCTGACTCTACTTACAGACCCTCAGGGGTCAGGCAGCTCCCCAGAGCAGAGCTCCTCCAGTCAATGAGGTAGGATCCAGTTTCCTCCTATCCTGAGTCCTTTGCTTCTAACTGTGAAATATGGTTGCGAGATCATGGAAGTCTACCCAGGAAATTTTATAGGTAGTCTGGAATTGGTGTACCCTCTCAGTGCTTGAACTGTTGTGTATGAAACCAACAGCACTGGCATCTTTTGAGAACATGCTGAAACACAGAATTGTGGGCCTTCCCTAGACTTACTGAATCAATCTGCATTTTTATAGGATTCCTGGGGGACGGATATACCCATTACACTGTGAAAAAGCACTAGTGAACATCATTTATGCCCACATTCCACTGGCAGAAACTCAATCTCAAGACCCAAACTAATTGCAAAGGAAGGCTCAGAAAACTTTCCTACCCTGATGCCTAGATAGAGGAAGTGGATTTTGCTATATGCTGTGTGGAATAGCATCATGTAAGAAAGAAAGGGTCCATGCCCACCTCCAGGTCAGTTAAGTCATATAGTTACTCTCTCTGTTAGTCACCTGCTCTGCAATAGCCAGGGATGGATGGTGCTTCTATGCCTGGCTGAATAAGGGACAAGCTGTTTCAAGATGGCAGAATCTAGTGGAAGGGCGGAGACTGCCAACATATCTGGAGAGAGATGGAAGCCCAGTGAAAGGTCACGTTAAAAAAACCTCTCGGCCAATGACACTGAAAGAGCATTTAAGCAGTTAGTGTACCCTGAAGAAAAGAGCTCCCCTGTGCTCCCACCAGTGGTCATTCAACCAGTGCAAGAGGTTGCAAGCAGCCACAGCTGCAAGCTGAAACAAGCCATTGTTCATTTTCTGTGAAGTTTTGACCTGTTAGATGCAACTGTTCTCACAGTTTCCATTGGTCATTGTTTCTCATTGGTTCTCATTGTTCTTATTAGTTGAAATTTATTTTAATTATCCTATTTAATTTTTTAAGAACACAAGGATTTGAGGTCCGCATACTTTCATCTTTTCTTTATGATTGGTTAACTAAGTAGCACTGAGTGGAGCATGAAAAATGGAGAAAATGTTTAAAAATCCTTTTCATGTAAATATGTAGACCACTTGAGAAAACTCAGAGGCCTTTGTAATATTTTTTTCTTGATGGTGTTTTACTTGGGAAATGATGGTAAGCCAGCTCTGATCTTAAGTTTTAAAGTATTTCATTAAAATTTTAAAAAGAAAACAGAAAATTATTTTATAATAAGATTAGCTTCCATGTGCTAGACATGGGAAAAAAATCAACCCTGAAACAATCAAAATTTCTCCATCAACACGGAGAGTATAACTTTTGTAGCAGAGCATCTCTTGCCCAAATACAATGTATTTTTATTTTTAAAGCACAGGGAAATAAATTATCTAGAAACTCATTAGGAGAAAAGAAATCCTTGAAAAATATGTATCATGGAAAACATTTCTAGTGCTGAGTATAAATTAGCATTTCATATTCACTCCTGATTCTTTTTTAAAAAGTCTTTATTCAGTTTGTTACTGTATTGCTTCTATCATTTATATTTTGTTTTTTTGGCCATGAGTCATGTGGGATCCCAGCTTTCTGACCAGGGATTGAACCCTTACCCACTGCATTGGAAGGCAAATTCTTAACCACTGGACCACCAGGGAAGTCCCTCACTTGTGTGATTTAACAGTGGGAATCAATATGGTGTTACATAATTCATGCGTGAGCTTCTAGCATGAATGAGTAGTGTACATATGTATGCCATCAATTATGGGGAAATGCTTGCATTATTAAAGGGCCACATGTCTTTTCCTCTTCCTTTTGCTTTCATTTCTCTTCCTTGTGCTTTCATTCGAGGATAGACCACCTCTTTAGACAAACCATCCCTCTCATGGCTTCAGTAGCTATATGGTGACTCCCAAGTCTTCCTCTTGAATCCACCCTGCTCTTGAACTTTATACTTACGTGGCCAGTTCAATGTTGGACACTTGTTTCCAGGTGACTTAGGCCAAATGAAACCACCTGGATTGTCTATCTTGTTAGTTTAACAGTTAGGTAATTGACAGTGGACTTAGGTAAATAACCTTAGTAAATACCTAAATTAACCTTTCCTTGATGACTATCTGCAAAAGAGGAGGTAGGTGAGAATTATCTTCTTTCCATGGTCTTTTCTGCTTCTCTGATTCTAATGCACATCCTAAAATGAAATGTTAGTCCTGTATAATAAAAAGATACAATCTAAAGATAAGTAAAATTTCTAAGTTAGGAAGTAGCGAGAAAGTATGGGGAAAATAATTCAAAGAATCCCCACAATACCTCTTGAAGGAGGTGTTAATAACCCAGTTTGCAATAAGAAAACTAGACTCATTGAGATTAGAAAGTTCTAGCACTGGGATTCATAGTCATGTCTATTTGGCTTCCTATGGTCCACAGTTATGACCAACCTAGATAGCATATTCAAAAGCAGAGACATTACTTTGCCGACTAAGGTCCGTCTAGTCAAGGCTATGGTTTTTCCTGTGGTCATGTATGGATGTGAGAGTTGGACTGTGAAGAAGGCTGAGTGCCGAAGAATTGATGCTTTTGAACTGTGGTGTTGGAGAAGACTCTTGAGAGTCCCTTGGACTGTAAGGAGATCGAACCAGTCCATTCTGCGGGAGATCAGCCCTGGGATTTCTTTGGAAGGAATGATGCTAAAGCTGAAGCTCCAGTACTTTGGCCACCTCATGCAAAGAGTTGACTCATTGGAAAAGACCCTGATGCTGGGAGGGATTGGGGGCAGGAGGAGAAAGGGACAACTGAGGATGAGATGGCTGGATGGCATCATGGACTCAATGGACATGAGTCTAAGTGAACTCCAGGAGTTGGTGATGGACAGGGAGGCCTGGTGTACTGCGATTCATGGGGTCGCAAAGAGTCGGACACGACTGCGCGACTAAACTGAACTGAACTGATGGTCCACAGTAACACACAGAGAGGTTCTCTCTGCATCTAAGACCCTGAGTTTGCACTAGATTCTAAGAACACTTCTGGTTACATTAATGTGGACTTCACACCGACCCTCAGTCTCCATCATCCTCCACTTCAAGCCTCCTCCAGTTACCTGGGATCTCACCTGTGCCGAGCACATGACGTGTGCAAGGCCCTGGGCCTTAGTAGCAGCTCACTTCATAATCCTCCTGGTAAGTGGATACTGTTACTGCCTCCCATTGCCAGAGGGGGAAATTTACTCAGAGAAGTGAAATCCCAGCTCAAGGCACATAGCTGGATGAGGTGGATTTCAGATTTGAATCTACAGCTGTTGGATCACAAAATGATTGCTATTACTGATTGTAGGACCATCTAAGATTGGTGACCGTATAAACAAACAAAAAAAATCTAGCAGTTCAGTGCCTTCTTGATGGTGACTAGTGAGATCCATCTCAGGCCACTTTCCCTCTCCTGGCCATAGTCCTCCCGTCTGCAGGAGAGAAGCCTACTTCAGTACCCCTTGCAGTGGGGTTATCAAATGATCAAATCTGTTGTTAAGTAATCAAATCAAAGGAGTCACCACAAGCATTAAAAACAAGAAGAAAAAAAAAAAATCAGAGCAAAGATGGACATTGTTTCTCGACAAATACATACACTCATGCACACACACAAGCATATATAGGTGTGTGCGTGTGTGTGTGTGTGTGTGTGTGTACACGCGCGCGCACACTAGGTCATGACATGAGGTCAATTTGCCATTGTCACTGCCAATTTGCTGCTGTCAGGAGGTTGAAAATTACTGCTTTAAGGTACCTTTCAGACCAGGCACTTCGGACTGAGTTCTGACAATTTTTGAATGCAGACCCACTAGTTTCCTGGATATTCTGAAGACCAATAGGCAAAGGAAAACCTTAGAACCAGAGAGACATGGATTTGAATTTGAACTCTTCTACTTCTGACTTTACGCCCTTGGGCAAATCATGTCATCTCTTTGGGTTGCAATTTCATCATCTATAGCATTCAAGCAGTAATGCCGGTCTTATAGGATAATAATGAGACTTAAAAGAAAATGCAAATACTTAGCAGAATTCATAGCACAGTGTAACGCTCAAAATATGTTAATTACAACCATTATTATTAACCTAACTATTTTATTATGACCATTATCGTTATTTTCAAATTGCATCAAAATCGTTTATTTACACATCTCTTCCTAAACAGACTTACAAAGAAATCCCAGGTATTCTTTGTCATTATGTTTTCAAAGCACATTTTATTCAGTGCAAACTGATTATGTAGACAGTACCTCCAAAGTTAGAACTCAAACCAGAAGGTATAAAAACCACTCCCCACACCCTCCCACAAATTTCTGATAGAAATTTCATTCAGTTAAGGGCTCTTTGAAAAGACAACGTGGTCTTGAAAAGTAGTAACAGTAACAAAGAGTAAGCACAGTTAGGCATTTTATCCTTACAGTATGAGATCACCCACGTCATTTTATCTCAATCTCACAGCCTCACTGCAGGGGAAATAGTCAATATTATTTTCCTGTCCCACTACACAGACATGGATGCTAAAGCTCAAAGAGGCAGAATGACTTACCCAGTGCCGTAGAACCAGGAATACTGACTTCAAGCCATATGTTCTTTCACTTGTATCAGTGACTTTTTAAAAACTTGAGTTAAATTAACATATAATATTATGTTGGTTTCAGGTGAATGACACAGTGACTCAGTAATATTATACATCATGGCCTGATCACAGCAATAATACCAGTTATCATCCATCACCATACAAACTTGTTACAATAGTATTGACTACAGTCCCTATGTGTACACTCTATGCCCATGATTTTATACCTGGAAGCTTGTACCTCTTAATCCTCTTCACTTTTTTTTATCTCCCCTGCCCTTCCCCTCTAGCAACCACGAGTTCTTTCTCTGCGTCTGTGACTCTGTTTCTGTTTTGTTTAGTTGGTTTGTTTTTTAGATTCCATATGTAAGTGAAATCATGTGATGTTTCGTTTTTCCTGTCTGACGTTTCACTTAGTATAAACTTCCAGGTTTATCCATGTTACCACAAATGGAAGAATATCATTCTTCTTATGGATGAGTAATATTCCATTGTAGCTATATCCTGTGTGTGTGTGGGGGGGGGGTGTGTGTGCTCTGTAGCTTCAGTTGCTTTACAACTCTGCAACCCCATGGACTGTAACCCACCAGGCTCCTCAGTCCATGGGATCTCCAGGCAAGAATACTGGAATGGGTTGCCATACCCTTCTCCAGGGGATTTTCCTTACCCAGGGATCAAACCCACACCTCCTACATTGCAGGCAGATTCTTTAGCAACTGAGCCACCAGGGAAACCCCCTATATACCATATCTTCTTAAATATTAGGATGTGTGCAAGAACAACCAAGGGCCCATTCGAAAACATATCACCAGCCTCACTCCCAGAGATTCTTAGTTCTTTCATTGTGGACAAGCAGGATTTGGCTTCTAACAAGCACCTGCAGATGACTCTGATCCAGGTAGTCAAAGAGATGCACTGAGTCTCCTCAAGATGCCCACTCACAAGCAGGGGCCTTCCATCTGCAGCCTGGTAAACCTGTTAGTATATTTTCCAAAGACTGCTCTCAGTTGGATGGGCACGTAGGGAGCTGGAATCAAGAAAACTCAGCTTTTATTTTACTAATAGTTTCCATCCTTGACCAAGCCTTAGGCCCTGGTGCTGACAGTAGTAAGGGGGGCATCTTCAGAGTGTCTCTCTTTTCTAATCCACTCTTCATGACCCAAGAATCGGACCAACCTCTAACTACACTACACCATGGGGACTGGTAGGTTCCAGCATTCTGAAGGGCTTTGGGAGGGTGAAGATCCACCTTCTGAGAAGCCATCTTCAACTGCGTTAGCTGGAGTTGGTCCCTCCAAGCATGGCTCCTGCGTCCTTTGTATCCAGAGTAGTGTCATTGTTACTTATAAGCCTGTCACCCAGAAAGAGACCTCAGGGGAGCGTGGGCAAGGAAATCACTTTTTCTTCATGTTTCTATCCCCAGTACCCAGTCCCAGGCACTCAGCAGATGATTACAGAATGTGTGAACCAACAAACAAATGTGTGAATGGAGAACAAACAGAATCATGACTTATTCATATTATAGTGTTTAATGAAACTTTCCTAGATGCTTTTGTCTTTTATTAGGTTTGACCATCTCTAGAATTCAAAGGAGATTTTTTTTTTTTGACCATGATAAAACCTTCTTTTATTTTCTTGGAATACTTTAAAAACATAAAAAGGAACACTTCTCATGAAGCTATAAAAATGATGTGCAATGAACTCTGTGGTTTGTGAGACATGAAACACCATAAACTGTTTTGAAAAGATAATTTTACTGGAAACAATATATTTGGAAACTAATTAGCCATCTCAATTGCCAAACCTTGGCCTGCTAATCCCCTCGAGAAATATGGGGCATGAGGCTTTGTGGTGCAACCAACAATGAACATTTCACAGAATGATTTTCCCAGGACAGGTCTTATGCATCCAGACCAATGTTCTAACGGCATTCTCTCGATCGCCCTCTGACAAAGAGGGTAGCATTCCCATTTCACAGCTGTAGTGACTGAGAGTCAGAAATCACATGGCTAATAAAAGGTGATGTGTGTGTGTGTGTGTGTGTGTGTGTGTGTGTGCTCAGTTATGTCTGACTCTTTGCCACCCGCTGGACTGTAGCCAGCCAGGCTCCTCTGTCCATGGGATTTTTCAGGCAAGAATACTGGAACGATTGCCGTTTCCACCTCCAGGGGACCTCCCGGACTCAGGGAGCGAACATGCTTCTCCTTCATCTTCTGCATTGGCAGGAGGATTCTTTTACCACTGAGTCATCTGGGAAGCCCCTAAATAAGAGGTGGAGCTGGATCCAAGCCTAGGTCCTTTTGAATCTCAGTCTCTAGACTCCATGTTAACTCTCAGGCTAAAAGCACTTCTAATGAACTCTTGTTCAGTTGCTAAATTGTATCTAACTCTTTGCAACCCCATGAACTGTAGCACACCAGGCTTCCCTGTCCTTCACTATCTCCTGGAGTTGCTCAAACTCATGTCCATTGAGTCAGTGGTGCCATCTAACCATCTCATCTTCTATCACTCTTCTCCTCCTGCCCTCAGTCTTTAATACAAATCAGTGAAAATCCAGGCCAAAAAAAAAAATGCTTTCCTTCTCAAAGAACCCCTTTGACCCCTTTCTCAGTCTCCCAGGCCACATGCTATGAACTGTATAAAACATTGTCTGCAGCTGTTGCTCCATTACCCTGAAGCTCTCATGTCATGTGGACCCTCAGAAAAATCAGGCTGCAATGAAAAGACAATACAATTTAAAAATAAATACTCATCAAATAAAGTTTGGAATGAATTGAAAATAAGATACAGGACCCATAACCTAAAGAGTGTAAAGTAGTTGATATTCCCTTGGAGAAATATATGGAATCATAGCAGGTAGCATACAATACTATGTCTTTTTGCTTTTCCATTTAACATTTTTTGAGGTGCAATTGATGTATAAGTTTCAGGTATACCACATATATCACAATTTTTAAAGGTTATATTTCATTTAGAATTATGATGAAATATTGGCTATATTCTCTGTGTTGTACCATATATTCTTGTATCTTATTTATTTTATACATAGTGACTTGTACCTCTTGATCCCCTACCCCTATCTTGCCCCTACCCACTTTCCAATTTATATTTATGCAGACACACTCTGCCATGCATTGAAGTAGTCTTCGTGGCTTTTACTGGGTGCATAATATTCTGCTGAGGAGATATCCACTAATTCAGTTCGGTTCAGTCGCTCAATCATGTCTGAATCTTTGCAACCCCATGGACTGCAGCACACCAGTCTTCCTTGTCCTTCACCAACTCCCAGAGCTTGCTGAAACTCATGTCCATCAAGTCGGTGATGCCATCCAGCCATCTCATCCTCTGTCGTCCCCTTCTCCTGCCTTCAGTCTTTCCAGCGTCAGGGTCTTTTCCAATGAGTCAGCTCTTCGTTACATACTTAGGTTATATTTAGTTGTTCATTACTCTATGCAATTCTATAATAAACAGCTTTGTAATCAAAGCCTTTTAGAAAACCTTATGTTTTTGACATTAGGACACATCCCCAGAAATGGAATTAGAAGTCTTCTAGGTTTGAACACCACACCAGCTGCTGAGCTCTTTCTGAACGTTTATGCTATTCTGCCTCTCATCACCAATGCAGTTCCTTTATCTGGACCAGGGTGACCTTCCTCGGAGCCCCACACTCAGAAAGCTCTCCATTGGCTTAAATGCTCAGTGAGCACCATTCTGAAATCAGGAGCAATCTTATCTTTGCATATGGATTTGTGAGTAAAGTCTGACGGACCCTGGGAAGAGTTAGGTGAGCAGAAGAGATATGGGTAATGCGTGTCCACCATTCACATGTTGTGTCAGCCATGCCTCATGAGCAGAAAATTCTGGGGAACCTGCAGTGTGTGGGAGTTCAGAGGGCTGAGAGGAAACACATGTTTTTCTTCTATGACTAAAGAAACTGGGGGGATCAGGGTGCTGACCTTGCTAAGAGGCCATGCTTTTTGCTACACTCAGAACTTGCTTCACAGGAGCCCTGCCACAAGTTTTTGTGCCTGCGTGAGCTCAGTCACATCTGACATGTTTGCGATCCTATGGACTGCAGCCTGCCAGGCAAGAATACTGGCAGGGGTTGCCATTTCGTATTCCAGGGGATCTTCCCCATCCAGGGATCAAAACTGCATTTCTTACATCTCCTGCGTTGGCAGGCAGCTTCTTCACCACTGCGCTATCTGGAAAGGTGATGTCACAAGTTTTAGCCAGCAACGTGGTTCCATTTCCTTGCAGTCCATCCTTACTCACCAGTGGGCCAAAAGTCAAGAACGTTGTTAGAATGTGCACTTAACAAGAAGTGGGTTAGAAACAGCTAAGTTAGTTTGCTACAGACTTTACACTGTTCTGGTAACAGTGAAAAGCATCTGCATGCATGCATTGATACAAACTACAGAATATGAATTTCAAATGTAGCACAATTGCAGAAGGTAGTTTTGGTGATTCCATATAGGAGTCTGCCTCCTCTTTTAAAATGAACTCAGTCACTTTGAGGGAATCAGAGGACTGTACTAAGAGTCATCTTCCTCTTCCTCCTCCCTACCCTGCTCTATCTACCTTCTGGCTCAACTGTCAGCTGATGATTTTCCCACAAACTAATCCAAGACCAAGTGACTGGCCATCACTTCTCTAGATGGTGACTGGTCAATAGCACTGTTGGTTTGGGGATGAGTTTTGGTAAAAGGCAAATGGGCTACTGTTTCTTTATTGTCCCATTCTCTCTAAGGCTTAGGTTCTATATTTACCTACCCGCTGGTAATTTTTTACAGCCTCATTCTGCTGAATATTGCTCTCCTTTAGGTTAAGGCTTCATTTCTGAAATATAGCACTTGAACTTTGGATAGCTGTAAATTCACTCTTGCTCTTATGAATTGACTCTTCTTTGTAAAATTACCAAGTTTTCCTTCTAAGGACATTATTACAGCAAGCTCATTTTATGTTTTATAGCCCCGTGTGCAAAATCCCCTCAGTTGATAACCCATAGCCTGGAGAAGAACACTCCTACCCCTAGGGCCTTTGTTCTCAGATGTCACTGCTCATTAGGAGGAGTGGAGGAGCCTCACAGAGTGGGACAGCCTGGGTCTCACCTATATGATTCTGATTCAGTGGATCTGGGGTGCCCTGAGAGTTTTGTTTTGTTTCTATTTTTTGGCCAGGAAATGTAGCATGCGATTTTAGTTCATCAACCAGGTACTGAAAACACGCCCCCTGGCAATGGAAGCATGGAGTCTTAACCACTGGACTGCAGGGAAATCCCATAGGCTCTGAGAGCTTTAAAGGCTTTCCAGACAATTCTCTATGCAATCCCAGTTTGGGAGGTGCTTAAGGCCACCACTCTAAAATCTCATTTTTTCAATTTCTAAGGAGGAAATCCATCCAGCTGGCTCAGTCAGACCACCAGCCTCCACTTTGGTAGGACTGAGCAAATAATTACCTTGATCCTGCTGCCTGACTGGCCTAATCCTAGGCCCTTTGGCAGCAGTGAATAAGCTAAGCTCCCAGCCTGGAGGAGCTTCCCAGATGGAGGGCAGGTGAGAAGGTCAGCAACTAGGATGGGAGGAGTGTATCAGTGCAGTATCAGAACAGTTACAGCCAGAAGCCCAGAGGACATAGGACACTTGTGTAGCCTCTGCCCAGGGACTTGCAGAGCATTGTGCCAATGGCGGGGGGCTTTGCAGGTGGTGCTCATGGTAAAAACCCTCCTGCCAATGCAGGAGATGCAAGAGACCCAGATCCTTGGGTCAGGAAGATTCCCTGGAGAAGGAAATGGCAACCCACTCCAGTATTCTTGCTGGGAGAATTCCACAAGTATTCTTGCTGGGAGAATCCCAATCCGGACAGAGGAGCCTGGTGAGCTATAGTCCATGGGGTCACAAAGAGTTGGACATGACTGAAGTGACTTAGCATTCACACATGTGCCAATGGGGTATCAAGCAGAAAAACAAAAAAAGCCTATAAAACAGTGAGCTCTACAGCAAGAACGCTGTCTTGTTTGACTTTGTGTCCCAGAGGACCAACACAGTGCTGGCCCACAGTAACACAATGCTGGTCATCAATAAATGTTTCAAGAATAAACAGACAGTCCTATTTGTAGCATAAGATGCTTGAAGGACTGAAACCAAAAAGGTTGGAAAGCTATGTCTGAGCCAGATTGTGCAACACTGGAAAGTTCTTGAGCTGGGCAGTTCCATCATCTGAGCTGTTGGTTGGAAAACAAATCTGGGAGTAGACATAGGCAATGCTTTGTTTGGAGACTAAACCTGGAGATGGTTTAGGAAGCGAGAGTTCAGAAATGGGGGGCAGATGCTAATGGGGTCCTGAACTATGCCAGAGAAAGTGGGGATAAAATGGAAAGTCAGGCTAGGAGATGGCACACTGATGTGTTTAGGAAAGAAGCCTTATTTAAGGATATCTCACCCGGAGCCTCTCCTACCTAGACAGCCCAGAGAACCTCAGAAGCTACCATTGCCACCTAATCTGACTCTTTAGACAGGATGGACACAGACAAGAACATCTGCTCCCTAGTCCTTCCCCAATCAGTCCCCTCTGCGTTCCCAGAGCCCACCTGTAGTAGTCACAGGCTGTTGAAGTAGATACTTTTGAAATGTCTGCTCTGCTTTGACAGTGAATCCGAAGCCCCAGCTGAAAGAGTTAGTGATAGAAAAGAGGCACTAACTTTGAATCCTACCTCTTACTGGTTACTTGGGCAAGTTACTTGCCTTACAGGGCCTTTACTGCCTATGTGAATGAAAATTGCTCAGTTGTGTCCAACTTTTTGTGACCTCATGGACTGTAGCCCACCAGGCTTCTCTGTGCATGGAATCCTCTAGGCAAGAATGCTGGAGTGGGTAGCCATTCCCAAACTTTACCATCCAGAAGGAAGAATAGTAGTGTCTGCCTCCTTGGGCTGTAGGCAGAGCTAACTGAGGAGACACACGGGAAGCCTGTAACAACACTGCTGCAGAGACAGTGCCGTATTTGGTGACAGCACTTTGCCCTTTAGTTCACCCCTCACAGATTGCCAGTGTGCACACTTACTGCCCAGGTGAAAGAGGCCTACACAAAGTCCCCTGTAGGCCTCAGCTCAGAGGCTCAGAGCAGGAAGAGGGCTGAAGAGGTTGTGCTATCCCAGTCTTTGCAGGTGATACAATCCAACCTCCCATTTTATGGACTGGGACATTAGGCCCAGAGAAGGGCTGCCAATTTCTCAGACCCACCAGCACCTTGAGGTGCTTGGGGAGACTCTTATTAACCAGAGGGAGGAGAGGCAAGGCTGCCCAGGTTGTGGCATGTCCAGCCCTGCTCCCTGCCCCACCCAGCCCCCTAAGCCCCTAGAAAGCCTTCTGGAAAAACAGATCCAAGTGCTGACCTGGGAGGCTGTTTTGTTTCCCTCCAGCTTGAGGGTTAAGGTGCCAAAAACCTCCCTAGAAAACTCTCTTCCCAGGAGATCTTTGCTACAACTGATTCAACATGTCTGACTACCTCCTGTGGGCACTCAGAACTGGAAGCTTTATCCTAATCAACCTCAAACATTCCGCCCCACACAAATTAATCACCTTCACTAACAACAAGACAGAAGATGCTCCATCCACTTTTAAATAGAAATGCACCTTTGTAACAGCTATTCAGTCATTGAGGGTCACCACAGACCAAATAGGGAGAGAATGAGGAGGGATCAGGATTAGCAATGACTCTTTCCCCAGCAAATTAGATTAACCAAAAAGTCCCTGTCTTTGTCCAATTGACAAGGATGGTTCTTTTTGTGTGTTAACTTGCCTGGGCCGTGGGGTGCCTACATATTTGGTTAAACATCAATCGGGGTGTATGAGGGTGTTTCTGGATGAGATTAGCCCTTGAATCAGTAGACTGAGTAAAGCAGATTGCCCTCCCTGAAGTGGATGGGCCTCATCTAAGTCCTTTGAAAGCCTGAATAGAATAGAAAGCTGAGTCAGGAGGAATTCACCCTCTCTGTCTGTCTTCAAGCTGGGAAATCAGTCTCCTCCTGCCTTTGGACTCAGGGTCAAGCTGGAATTTGCACCAAGGGCTCGCCCGGTTCCCAAGGCTTCAGATTCAGACAGGAATTTACACCATCAGCTCTGGGTCACCAGCTTACCCACTGCAGCTCTTGGGACTTAACCTCCATACATAACTGCATCAGCCAATTCTTTGCACACATATACATATATATATATGTACACACACATGTCTATGTACACAAATGTATGCATACATATATATAGTCTATTGGTTCTGTTTCCCTGGGGAACCCAGGCCACTACAGTAACATGAAGGACCTTCACGCACATTCGTGTTTAATTCTCACGCCAGTCTTCAGCAGAGGGAAAGGCCGAGCACTAGTGGTTTTTGTCCGCTTGGGCTACCACAACAAAATGCCATAGACAAGGTGATCTTGTCAGTAGAAGGTGATTCTTCACAGTTCTGTACAATAGGAAATTCAAGACTGACCTGCAGGCTGGTTTAGCTCACTGTTGGAGCACTCTTCATGGCTTCGTGCCTTCTTGCCACGTCCTCACAAAGGGAGAAAGAGCTGCCGGGGGCTCTCTCTTGTCCTTCTCATAGGGCACTAATCCCATCATGGGTGCCCCACCTTCATGATTCTGTCTGACCCTAACACCTCTCAGAGGCCTCATCTCTACAAAGCATCACTTTGATGATCAGACTTCCATGTATGAATTTTGGAGGACATCTGCATTCAATTGATAACAGTGTTTCCCCTCATTTCACAAATGAGAACACAGAGCTGGGGAAAGTGAGGTAACTTGGCAAGTCACCAAGCATATAAAGTACAAGAGTCAGAACTGAAAGCAACGTTTCTCCTGCAGATGCCATTCTGGCCTCTACAACCATGGTTTTTATGTGAGCTGTCTAACATATAGCAAGGACTTTGCCTTTAGAAATAGCCAGTAAAGATAGGAAAACTTAAGTTGCACTCTCTTGCTAGTTATTTGGGACTACTAATTAAAATGACAAGCCAGACTTCATTTTTCACTCATCAGATGAAAATCAGTAAAAATTAAAAGGCTAATATCTAGTGTCAGTGAGGGAGGGGGAATGGCACGCTCTTAAAAACTGCTTGCAGGAATGTACGTCAGTGGATTCTTGAGGGCAATTTGGCAGAATCCATAACAATTTTAAGCATTCATTCTCTTTAATCAAGCAATTTGAGTTCTTGATACCTACCTCGGGGAAATACTTTCACACGGATACAAAGAGGTGTACACTGCCTTTTCAGGATCAATGAAACACTGGTAGCACCATGTTACCAGATGGTAGGAAATGGCTAAAAGACCTTGAGGTGCATCAAGCCTTTGGCATCTGTGAAACCAACCAAAAGAATGTGGTTGATTTGTATATTCTGACAGAGGTTGGTTTATTCAGTTTAAAAAATAAAAGTAAACTGTGGGGTAGGTATAGCCAAATTCTATTTATGAGATTTTTTTAAAAAGACCATAATGTCTACATTATATGTTATGTCTATAAGTGTATAATTTCATTAAAAACATCAAGGACACATATTCATGAGGGAAAATGGGAGAAAAATGCTCTTTTGTTCTGAAAATGTATTGATTGAGATTTCACAGACTACATTCGTGTTACTGTTTTTATAATTACAATAAAGAAATATATGCATAAAAGAATGGGAGAGAAGGTGCTTTCCTTTACAATGTTTCCTTCTCCTTCTTCTAAGGATGATGCCTCCAGGTTGACAGGATAGGGTGATTGCCTCAATATTCTAAGCAAGAAAGCAGGGCATCTGAGGGGGAGAAATCCGAGTAACAAGATAGGTTAGTGACAAAGCCAGGACTAAGATCTGAGTAGCTGGGCTTCCCTGGTGGCTGAGATAGTAAAGAATCTGCCTGCAATGCAGGAGACCCAGGATCTATTCCTGGGTTGGGAAGATCCCCTGGAGAAGGGAATGGCAACCTACTCCAGTATTCTTGCCTAGAGAATGCCATGGACAGAGGAGCCTGGTGGGCTACTGTCCATGGGCTGGTAAAAAGTCAGACACAACTGAGCAGCTAGCACTTTCACTTTCCCATTCCACTTCCAGTGCTCCGTGGACGGCATCCTTCGCTTCACTCATCTTCCAGAGTCTTCACACCACCTTGCCCACGATGAAAGGAAGCGATCAACCCGTCCTTTCAAGAGAACCTCCAACTCTTAAAGAACAATAAGGCTTCAAGATTCTCCTTCTCCCTCTTTGTTTTTAAAGCACTGCTGGGACTGAGGGCAGAGTCCTCAAATCTCTGCTTGAAGCCAGCAGGTTCAGTGTTGAGAAGGCCTTGTCTGATGTTCCGTCCGATTTCCATTCAAGTAAATCTCGTTTTGCTGATGTCTGTGAAGTCTGACTTTATAGCAGAGAGCTCTCCTAGAACTCTGTCTTTAATAAAAGGGGAAAGAAGTGGAACTACTAATTTAGTTTCTTTAAACGGCATGTATTTTCATGCACATTAAGTCCATCTGTTGGTGAAATGGATGCCTTTGCACAGTGTATAATTTGATAAAACCCAAAAGAACTCAGAGCTCCCAGCTTGAAGCAGAAATAGAGAAAGTGGCTGGGAACCTGACTCAAGTGGAGAAATCCAAACACTATTTTTAGAACTAAAACCTGATTAAAAAAAAAAAAATACCCATCAGGGAGACGGATTAGTGTTCTCCGCATAAGTGTCTCTCAGCACATTTGAACGGCTTGAGGGACCAAGATCAAAGGGCCCAGTGTCCCTGCAGTTCATTTACTGGCAAGGTCTTGTTTGAAGCACCATGCAATGTCTGAGCCCCTCGCTCCTGCCTTCACAACGCCCAGCAGCTCCCCACTAGCTACAGAGAGCTTACAAGCTAGCAGCCACACTTCATTTTGCTAGTGCAAAGAATTCTAAAATTTGAAATGCTGGCATTTCACACTAATAATCAGAAATTTCTCAGGAAAAAAAAAATCAGAAGATCTGGCCACATGGGGTCCAAATTCCCACAGAGCTTTAATGGGTTGAGGCTGAGTAGTGTAGTCACACCCTTAGACAGCGTTCACTTCCTTCCACAATCCCTACCTGTAAATGCCTGACCTCTAGGGACACTTGAAGTTGCAGTACCTGGTCTTGAGAATTATTGTCTAAACTCCTCAGAAGGATGTTGAAGACCCTTCACTACTGGCTTCTGGCCAGCTCCTCCATCTTTATCCTCTCCCAGTTCTTTACCTATTTATTTAGTCAGGAAGACTTCACTGAAAGAGGCTGTGTACCAGGCTGTGTGCTAAGTGTGTACGGAGTTGAATGAAATGCATTTATCAGTCAAGGTCCCAGGAGGTACACACGTAAACTAGGAAAGCTCAAGCAGTACTGGCTGAAGGGTAGAAGGGCTTCAGAGAGAGTGTAGCACACTGAGCTCAGAAGTTCTGGGACTGACAGTACCTCTAGGCCTGGAGGAAGGAGTTGCTTACTGCAGAGAAGCTACGACTACAGCTATAGCCAGCCCAAGATAGCCCTGCAGAGTAAGAGTTCGGGGAAAGATCACCTGCGCTCTCTCTCCTCCCTACCTCCAGTCTTCTCTGGGGACTCACACCTTGGCCAGAGCCAGAAGCAAAGGGCAAGGAGGCTTCCTGATGCTGTTCACAAAGGTCAGCTTCCCTGGACGGAGAACAGAGCAAGAAAAGGGCAGAGTGGATCAGAGGTGCAAAGAGATGATACTGAGCCAGCCCGTTCTGTCCTTCTGGAAACTCAGTCTAGTGAGAAGAAAGACAAGACCCAGGACTTCCCTTGTGGTCCAGTGGTTGTGACTCTGAGCTCCCAATGCAGGGGGTCTAGGGTTCAATCCTGGTTGGCAAACTGGACCCCAGATGCCACAGTAAGATCCCGAATGTAGGATCCATGTGCTTCAACTAAGACTCAATTCAGTTCAGTTCAGTAGCTCAGTCGTGTCTGACTCTTTGCAATCCCATGGGCTGCAGTACGCCAGGCCTGACTGTCCATCGCCAACTCCCAGAATTTACTCAAACTCATGTCCATTGAGTTGGTGATGCTGTCCAACCATTTCATCCTCTGTTGTCCCCTTCTCCTCCTGCCTTCAATCTTTCCCAGCATCCGGGTCTTTTCCAATGAGTCAGTTCTTTGCATCAGTTTCAGCATAAGTCCTTCCAATGAATATTCAGCACTGATTTCCTTTAAGATGGACTGGTTGGATCCCCTTGCAGTCCAAGGGACTCTCAAGAGTCTCCTCCAACACCACAGTTCAAAAGCATCAATTCTTTGATGCTCAGCTTTCTTTATAGTCCAAGTCTCACATCCATACATGACTACTGGAAAAACCATAGCTTTGACTAGATGGACCTTTGTCCACAAAATAATTTCTCTGCTTTTTAATATGCTGTCTGCTGCTGCTGCTGCTAAGTCGCTTCAGTCATGTCTGACTCTGTGCGACCCCATAGAAGGCAGCTCACCAGGCTCCCTCATCCCTGGGATTCTCCAAGCAAGAACACTGGGGTAGGTTGCCATTTCCTTCTCCAATGCATGAAAGTGAAAAGTGAAAGTGAAGTCAGTCCTGTCTGACTCTTAGCAACCCCATGGATATCCCTGCAGAGCAAGAGTTCGGGGAAAGATCACCTGCGCTCTCTTAGCAGCCTACCAGGCTCCTCCATCCACGGGGTTTTCCAAGCAAGAGTACTGGAGTGGGGTGCCATGGCCTTCTCCAAATATGCTGTCTAGGTTGGTCATAGTTTTTCTTCCAAGGAGCAAGCGTCTTTTAATTTCAAGGCTTGGTACAGTCAAATAAATTTTTTAAAAAGAAAGATGAGACCAACAAACAATGCCAGGGAAATAGGGGCAGAATTTTGTTAATAGTATCACGGTGGGCTATAGGAGCTCAGAGGGGTTAACTACCCAGGCAAAGGCAGTCAGAAGCCTCTCCCTTCCCCCTTGCCCACAAAAACAAAGGAAAAAGAAAAAAAGAAAACAAAAAACCACAGAGATAGAAAGCACTGAAGAACAAGGACATAGATAAAGGTGAGGAAAGAGAGAGATGGCATGTCAAAGGGAGGGAGATTTTGTCAATTAGACTTCACAGGCACTGCATACTCAATCCGTGGGTTGCCCAGTGTTCCCCAAATGTCTCTGGCTCTTTCACACCTACAAGCCTGTGCATGGACCCTTCCTCAGCTGGGAGAGCTCCCCTTCACCCTTTTGGGGAAGTTGCCGCATCCTCTCTAATCAATTCCACTTCTGGGTGCACCCAACAGAAATGTAAACATACATATACCAAAGACACATCAGAAGGCTCACAACAACATTACACATTGGGACAAAGGCTCACTGGGCCTCCCCAAGGGCTCAGCAGTAAAGAATCCGCCTGCAGTGTAGGAGACACAGGAGACTAGGGTGCAGTCCCTGAATTGGGAAGATTCCCTCGAGGAGGGTATGGCAACCCACTCCGGTGGAGTTGCTGGAAAAATCCCATGGACCGAGGAGCCTGGCTGGCTATGGTCCTTGAGGTCACAAAGAGTCAGGCACGACTGAAGAGATGGAGCACATATGCACGCAAAGTCCCATCAACAGAGACTGGCTCATTAAACCCTGATATATCCATAGAAGAGAACACCATACGGTAACGAGGGTCCATGGTTTACAATCCCGGGTAAAAATATGAAACAATACACAAATATGATATTGAGTTAAAGAAACCAGACAAAAAATAGTACATCTTTTATCAGTAAGATTCCACTGATAAAAAGTTCAAAAACAGGCAAAGTCAATCTGTGGTGTAAGAATTCAGGATAGTAGTTACCCCTTAGTAAGGTGGTAGTTACTGCAGAGTAACACAAGGAGGGCTCTGTAGTGTTACTAATGTCTCACGAGCTGGGTGCTGTCACATGGGTTCATAAGAATTCATTCAACTGTACATGTATGTGTGCTTTTTGTCACGTTATATTTTAAGCCTCCTTCACTGGGAAATCGCCCCCAAGTTATTGAATAATAGAGGCTTCATGTCCAAAGAACTCAGAAAACTCTTCTGTAAAACTCACCCAAGACATCTGAAAACCACCAAGGAAAGGCAAATGACACAAAAAAGTTTTTTTAACCATACACCAAAAAACTCAATTTAATCAGGGTAGGAACCATAGATCAAATTGCCAACATCTGCTGGATCATGGAAAAAGCAAGAGAGTTCCAGAAAAACATCTATTTCTGCTTTATTGACTATGCCAAAGCCTTTGACTGTGTGGATCACAAGAAACTGTGGAAAATTCTGAGAGATATGGGAATATCAGACCACCTGACCTGCCTCTTGAGAAATCTGTATGCAGGTCAGGAAGCAACAGTTAGAACTGGACATGGAACAACAGACTGGTTCCAAATAGGAAAAGGAGTACATCAAGGCTGTATACTGTTACCCTGCTTATTTAATTTCTATGCAGAGTACATCATGAGAAACACTGGACTGGAAGAAACACAAGCTGGAATCAAGATTGCTGGGAGAAATATCAATAACTTCAGATATGCAGATGACACCACCCTCATGGCAGAAAGTGAAGAGGAGCTAAAAAGCCTCTTGATGAAAGTGAAAGAGGAGAGTGAAAGAGTTGGCTTAAAGCTCAACATTCAGAAAATGAAGATCATGGCATCTGGTCCCATCACTTCATGGGAAATAGATGGGGAAACAGTAGAAACAGTGTCAGACTTTATTTTGGGGGGCTCCAAAATCACTGCAGAAGGTGACTGCAGCCGGTGACTGCAGCCGTGAAATTAAAAGACGCTTACTCCTTGGAAGAAAAATTATGACCAACCTAGATAGTATATTCAAAAGCAGAGACATTACTTTGCCGACTAAGGTCCGTCTAGTCAAAGCTATGGTTTTTCCTGTGGTCATGTATGGATGTGAGAGTTGGCTGGGAAGAAGGCTGAGCGCCGAAGAATTGATGCTTTTGAAGTGTGGTGTTGGAGAAGACTCTTGAGAGTCCCTTGGACTGCAAGGAGATCCAACCAGTCCATTCTGAAGGAGATCAGTCCTAGGATTTCTTTGGAAGGGATGATGCTAAAGCTGAAACTCCAGTACTTTGGCTACCTCATGGGAAGAGTTGACTCATTGGAAAAGACCCTGATGCTGGGAGGGATTAGGGCCAGGAGGAGAAGGGGACGACCGAGGATGAGATGGCTGGATGGCATCACGGACTCAATGGACATGGTCTGAGTGAACTCTGTGAGTTGGTGATGAACAGGGAAGCCTGGCGTGCTGTGATTCATGGGGTCACAAAGAGTCGGACACAACTGAGTGACTGAACTGAACTGATGCCAACCCCGGACAGCCTCTGCTCATAAAAAGACTGTAACTCTAGGCTGAGGGGTCTCTGACTTTCTCATCAAGGAGGAGGCCTGTCATTAATATTCCTCCCATGAGCCCCACATAATGATAGAGGATGAAATTTTTTAAAGATGTTTACTCTGTCATCACCCATTTGTTTCAATCCAGACATTTACGTAGACCTGTCAACCTGGCCTTGGGACCAGCACAGAGAACCAAGGCGCCTGCAATGTTGCTGTTGTTGTCGTTCAGTCGTTAAGTCGTGTCCAACTCTTTTCAACCCCATGAACCACAGTACGCCAGGCTTCCTCGTCCTTCATTTTCTCCCAGAGCTTGCTCAAACTCATGTGCACTGAGACAGTGATGCCATCCAACCATCTCATCCTCTGTCACCCCTTCTCCTCCTGCCCTCAGTCTTTCCCAGCATCAGGGTCTTTTTCAAAGAGTTGGCTCTTTGCATCAGGTGGCTTCAGCTTCAGCATCAGTCCTTCCAGTGAATATTCAGAGTTGTTTTCCTTTAGGATTCACCGGTTTGAACTCCTTGCTGTCCCAGGAACTCGCAAGAGTCTTCTCCAGCACCACAATTCAAAAGCATCAGTTCTTAGGTGCCGGTCAAAGCTATGGTTTTTCCAGTAGTCATGTAAGGATGTGAGAGCTGGACCATCAAGAAGACTGAGCTCCAAAAAATGGATACCTCCAGTGGGATGTGTAATTCCAGCTCAAAGCAGATTAATGTGATAGTTTAGTTTATCCAGGAATATCCATTGAAGGGGCTCCATGTAGGGTTTCTGTGATTAATTTTGTGTTGTAGGCATTCACTCAGAGCCCTTATTTCTTTTTCTCACATCTCTCAAGATGGCACCCCTAAGTCGACACCACATATTAGTTCCCCAGGTCACAGACCAAAGAGACTTTGGGTTTAGTCTACCCAAAGATATTTCTTGGTACTACTTCCTGACTTCTTTTCAATGATCAGCAGAAAATGATATGGTCTTTGTGGTGCTGCATAAGCCAAGTGAAATGAAAGATGATTATTTTAATAATATCAATGTGATGCTAGTCACTCGATCATGTCTGACTCTTTGCCACCTCATGGATGGTAGCCCACCAGGCTCCTCTGTCCATGGCATTCTCCAGGCAAGAATACTGGAGTAGGTTGCCATTCCCTTCTCCAGGGGATCTTCCCAACCCAGGAATGGATCCTGGGTCTCCTGCATTGCAGGCAGATTCTTTACCCTCTGAGTCACCAGGGAAAAATGCCAATACTGGGTGCCATTTCTGCAGCATCTCTTGGGCGCTGCCACTCTCCTTGCACCAACATGTGTTCCTGAGGGCTGCGAAGTCAGATAGCATGAGTTCAAATTCCACCTCTGGTCCTTACTGGCTCAGTGACCTTAAGTGAGCTGGTTCTTGGACTCTGGGTCCCCATTTTCTTATCTGTAGGATGGGCCTCCTACCATAGTTAGGCCACTGAGCTATTAGAATGATTGAATGCATCTCATCCATGAGAACACAAGGCCTAGCACTTGGCACAGAAGGATTGCTCAGAGAAGAAATTCTGCTTTCTTCCCAACAGCCCTTTCAAGAAAGCATCATTATCCCCAAAGGAAAACCTGTGGCTCAGACACTTGCCAGGATCACACAGCAATTGAATGGCAGATGCAGGCTTTTTTTTTTTTTTGGCTGTGCTGGATCTTCATTTCTGCATGTGGGATTTCTCTAATTACGACGCAAAGGCTTCTTTTTTTGTAACATATGGGTTTCTCTAGCAGCAGCAGCACATAGTCTTAGCTGCTTCACAGCATGTGGGATCTTGGTTCCCAGACCAGGGATCGAACCCACATTCCCTGCCTTGGAAGGTGGATTCTTTATACCACAGAACCGCCAGGGAAGTCCCATATCCAGATCTTTAGCTCTTGCCCTTGACATCAGAGTCTGATCTCTTTCCACCAGTAAACCTCCACTGAATGCCTCAGGAGTTGCTTCCAATCCCTCATAAACACAGAGTATTTTTGAGAGAAAGGATATGTTGAATATTTTACTTGATTATTTTAAATAGCAAAATTAGGTAAGACTTTTGCCTTTGTCATAAAAACCACTGTTCGAATGTCATTGTTTACGGACTCAGGAGTTTGATTATTTTAGTCGCTAGGCTGTGCCCAACTCTTTTGCGACCCCATGGACTGTAGCCCCGCCAGGCTCTTCTGTCCATGGGATTTCCCAGGCAAGAACACTGTAGTGAATGCCATTTCCTTCTCCAGGAGATTTTCCCGACTCAGGAATCAAGCTTGTGTCTCTTCCATTGCCAGACAGGTTCTTTACCATTGCGCCTCCTGGGAAACCCTAATTTTGTGAATATTGCCTATCTTGTTTCACTCTTTAGCAAAAGACTCAGGGAACCTTGGCCAAGCCACATGATCTTGGACATCCTCTTCCATCTCAACTGGGCCTTGGTTCCCCTTTATGTAGAACCAGATAGTGAATGAAGGCGCCTGCAGTTCCTGCAGCCTTGACAGTGGAAATCTCACTCTTGATGTCATTCCAGGGCCTGTTACACACGTGAGCAGCTGAGCTTCCAACTGCCCTGTCTGTCTGATTCTTGCTCTTTTCTTCCTGAACTGTGTCAGAGGGGAAAATAAAAAAAAAAGAAGAAAATCCAACATCTGTTTTCACACCATGGCTGGGAACTCATTCCTCACACATTTTTCATACTTGACCAGAGAGCATTTCATCACGAGTAAGAGGATCCGTCCCTTGCTTCCTGGCCTCCTCTGCAATTTGCTGATAAGACAGTAACGAATGTGCTGATGTGCATTTCCAGAAACCCATGCTTCTCCCGGGCCAGGCCTGCTGCCTTCTCAGAGGCAGGTGCCAGATCCCGGGGCCTGCAAGGCCCTCCCAGGCAAGCTGGCCAAGCTGCTGTCCTTGGGCTCCCCTCTCTCCCTGCCAGCACCTCCTCAAGGCCTGGAAGGCAGGGATTGACCACTGACATAGTCACCAGTCAAACATCCTTCTCTCTGGCTTCCCTGGTACCCAGCCCAGGAGGGGAAGAAGGACCCTCTGTGCCAGCTTATGCATCTCCAGGCATGGAAAGAGCTAGATACACCCTCAATCCCACCAAGGGCTCAGGGGAATCTCTACCATTCACTCCCAGGGTTACCTGGGACAAGTCTCTTAACATCTTTGGTACCTCCATAATAGCTAATATTTCTAGAACACCTACTGTCCTAGGTAGTGTCCTAGTTAATTTTTACAAGAATCAGCTCATATTTAAACTGCCCAACAACCTCATGTCATGTGTGATTGACTGTATTGTCACCCTACTTCACAGGTGAGGAAACTAAGCCATCAAGAGGTTACATAGTTCACCTAAGACCACACACAGTCAGAATTTGAGCCCAAGCCCCCCATTTCCTGAAGGGCTCACTCTTACCAGTAACCAAGCACTTACTTTCCTCCAATGCTGTGGTCTCAGGACTCCTTGACAGCTTTCAGAATCACCAAGGATCCCAAAGAGCTTTTGATTCTGTGGGTTAGATGAATCACCATATTAGAAATTAAAACTGGAAAAAAATGTAAAGCCCAAGAATACACAACACACGTTCCATTAGTCATCAGAGCCATTAGTTATCATGCCTCAAGGGACCTCCAAAAGACTCTACTGTATACCCATGAAGAACGGAGAAAAGTAAATGACATCTTAGTATTATCACAGAAATAGTTTTGACCTGGTGGACCCCCTGAAAGGCTCTCAGGGACTCCTAAGGGTCCCCAGACCACACCTGAGAACTGACATGCTACACTGCCTCCATAACTTTCTGGAACATGCACCCAAGGATGCCTCCCTTCCTTCCCCCAACGGAGTGTTGATTCATCAACAAATATCAACAGAGCACTGCCTGCTGTATGACCCTCAGTGCTAGCCCTGGGAGGCAGCAGGAACAAGCACATCCCCACTCTGTAAAGCTCCCCATTCACTGAAGGATGCAGACAGCCAGCAGAAAATCCATCTTATAAGTAATTTCAAGCTATCAAAACCATTGTTCAGTTGCTCAGTCATGTCCAACTCTTTGCTACTCCATGGCCTACTGCATGCTATGCTTCCCTGTCCTTCATCATTTTCCAGAGTTTGCTCAAACTCATGTCCATTGAGTCAGTGATGCCATCTAATCATTTCATCCTTTGTTGTCCCCTTTGCCTCCTGCCCTCAATCTTTCCCAGCATCAGGGTCTTCTCTAATGAGTCGGCTCTTTGCATCAGGTGGCCAAAGTATTGGAGCTTCACCTTCAGCATCAGTCCTTCCACTGACTATTCAGGGTTGATTTCCTTTAGGGTGGACTGGTTTGATCTCCTTGCAGTCCAAGGGACATAGTAAGCAAATTTACTAGGAAACAACTAGATGCAACTGGACCATAAACCAGAGACACTATGTTATTTGACGGGTCAGGGAAGAGTTTTCTGGGGAAGCGACCAGTCTTGCTGAGACCTTAAAAACTGAAACTGCCTTGTAGGATGACCCCACTGGTGGTATCCTAATGCGGGTTCCTTCTCCATCATAGCATCTGCTCTTCCCACTCCTTCTGTTAAACACTTTCAGCCCAAAGACATTCACCCTTGAGCAGCTCTCTATTTCGGCTCAGAGACTCCTCCCCAGAATTAAGGGCCAACACAACAGCTCCACAGCTCACATGAAATGGCAGAAATTGGTGGCCAGGGAGACAGGAGGCAACTCAGGGAGGGAAAAGACCTCTGGCTTTGGGCTTCAGTCCTGTCCCTCGTTCAGCCTTTCCTATTCACATGACCCCAGTTAAGCCCCTGTTCTGGATTCTTAGCATCCCTAGCTGGACCCACAAAGAACAACAGTACCTCCATCACACGGTTAGAGAGATAACCCAGTAAGTCAATGTGTGCAGAAGCACCTTATGAGTGCACAGTATGTACAGAAATTCACAAGCATGTGAGTACAGCAGACTCTATTTCGGCTCAGAGACTCCTCCCCAGAATTAAGGGCCAACACAACAGCTCCACAGCTCACGTGAAATGGCAGAAATTGGTGGCCAGGGAGACAGGAGGCAACTCAGGGAGGGAAAAGACCTCTGGCTTTGGGCTTCAGTCCTGTCCCTGGTTCAGCCTTTCCTATTCACATGACCGCAGTTAAGCCCCTGTTCTGGATTCTTAGCATCCCTAGCTGGACCCACAAAGAACAACAGTACCTCCATCACACGGTTAGAGAGATAACCCAGTAAGTCAATGTGTGCAGAAGCACCTTATGAGTGCACAGTATGTACAGAAATTCACAAGCATGTGAGTACAGCAGTACTGACCATCTTTAAATTAGAATCTCACTGTCAGACACAGTGGACAAAGCAGCTTTGTCTCTGTTACAGTTGAACTCCATGCTTAAATATAGAGCGCTTCACAGAAAGTCTATAATTCAAAATATAGATTCTTTGAAGGACGCATAGTGGTTTTTGTCCTTTTTCCTAAATGCAGAGCCACAAATGCAAAAAAGCAGCTGTAATTTCTTCAAGACAGAAGTCTTGGTGATTCAAAGCTTGTCGTTGCTCAGCTTGTTTATCTTTTAAAACTGAACTTTCTCATAAAATCTGCTAGGCCATTTGGAGCCAGGCACTGTATCTCAAATCAGCTCTGGATCAGTGATCACAGCAGGCTTTTGAATAAGTTTCTTCTCTTGTTTTGGCCACAATTTTCACATCTATGAGATGCGTGGGGAGGCTGTGGGAGACTTTGTATCAGTATTTCTCAATTATTGCTGTGACTGTATCAGTACATTTTCTCTATGAGAGGTGATTTCAGGAATTGTAGTTTTAAGAGAAAGTAACTTAGTGAAAAGATGAATCACATTTCAATTCTCTTTTTATCCTTCAGATTACAGGGCAAAGAGAAATTCTCATCTTGGTACTTGCAGGACCCAACTCTTGACATTTGGCACGTTCGTCTTTAACTGAGAACGTGTTTCAGGGCCAGGCTTCAGCAGACAAGAATGTTTAGCTAGAATTTAATTTCATTATTTGTTATCATTCTGCATATGCTTTGGTTAACTTCTACTTTAGCAAGTAACTCTTTTGATTTTCATAAATCATCATGTTGTAAAGTTTCCTTTGTAAATAAATTCATCTTAGCCTTAAAATGCGAGTTATACATCTGTGTCTCTTGCTGTCTAGCTTACAGTGTTATCATTACCATGTTTCTAAATTCCATATATATGTGTTAGTATACTGTATTGGTGTTTTTCTTTCTGGCTTACTTCACTCTGTATAATCGGCTCCAGTTTCATCTATCTCATTAGAACTGATTCAAATTTATTTTTTTTAATGGCTGAGTGATATTCCACTGTGTATATGTACCATAGCTTTCTTATCCATTCATCTGCTGATGGACATCTAGTTGTTTCCATGTCCTGGCTATTATAAACAGTGCTGCAATGAACAATGGGGTACATGTGTCTCTTTCAATTCTGGTTTCCTCAGTGTGTATGCCCAGCAGTGGGATTGCTGGATCATATGGCAGTTCTATTTGCAATTTTTTAAGGAATCTCCACACTGTTTTCCATAGTGGCTGTACTAGTTTGCATTCCCACCAACAGTGTAAGAGGGTTCCCTTTTCTCCACACCCTCTCCAGCATTTATTGCTTGTAGACTTTTGGATCACAGCCATTCTGACTGGTGTGAAATGGTACCTCATTGTGGTCTTGATTTGCATTTCTCTGATAATGAGTGATGTTGAGCATCTTTTCATGTGTTTGTTAGCCATCCGTATGTCTTCTTTGGAGAAATGTCTATTTAGTTCTTTGGCCCATTTATTGATTGGGTCATTTATTTTTCTGGAATTGAGCTGCATAAGTTGTTTGTATATTTTTGAGATTAGTTGTCAGTTGCTTCATTTGCTATTATTTTTTCCCATTCAGAAGGCTATCTTTTCACCTTGCTGATAGTTTCCTTTGTTGTGCAGAAGCTTTTAATTTTAATTAGATCCCATTTGTTTATTTTTGCTTTTATTTGGACTCTGAGGGAGAGGGAGAGGGTGGGATGATTTGGGAGAATGGCACTGAAACATGTATACTATCATGTAAGAAACGAATCACCAGTCTATGTTCGATACAGGATACAGGATGCTTGGGGCTGGTGCACGGGGATGATCCAGAGAGATGATATGGGGTGGGAGGTGGGAGGGGGTTCAGGATTGGGAACTCATGTACACCCGTGGCAGATTCATGTCAATGTATGGCAAAACCAATACAGTAATGTAAAGTAAAATAAAAAAAAGCGAGTTAGTTTAAAAAATAAAAAGCATGGGAAATGTTACAGGAAGCGTGGCGACAGCAGCAATGCTGGGCATGTCACCCAAGCGAGGGAACTCTGTGTGCTCATGTCTGAGGTCACCTCCCTTACTAAGCTAAGTCACAGCTCCACTCGGTGGCTGAGTGGGTTGGTCATAGGAGGGCCTCCCCATCAGCCATTCCTCTATTATCCAGGCTCCCTGTGTGCTGATCTTGTCTTAAACAGACTCTGGGTGAGGGAAAGAGAGATCCATGTGGCTCAGATATTTTGTTATGCCGCAGGTAGAAGAACAGCAGGTAGATTCTCCAAGAATAATCCTGCTTACAATGCAAGAGGGCTCTGGGCATGATTTTAGTCATATTCAGAAGAAATTATCATAATCTTGAGCTCTCCATGACTTAAGAGCTTATAAGGTGCTTCCTTGCATCTCAGCCCAGGATTTTCACCACAATTTAGATATTATTTCTGACTTCATTTTGCAGGATAGGGAAACAGAAGCTTAAGAAATCACACAGCTAGAAAGTAGTTGGAGTGAGGACCTTAATCCTGCCTCTTGTGTCACCAAAGTTCATCCTCTTTCAATTACAAATGAGATTAAAAGTTTGGAAACAAATCAGGAAGATGAACCCAGATATTTTTATGGCTATGAATATCTCATTCTATGAATGTGCTAAATAGTCCCCTACTTTGGAAACTATCTTGAATCCAATAAAGAAAAAATCTTGAGGCTAAACCTTGTTACATCTATAATATGTTTATAAGATTTACTGTTGGCCCCTCAGTTGTGTCCAACTCTTTGCGACCACATGGACTGCAGCACGCCAGGCTTCTCTGTCCTTCTCCATCTCCTGAAGCTTGCTCAAATTCATGTCCACTGAGTCAACGGCACCATCCAACCATCTCATCCTCTGTCATCCCCATCTCCTCCTGCCATCAGTCTTTCCCAGTATCAGGGTCTTTTCAAATGAGTCAGCCCTCCACATCAGGTGGCCAAAGTACTGGAGCTTCAACTTCAGCATCAATCTCTCTAATGAATATTCAGGATTGATTTCTTTTAGGATTGGCTGGTTTGATCTCCTTGCTGTCCAAGGGACTCTTAAGAGTCTTCTCCAGTGCCACAGTTTGAAAGCATCAGTTCTTCAGCACTCAGCTTCTTCATGTCCAACTCTCACATCCATACTTGACTACTGGAAAAACCACAGCTTTGATTACATGGACCTTTGTTAGCAAAGTAATGTCTCTGTTTTTTAATATGCTACCTAGGTTTATTATAGCTTTCCTTCCAAAGAGCAAGCATCTTTTAATTTCATGGCTGCAGTCACCATCTGCAGTGATTTTGGAGCCCAAGAAAATAAAGTCTGATGCTGTTTCCATCAGCAGGCAGATTCTTAACCACTGGACAACCAGGAACTCCATTACCTTCATTTTCAGTAACTCCTCCTTCTCCTTTCATCCCTGCCAACCCCACCATCAATCCTATCCTTGGGAAAGCAGACATGCAGAAGACAACCATTTCCATGGCAACCAGAGGTGATGTTCCTGACATGTTTATAAAAGAGTGAATCCCAGCTTATAAGAAGAGAACAGCAAAGCTATAAGAGATGCCTCATACCTGTCTTTACCCAAAAAGTCACTGGAAAGATTAATTTCTTATTATAGATTTCCCAATCTAGACAGCATATTAAAAAGCAGAGACATTACTTTGTCAACAAAGGTCCATAATCAAAAACCATAGTCAAAGCTATGGTTTTTCCAGGAGTCACATATGGGTGTGAGAGTTGGACTATAAAGAAAGCTGAGCGCCAAAGAATTGATGCTTTTGAACTATGGTGTTGGAGAAAACTCTTGAGAGTCCCTTGGACTGCAAGGGGATCCAACCAGTCCATCCTAAAGAAAATCAGTCCTGAATATTCATTGGAAAGACTGATGCTGAAGCTGAAACTCCAATACTTTGGCCACCTGATGTGAAGAGCTGACTCATTGGAAAACATCCTGATGCTGGGAAAAATTGAAGGCAGGAGGAGAAGGGGACGACAGAGGATGAGATGGTTGGATGGCATCACTGACTCAATGGACATAAGTTTGAGTAAATTCTGGGAGTTGGTGATGGACAGGGAGGCCTGGCATGCTGCAGTCCATGGGGTTGCAAAGAGTTGGACATGACTGAGCAACTAACTGAGTGATTAGATTTCCTTTAGTGATGATTATTTTAAATTAGAAAAAAAAATGCTCACGTTTCATCTTGGGTGGGTATCTGGTTAAGATAAATTTCACTTAGCTGAAAATGAAGGAAGTTGAAATTCCTCCAAAATGATCATTGCATGAAAATGAATGTGTAAACACAGAATGGCATTACATCAAGGAAAGTATTGGAAGTGCATGTCTTTATACACTAGGGTGGCTCACAAATATATTTTATTTCATGTGTCTTCCAGCAAAAGGAGAACTTGCACATTTTAACCTTGACCTCCCTTTACATCCCATTTCCCATCCTTTCAGCTGGACTGATTGACCCACCCATCACACTCCCGATGATCAGTGAAAGTGAGCTGTAGGCAGAGCTGATGTGAGCGTTCATGGAGAAGCCCCACCCTCTATGTGACCTCTGCCCCCTCTCTCCCCTTCTGAACTCCTGGCTCCATTCACAGCTCTCCTCTGCTGGTCCTCACAGCTGGTGGTGCCCTTCCTGTCTGTCCACTGAATAGTTTTTAGCTTGGTAAGGTTCTGGTAGCTGCAGATGTCCTGGTCCTCCTAATCCCCACCCCCCAACCCCACCTAAGCTCTCAATAGAGTGAAGATGAGTAGATGTCAACACATGCCTGGTTCCGTCTTTGGAGCAGGAGAAATATGATGGAGCTGTGTGTGGGCATTAGGTTAAATCATCACATGTATGCATTTGAACCAAATTGTTGTTTTGGCCTGTGTCTGCCTTCGGTCTCCTTTAGAACATTCCTGATCACAGAGAATTAAAAGTTAAAAAATGTTTCTCCCAAACCCGCTAACAGTGTAAAGCTTGTCTTCTAGAACTTCTGACATTTTGTTAAGTTTCATTTCCCTGCACTAAACTCTTTTTCTGCTTAAACTAGCTAGAATGTTTTCCACTGCCTACACCAGAAACCTGACCAATATACCTCCTCTCCAGTAACTGATGCTTACAGTGGACTTTAGTTTTATAAAGCACTGTTTCAGAATCTTCTTTCTGTGGAGCCTCATTAAACCCCTGGGATAGACTATGCATGTCACTAGACCCATTTTCCCATATGGTTAAGCTGAGGCTTGAGACTCACTCAATATCCCATTTTGAGAAGCAATAGAACAATGCAAACCCAGATTTTCTGATTCCATATCCCAAGCTCCTCCCACCATATCACACAACTTCAGAACCCAGCAGTCTCAGATGGGGTGTCTTTGACGTAAAGATTTTCCTTCTGATGGCACTGCAGACACAATTAACATGTAACAGGGTTGGCTGGCCAGCCAAACTTGCACAAGGACCAGAGCGGAGACCAGCATGGAAGCTCCAGCCCCGCACTGCCTTATACCAGTTGTGTCATATTACTCAATTTATTTCAACTTTTTTGATTCTCGGTTTCTTCATCCATAAATTGGAGATCATGATACTCCCCTCTTAAGGCTAACATGATGGCTAAAAAATAATGGCTATGAAGTGCTTACCACAGTGCCTGACTCAACATAAACATCCAATAACTCAATTACCTCTCATAAGTAGGGCCTTGTACAGAAATATGCTCAGTAAAAAAGAGGCACAGGCCGTGGGAGAATGCTGAGTGAGAAGACTTGAACTTCACTCCCCTGGGAAGCCTCCCCTGGCTCTCCCAGGTAGACCTGGGGTTTGATCCCACAGCATGTTATTTGTGTCTCCGTTAAGTCATCAGTCATAATGAACAGGCATGGACCATTTGCACATCCATCTCCCCAGCAGACTGTGGGAGCAGGCACTAGTCCTCTGGTCTTTATATCTGTAGGTACAGACAGTGCCTGATATAAAGCAGGCATTTGCTCATTAAATGTGGGTGAGTCAATGAATGAGCAAATGAATGGATGAATGTCACATCTATGAAACTTTAAGTCAACATCCCTCTTCAGAAGGAAGGTGTCGATGGCCTTACTAATAGAGATCCTCTCAGCCCCTATTTTTAAATCCTTTCCCAGTTCTCTCAGTTTTAGAAAACTGATTAAAAGAGACTGTTGTTTCCAAGGAATGCAAAACCTTAAAACTTATATGCTTGGTACAATTTTTAAGAATAATTATTGTCACAAATCAATACCTCCAATCCAAGGTTACAATTAAAAAAAAAAAAAGCTGCCTAATGAAGTATTCATAGGATGCTAATTGATGAAGTTAAATCTTCTTCCTTCCTTACATCCCTTTAACCTCTTTTCATTTTCAGTTATATTTCTGTAAAGTAAAATATATAAACAATAGCATTTATTAAGCACTTACTATGATGGGCTATTCAATATGCCAAGAACTTTACAGTTACTGATTTCTTCAGTCTTACTGGTAGATTTCATTATTGCCACTATTATAGAAATGAGGAAACTATGGCCCAAAGAGGTTAAACAACTTGCCTTAGGTCACGCAGCTAGTAAGTGGCCCTTCGGAGCTGTGAACCCATAAGCCCATGAGACCACTCTGGTTTAAACCTCTACACAATACAGTTTCTCTTTTCTTCAACATTTAAAAATAGCAGGTATTAAGAAGTTAACCAGTTATGAAATCCTTCCTTGTTATTTGGTCTCACTGACTTTAGCTTTTACAAGACTGCCCTTAGTATCTCTAATGGAAAGTTTTGTTTTTACTCAGGGAAAGAGGCAAAAGGTGTGTTAACCCCATTTGCACCTCTGATGGAAACTCAGCTCCTGTCTGGCCGTTATTCTGGCCAGGAACCACATCCCAGGGAACTCTGTCCTCACGAGGAGGGGCAGGCCAATGATCAGGTGGGTTTGAGTGCTTCCCTTTGGGATTCCTCAACTCTCACCCAGCTTTGAGGGGAGGACAAGGACGGAGAGTAAAACATGCAGACTTTTGCCAAATTCCTCTCTTACAAGATCTATATTAGCTTCCCCATTTGATAAGTGAGGGAATTGAGCTCAGAGAGGTTGAGTGACTTACCCATGGTCACACAGAGAGCAGGCTGTGGCACTGACTGTGGAACCCTTTTCTGTCCAATACCAGAGCCCAAGTCTGCCATCCACAGAGCCAAGTGACACATTCTCAACCTCTTGATCGACCAGGTACCTGGAGGCCTCATGGGACGTGGCTGCCCCTAGGATTCTGTTCCATCTTTCCATGGACTTGAGGCTGGGTGGTCGGCACAGTTAGTGTGAAAAGAAAACTGCTCCAGCCGAGGTGTGGATGAGGGGTAGTGTTCTCAGGACAACAGCCAGCCGGGAGCACAGCATCTCCTGTCCCTTTGTCTTGCCTCCAGCAATTCAATGGCCACCATCACTGACCCCAGGATCAGGGCAGGAGAGAAGATGCTGGAATGTTGTATGTGCTTCTGTGGTGACCCTGCAGAGAGAGATGCTTGACCTGTCCTTTTGAACCCCAAGTACATGTCGCTCAGGCACCTCCTGAGTGTAGACAGTTCATTCCTACTGTTGAAAACATTAGAGGCCCTTAGATGAAAGCTCCAAATTCAGAGTCCCCCTAAGAAAATAAAATAAACACTAGTGTTCAGCCTGGTAGAAGGAGAATGGAGAGAGGGGAAAGAACCCGATGATATTCCTTTAAAAAAACTAAAAATCCCTCAGTAATGTCTTCCCCCAGATTTCCAATACCACCTCCACGGAAATCACCTGCTGTGATCTTGGGGAAGTGACTTGACTTCTGTAGAAGGGTGTTAATAACACCCATCACAGGGTGTGGTGGATTTAACAAAGTACCCAGTATACAATAGGCGCTCAATAAATGGTAGCTCCCTTCTCTGTGGAAACAAGGCCTAATTGGAGAGAAGTCACAAAGCCTAAAAAAGGCCTGGGGATGAGAAAGTTGGAGCCAAGAAGAGGTTGCATGAACAGGAGTCCTCTGAGCCTGTAGCCATGCCAATGCTAAGATAAGGAAGATGACGGAGCCATGATACTGACAAGGCATCCCTGCCTGCAGCATCCCCAAGTGGAGAGTTGCTGGCTTGATCCCCTGGAAAATGGCTCTGTCATCTCTTGCTCTCAGTGAGATTGAGAAGTCACTCCAGTGACAGATGGGGCTGAGAATAAGAAAGCAACCCCTACCCCCATAATCCCAGTCTACAGTGTACAGAAAGAGAGAGTACTCTGGAGTCAACCTGGGTTCCCACCCCTGCCCTCCAGCTTCCTAAGTTAGCACTTCTGTAGTCTCAGGCAAGTCAGCTCACACCACCAAGCCTTAGATGCCGCATCTGAAAAAGGTATAAAAATACTCCATACCTCAAAATGTCACTGAGAGGATTAAATTGGATGAGGAAATTACGCAAAGGGCTGCGCGTGCTTCCTTAGAAAGCACTCAGAGTTTGCTTTGTTGTCCTTATTCTGTGTTGAGGATGCCTGCAGGGTCCTGTGAAAGTGAAAGTGAAAATTGTTATCATGTCTGACTGTTTGTGACCCCATGGCCTATACAGTCCATGGAATTCTCCAGGCCAGAATACTGGAGTGGGTAGCCTTTCTGTTCTCCAGGGGAACTTCCCAACCCAGGGATAAAACCCAGGTCTCTCGCATTGCAGGCTAGTTCTTTACCAGCTGAGCCACAAGGGAAGCCCAAGAATACTGGAGTGGGTAGCCTATCCCTTCTCCAGCAGATCTTCCTGACCCAGGAATTGAACTGGGATCTCCTGCATTGCAGGTGAATTCTTTACCAACTGAGTTAGCAGGGTCCCTTAATGCAACTCTTTTCATGCTGTTCAAAAAGTCTCTCCGACAGAATCCTGTATTGTTGTCCACATCAAGTGAATGCTGCCAAACAAACAGGTTGGTGGAACTTGTTGCCACGCAGAGGATCACTGTGAGCCTCAGTTTCCTCATCTGTAACCCAAGCACGCTCTGGACACTGCAGGGTTGTTGGAAGGCTTTCACAGGGTAGTGAATGGGTGGGACGTGGCCAGCCCCAGCCCTGGCACAGAGGAAGGCTCCAGAAATAGGAGTTCCCTTTCTTTCTTTTCCTGCTCCCCCACCCCAGGGAAATTCAGAAAGTCAGGTTAAGGACCCCCTGGGGCTCCTCTGGCCACCTGACCGGAAGGGGAGGGACAGTTGGGACAGAGAACAGGAAAGGGGTGGTGTGGTGTAAACAGGTCAGCTTCTTTCCCCTGTGGGATCCAGCAATTTGGAAGTAGACTCTGGTCGGTTCAGCTAGGGGTGGCCCTTCCCAGGACAATGGCAGGATGCAGACCTGTGCTCACCAGTTCGGGCATGCAGGCCTTTGCACAGAGGGCCTGCAGCCTCAGTATTAAGTGAGGGAGCCCCTGGTGTGGCCCCAGGAATGTGGGAGTCCCGAGAGACCTGGCCAAGAAACAGGAAAGGAGGCTCGGGGCTCCCTGTAGCATTGATGTGAGAAGCTTCCTACCCACCGTGTTCCCTCCTTCTTACTCTGGGCTTGAGCTTGTGTTTGGATTCCTGGTGTCCCCTCAAAGTTCTTTGCCAGACTCTGGACTTCCCTGATCGTTGAGAATCTGCCTGCCAGTGCAGAGGACACAAATTCGATCCCTGGTCCAGGAAGATTCCACATGTCACGGAGCAACTGGTCCCACTCACCACAGCTTCCATGCACAGCAAGAAAAGCCACCGCAATGAGAATCCCATACAATGCAACTAGAGAGTAGCCCCTGCTCGCCACAGCTAGCAAAGGCCCAGTCACAGCAATGAAGGTCCAGCACGGTCACAAATAAATCAGTAAATAAATAATATTTTCTTAACAATCTAAGTTGTTTTTAAAATCAAAAATGTTTTTTAAAAAAGTCTTTGCCAGACTCTATGCTGATCCTGATGTTAATATAATAAGCTGCCATTTTTTCACTGAGCGCCTGCTGTGCGCCAGGCCTGCTGTGAAGGACAGTCAGTCCTTCTTCTTAGAGTCCATGTCTTAAGATTTACCTACTCTGCTAAAATTTATTTGTAACCCCTCCAAATCAATACTTGCTGACTTTTTTGCACTTTCGCCGTCACTCACAGACAAGTGGAGAACAGCAAAAAATTTGAGTTACACAAGGGACGTGCACTGAGATCAAACAAGATAAACTCTGCCTTCTGGTTTTAATTCTCGTAGTGCTACAGGTATCCTTTTCGTGGTCCATGTACTGCAATGCTTTTCACATTGGCTAGCTTTTCCTTGGTAGTTTTGCTTTTTGAAATGGCCTGCAAGCACAGTGCCCAAGTGCTACCTGGTATTCCCAAGCACAAGAAGCTATGATGTGCTGAACAGGGAAGATACATAGTTTAGACAAGCTTTGCTTAAACACAAGTTATGGGGCTGCTGGACTTGATGTCAGTGTTAATGAATGAACACTGTATATTAAATGAGGTGTCTCTAAACAGAAACACAGGTACAAAGGTTATATGTTGATTGGCTGATGAAAATGTAACCAGAGGCTTGCAGGAATCTCACCCCATGTTTCTTCAGGGAGCAATGGCTCAGTTTCCATGATTCGGTACCAGGGCCTCCTGACTCTGAGCTCTCGCTCTGGCCTTTACCTGCCCCACCTCTAAGACTCTAAAAGGCTTACTCTCTGATGGCTGACATGCAACTGAGAGCTCTTAGGGACAGGGTGGCATGGTGCTTGCAGCTCCATAATCCTTACCATGGACTACCTCTTCCTAGAAGCAGGTTCTCGTGCCGCTTGCTTGTTAGAAGGATTATTAGTTCTCTGGCTTTAGAAAAGGCAGAGAAACCAGAGATCTAATTGCCAACATCTGCTGGATCATGGAAAAAGCAAGAGAGTTCCAGAGAAACATCTATTTCTGCTTTATTGACTATCCCAAAGCCTTTGACTATGTGGATCACAAGAAACTGGAAAATTCTGAAAGAGATGGGAATACCAGACCACCTAACCTGCCTCTTGAGAAATCTGTATGCAGGTCAGGAAGCAACAGTTAGAACTGGACATGGAGCAACAGACTGGTTCTAAATAGGAAAAGGAGTACATCAAGGCTGGATATTGTCACCCTGCTCATTTAACTTATATGCAGAGTACATCATGAGAAACGCTGGACTGGAAGAAACACAAGCTGGAATCAAGATTGCTGGGAGAAATATCAATAACTTCAGATATGCAGATGACACCACCCTGGTGGCAGAAAGTGAAGAGGAGCTAAAAAGCCTCTTGATGAAAGTGAAAGAGGAGAGTGAAAAAGTTGGCTTAAAGCTCAACATTCAGAAAACGAAGATCATGGCATCTGGTCCCATCACTTCATGGGAAATAGATAGGGAAACAGTAGAAACAGTGTCAGACTTTATTTTTTTGGGCTCCAAAATCACTGCAGATGGTGATTGCAGCCATGAAATTAAAAGACACTTACTCCTTGGAAGGAAAGTTATGACCAACTTAGACAGTATATTCAAAAGCAGAGACATTACTTTGCCGACTAAGGTCTGTCTAGTCAAGGCTATGGTTTTCTTTTGGTCATGTATGGATGTGAGAGTTGACTGGGAAGAAGGCTTAGCACCGAAGAATTGATGCTTTTGAACTGTGGTATTGGAGAAGACTCTTGAAAGTCCCTTGGACTGCAAGGAGATCCAACCAGTCCATTCTGAAGGAGATCAGCCTTGGGATTTCTTTGGAAGAAATGATGCTAAAGCTGAAGGTCCAGTGCTTTGGGCACCTCATGGGAGCAGTTGACTCATTGGAAAAGACTCTGATGCTGGGAGGGATTGGGGGCAGGAGGAGAAAGGGACGACTGAGGATGAGATGGCTGGATGGCATCATGGACTCAATGGACGTGAGTCTGAGTGAACTCCAGGAGTTGGTGATGGACAGGGAGGCCTGGCGTGCTGCGATTCATGGGGTCACAAAGAGTCGGACACGACTGAGTGACTGAACTGAACTGAACTGACTGCTCTGTAACAAATTACCACAGAACTAGCAGCTTAAACCAAACACACACAATTATCTGATCGTTTCCATGGGTCCCAGCAAGACTCAGTTCTACCCAGGGTCTTACAAGGCTTCTGTAAGGGGGCGGTCTGGGCTACATTCTCATCTGGAAGTTTGACTGGAGAAGATGCTGCTTCCAAGCTCATTCAGATTGTTGGCAGAATCCATTTCCTTGAGAGTATATGACTGAGAACTCCAGCTTCCATGGGTTGGAGGCCAACACAGATCCAAGAAGCTGCCCACAGCTCCCTGGCATGTGGCCCTCCCCACAGGAACTTCACAATAAAGCAGTCTGCCTCCTCAAGACTGCAGAAGGACCTTTCCCTCTAGTCCAGTAAGATGGAGTGGTATATGTGCAGCACAATCATGGGAGTGACACCCCATCACCACTGACAAATGATGGCGAGAACTGTTATTTGTATTTCCATTACCATCATCATCCTTAATAATAATCATCATTTATCATTATCATACATTCAATATTCTAAAATAGAGTACTAATATATCATTTACCTTTCACATAAAAACCTTCCGTTATACCTGGTGCTTCCGGAGGAAAATCCAAGTTCCCAACCTGCCATTCATGACCCCTGTTGTCCTCCTGGCTTTATCTCTGTCCGCTCCTGGCTCTTCCTCAGCTGTACCCAACTCTTTGTGTCCTTTCAGCCCATGCAGCCCCCTGCCTGGCCTGCCCTGTGCTTTCCCCTCAGTCAGCAATATGAGCACCTCTTGCAAACCCATCGGGAAGATGACCTTGACCCTTCCAGGATTGTCAGCCTCTCTCTTTTCTGGACTCCAGAGCTCTGTGTACATGACTCTTTATACTGTGGTCATGCTGCATCATATAATGTCATCAAACAGTGGGTTCCAGTTCATCTCCAAATTCCAGGGCTGGGCATACATCAGTTCTTGATAAATCATGCTGACTGAATACACCATCAATATGATTAGCAACTTTTTTTGACAGCCCCTTCTGTGCAAACTATATTAAGCTGATACAGGCAAATCTGGAATAAAGACATTGGGCAAAAGGCAGAGACAACCAGCTGGATGACCCGAGCAGGCCCAGGGCAGTTCAGGACAGGATGTCTTTTTCTTATACACTGATAGGTTTCAGAAAGAAGCCACAGCGCCTCTGAAGAGCCCTGGGCTCAGCACTTCCCGTATTCATGACTGTTATTCTCAGCGCTCCCCTTCCCCAGAGCCTGCTTCCATATTTTCAGGTCTTTGAATGTTGCAGCCAAACCACTGGTGTGTTTCTGAAAGCAGAACCAAAACACCCCACCAGCCACCGCTCCTCACTGACTTCCTGCTCCTGGGGCTCCAATCCCAGCTCCCCGCCTCCTGGTGGGCCCCCTGCTTCCTGGCCTGCAAGCAGGTCCACCTTCTGCACACTGGCCAGGCACCACGTCTGCCTCCACTGTGTGCCTCCAGCCTCCCACCTCCTCCAACCAGGCTCCTGGGACCCCTGCTCGCGCCCAGAAGCCCTGTTCTCCTCAGCTCCCTTCCTGTGGAACCACTTCCCCATTTGAATACTTTATGTCCTTCCTCCCTTTCTTCTGGGGAAACCTGGTCCAAAAGCCAGCAGTGACTTCGTGGGTTAAAGGCCAGGATGAAGAAACTGAAGGCGCTACCATGCCTGTCTCCATAACTCGTTAGCCAGGAAGGGGCCACAAAGGTAGCACAAGTTGGCCAAGCAAAGAGGCCATTAGAAACGGCCGTACCAGCCAGCTCCCGGGAAGGGGATGTCAGAAAAGCCAAAGCCCACCAAGATCTGGAAGGTGGGCTTCAGTTTCTCATGAAGCTGAAGGGATATGAAATAAAGTTCATTTTAATAGATGATGGCTCTCAATTTTCGATCTGAAATCTAAAAGCAAGACTGAGTAAGGACAAAGGGGGCAGGTTTGTGGCTCAGGACAAGCCAGGGGAAGCCTTAGAAGGCTGAGCTTCTCCTAAGAACAAGAAGCATAAAATCTTCCCCTTGGGATGAGTGAGAGAATCAAATGAGATAATATTATATTTAAAGTGACTAGCACAGCATATAAGACGGAGAAGTCTCGCCAAACAAAGCCAATGACCTTCTCCTTTAAAATTGCTGTTGCTCCTTTTGGTGGAGGCCTGGGAGGCTGTCTGGCTCTCAGCCGCCCTGGCTGGAACACAGTCAGTACCTTCAGGGCGCTGCCCACAGAGGCTGCGGCAGGCAGGCCGGCCGCTGGTCCCACCGGGGTGGTGGTAAGTGGCCCTGAGCCAGCGTCCTCAGCAACTTCAGGAGCTGCCGAGAAGGGGTGACTTTGATGTGAAGCCAAAGGAAGATGTCTTGCAATTATCTAAATTATTCAAGGCCCCCACAAAACTCAAAGAGCTGCAGGTCACTTGCAAATTTAAAATTCCCTGCCTACCGCTCCCTGTCTCACCAGCCAGATTTTCAGGGCCCCGTCAGGTCCTGTTGAATCACACCTCAATGCCTCTGCATGCGCTTGAGTCTCTGCTTAGGATTCTCTTCCCCAACCTGTGTAGCCGCCCAGAAAATTCCCCATCATTCTTCAGATCTCAGCCCTGTGGCCCCTCTTCCAGGAAGCCGTCTCTGCCAGACCCTCACTGCTGACCGCACCGTGTGCCTGTGAGATCGTAATTCTCCCAACCAGGGATCGAACCCACGCCCCCTGCAGCAGAAGGGAGGAGTCTTAACCAGTGGACCACCAGAAAAGTCCTACCTCCCTGGTGCTTTCTACATGTGGCGTTTGCTATGCTCAACTGTCTATGTGCCTGGATTCCCAACACACTGAGGACTCACCTAGGACAGGGGCCGAGCTCTGCTTATATTCACGTCTACTGCTCCTTCAACACCTACTGCTGAGAGGATGTCAACCAGTGTTTGCTGAAATGCATGTCTGCAATCATGTGGCAGTGGAAAGAACCAAACCTTTAAAATGAAAAGGCCTCTTTTTGAACTCCAGCTGTTTGCCTAAATAACCCATGACATTGACCTGAGTTCCTGAGCCTCTACACCTCAGGTTCCAGTTGGTAAAATAGAACCATGAGGCAAGCCCTAGAGAATTATCTGGGGAAACACACACACAGAGACACACACACACAGTCACTCACTCACACTTCGGTGGCCAGATTTCCACGGTTAGAAAGAAAGAAAAGGAGCCGCTTGCACTGATACTCTAGGCCGTAGTGAGATTGCCCTCTCACTGTGCCACTCACGGATGTTGGCCTTGGCCTCAGCCTCTTATACACACAGGTGCTAAGTCCTGGGAATAGTCAGCTGGGCAGGGAGGCCAGGTTTCCCTCCCAAGAACAGAGCAAGCCTTGACCCCTGGCCAAGGTCAGAGCCCTTCACACAGACCTCAGGCAGAACTTTGGTCCCTGTATGGAGCCTGCAATGACACTAAGAGCGGTGTTTCCAGTGGATCCTCTCTCAGGCTGAAAAGAACAGATGCCCTGGTTCCTAGGTTCAGTTTCTGGCTGGCAGTTTGAGAAAAGGAAGGGCAGCAAGGACCCTCAAAATAAGACTTCTCTTCCCCAGAGCACAAGCCTGCATTTCAAGCTGGGACACTTGTCCTGTCATTGAGATTTACACCATGGGTTAAGGATGGGTTAGGATAGACTGGATATTGCATCAGTAGCAAACAGCCCCAGATCTCAGTGGCTTACAGTCACAGTGGTTTCCTGCTTGCTGCTCTGGTTTTATGGATTCTGAAGACTCCGCATGGCAGGTGCTCTCCATGTGATGGTTCAGAACAGCAAGCCCACATTGGCATGTGCTTGTAAAACCCCAGAGTCAAGAAAGAGCAAGCACAGGGTCTCACTCAGCAATGACACACTCCACCTGAACGTGGGCGTGCGTGCTTACCTCTTAGATTATAAGCTCCTTCAGATACAGAGCCATATGTTTTTTTTTCCCCTACTGCATGCCTGCTCCAGAATAAACAGTATTTGTTGCATAAAATGAACAAGAGAATGAATATACTTATCAGTCATTTCTTTCTCAGCTGGTACCCTAAACCAGGCCAGGCTCTGGGTTGGATGATGGGGACACACCTGGAAATAAGACTCATCCTCTACTGCCCAGTGAGCTCCCAGCCTAAAGAGGGAAGCTGATATATGGAGAAAAACTCATTCAGTGCAGCATAATAAGGACCATAATTGAAACCCATGAAATCTGCTGTAGGAGCAAGTTAAGGGGAGAACAGTTTTCCGAGGAGATCCAGAAAGGACTTAGGGGGAAGGGATACGAGAACTGGCTCCTAAAAGCTGGGTATTGCTGGGTAGAAGGGATGAGAAGAAAGAGACTGTGGCAATAGCACTGATGAGCACATGGATGTTAGAACAAGCCCAGTGTGTTCAGAGAAGGGAGAACCTCATTCTGCATGTTGCTGGAGAGTTGTGTTAACCATGGGGGTGGGGAGGGGACCATGGATGTCAAGCTTAGGAGTCTGCCTTTTATCCCGTTGGAAATGAGATTCCTTGGAGGTTCTTCAAGGGAGAAGTAATACAGTCTCCAAGTACCTTTAAGTGTCCTGCCAGCAGAGGAAGACTGTATTGGCAGGGGAACATCTAGAGCCATGGGGCTGAGTAGAATGCCTCTCAGTGGACTGAGCCTGTCCAGTCTCACTGAAAGGCAGGTGCTCTTGCTCCTGCATCCACAACAAGGAGTCCTTTGATGTCAACAGGCTTTTTTTTTTTTTTTTTTCTGTATCCCACCAGGCTCCTCTCTCCATGGGATTTTCCAGGCAAGAATACTGGAGGGGGTTGCCATTTTCTTCTCCAGTACATGTATATCTTATTTGTGTGTGGACTTCTGGATACATATGCATCAGTTCAGTTCAGTTCATTTGCTCAGTCGTGTCTGACTCTTTGCGACCCCATGGAGTGCAGCACGCCAGGCCTCCCTGTCCATCACCAACTCCCGGAGTTTACCCAAACTCATGTAGGTGATGCCATCCACCCATCTCATCCTCTGTCGTCCCCTTCTCCTCCAGCCTTCAATCTTTCCCAGTTTCAGGGTCTTTTCCAATGACTCAGCTCTTTGCGTCAGGTGGCCAAATTATTGGATTCATAGGGCATTTAAGGCATTTCAATATTGATCTATGTATGTTTTATGTATAAAACCTCTCCAAGGAAAGCAGAAAACAGTAAAACTGAACTCACCGAGTTTTAAAATTAAAACTGCAGTATTAAAATTACAGCTGACAGTTGTCACTTTTCTACAGAGAGCTAGAATCGTTGGAGCACATGACCCAATACCCATGTGCACAGGGTCTGGCATATGGACTTTTTTCTTATTGTGGTAGAAGTCACATAATATAATACATACATTTTAAAGCAAATTTAATTGCACGATTCAGTGGCACTAAGTACATTCACATTGTTGTGCAACTTTCACCAAATCGTTTCCCTTCCTAAACTGAAACACAGTGCACATTAAACATTAATTCCCATTTCACCCCCACTCTCACCCAGCAACTGACATCTACAAATGTACTTTCTGACTCTATGAATTTGACTATTCTAGGTATCTCATATAAGTGGAATCAAACAGTATTTTTCTGTACCTAGGTGACTGCAGCCATGAAATTAAAAGACGCTTACTCCTTGGAAGGAAAGTCCTGACCAACCTAGATAGCATATTCAAAAGCAGAGACATTACTTGCCGACTAAGGTCCATCTAGTCAAGCTATGGTTTTTCCTGTGGTCATGTATGGATGTGAGAGTTGGACTGGGAAGAAGGCTGAGCGCTGAAGAATTGATGCTTTTGAACTGTGGTGTTGGAGAAGACTCTTGAGAGTCTCTTGGACTGCAAGGAGATCCAACCAGTCCATTCTGAAGTAGGTCAGCCCTGGGATTTCTTTGGAAGGAATGATGCTGAAGCTGAAGGTCCAGTGCTTTGGCTACCTCATGCGAAGAGTTGACTCGTTGGAAAAGACTCTGATGCTGGGAGGGACTGGGGACAGGAGGGGAAGGGGACGACAGAGGATGAGATGGCTAGATGGCATCACTGACTCGATGGATGTGAGTCTGAGTGAACTCCGGGAGATGATGATGGACAAGGAGGCTTGGCGTGCTGCGATTCATGGGGTCACAAAGAGTCGGACACGACTGAGCAACTGAACTGAATGCATATTGGACTGCATTTTTAAGATTAACTTAATATATGTGGCATATGGACTTCTGAGTGCAGTTTGATGCTGTCTATTTCTGTGAGGAGCTATGCCATGAGATGTCAAACACATCATGATGGTATCAAAATAAGATGACCTCATAAGTTCCCCTCTGCTCTCGCCTCTATAAAACTCGAGGGTAGAAGGGCTAAATTACCATGTAAGCTTGCCCTCCAAGGTCATCAGCAATCTAAGACAGAGCTGTCTGGCACAAAACAGCTGAGGTTGGTTGTTTTGCAATTTCAAGTCACATCTCAAAAATCCATATATGGGGCCACATTAATTATTTTATGGCAAAAAAACATTTATTTATTTAGTAATTATAGTATTTTTCAAATCATTACTATGAAAACTGTTCTAAAGAATTATTTTATTGACTTTATTTATAAAAGAGCAAAACATAAGACCATCAGGGGAACTCTAGTGCCAGTCATGGCTCAGTCTAAGCGAGTAAGGATGCTGGTGTTTTCAGACTGAATGGATCAGGAGGGAGCAGATGATCACAGAGGACCCCTTGCTTTTTTTTTGTTTTTTTTTT
>SJXQ01007722.1:0-127407 GCA_006408695.1 Aepyceros melampus | reverse complement strand
CCCCTCCCGCCCCACACCCTCTCTCTGGATTATCCCCGTGCATCAGTCCCATGTGTGATATCATAAGTGAAACGAATCGCCAGTCCAGGTTTGATGCAGGATGCAGGATGCTTGGGACTGATGCAGGACCCCTTGCTTTTGACTGCAAATTACACCAAGAAGAGCTGCCTTCAGCTATAGTTTTCCTCTAGTCATGAAAGAAGATCAACTTTCACAGAAGCAGGTAAGGTCTAACCACCTGCTTGGCTCCAAGATTCGCTTGACAAACTATCACTGAAACCTTTCCATAGTGTGGTTTCCAGCTTCATTTCCCTCCAGCTGAGTCAGGCTGAGTAGGACTAGCACTTGATCGGCAGACCTACTCTCAGGAGCCCATTCCAAGGACATTGTAGAAACAGGATAAGCTGGCCTCTAATCAAAATCTGTAAATTTCTTCTGGACTGCTTCATTTCACTTAAACCCTATGTATCAGTGAGGATTCTCCAGAGAAAAACAAAACTTTGTGTCTATCATCTGCCCATCCATCCATCCAATCAGGCTGAGTAGGACTAGCACTTGATCGGCAGACCTACTCTCAGGAGCCCATTCCAAGGACATTGTAGAAACAGGATAAGCTGGCCTCTAATCAAAATCTGTAAATTTCTTCTGGACTGCTTCATTTCACTTAAACCCTATGTATCAGTGAGGATTCTCCAGAGAAAAACAAAACTTTGTGTCTATCATCTGCCCATCCATCCATCCACCCAGCTATCTAGCCATCCATCTCTCTATATGTGTATATAGACACACATACATATATAGTCTGAAAGCCATAAGGAAGGCTAGAAACTCAGGCAGAAATTGATGCTATAGTCTTAAGTCAGAATTTCTCCTTCTCCAAGAAACTTTAGTTCTTGCTTATAAGACCTTCAACTGTTTGGACAAGGCCCACCATGTTATCAACGGCAATCTCCTTTACTCAAAGTAGCTGATTACAGAGGTTAAGCACACTTCCATAATACCCCTTTATGACACCTAGGTTGCTGCTGCTAAGTTGCTTCAGTCGTGTCCGACTCTGTGCAACCCCATAGATAGCAGCCCACTAGGCTCCCCCGTCCCTGGGATTCTCCAGGCAAGAACACTGGAGTGGGTTGCCATTGCCTTCTCCAATGCATGAAAGTGAAAAGTGAAAGTGAAGTCGCTCAGTCGTGTCCGACTCCTAGTGACCCCATGGACTGCAGCCCACCAGGCTCCTCCGTCCATGGGATTCTCCAGGCAAGAGTCCTGGAGTGGACTGCCATTGTGTGGTTAGTGTTTGGTTAAAATAACTAGGTACTATAGTCTAGCCAATTGACACCAAAAACAAACCAGCACGCTGAGTTTCTGAGATTTCTCAAAATCTGTGATTCTACTGGGCTTGGGCAAGTTAGCTACAGGAAATCCACAATTTTTCCAGTTGCCATAAGTTCAATCTATCTGCCCAAATCAGTCACACTCTTGTATTTTCCTGGTAATTTTGAGTGCAGTATGCCCAGATGTCTTGTCAAATCAATTAGGAAGCATAAACCCATGAGTCATGGAGGGTCTGGCAGGATGAATTTTCAAATCCTTTGAATAGGTTTTTATGATCTGGCCATCTGATTGCCCTAAAATAAACCCAATTGCCATGCTCTGCTTCACCTCCTTCCAAATACCCCATGACCTGGAGATGACTCAGAGCCCAAGAATGAAGAAAATACTCAGAATCCCAATCACTTCCTCATTGCATCTTCAGGGAGCCTGATTGCAAAGCAGAAATTCTCCAGATGAGTGAGGAAAGTGGAAGCTAAACCCAGCAGCCTTCTTTTGGACATGAATGAACTGTTGTAACATTCCTTCCCATCTGGGTCAAGGGAGCTCCATTTTTTGGTTGTTTTGTGTTTTCTTTTTTGCTTTTAGCCTGCAAGTCTCAAACGCCACATTGGCAGGTGGATAGCCCTGCTGCTTCTTGTGTGTTAGAAAACTGTATCAATTCTCAGACACAGAATGAAAAAGACAGTAAATGCAAGTTCTAAGGAGAACGTGGAGGAAGCAACCATCGAACCCTGCTGCTAAGCATGTAAACTGGCACGACCACTTTGAAAACCTGTGTGACCACAGCTGCAAAAACTAAAAACACCTCATTTCCCAGCAGTTCCCCTCCCAAGTGTACATCCAGCAGAAATACACACACTGGAATGCTCACAGCAACGCTATGCATAATAACCCAAAGCTGGAAACAACACAAATGTCTATCAACAGTAGAATGATAAATAAAGATATTCACACAACGGAACAGAGCAATGAGAGTGACGATCTGTAGCTACAAGTGACATCAGAGAGGAATGTCATAAAAATAATATGGAGCTAAAGAGACCAAACAGATGGAGAAACAGTGGAAACAGCGTCAGACTTTATTTTTGGGGTCTCCAAAATCACTGCAGATGGTGACTGCAGCCATGAAATTAAAAGACGCTTACTCCTTGGAAGGAAAGTTATGACCAACCTAGACAGCATATTCAAAAGCAGAGATATTTCTTTGCCAACAAAGGTCTGCCTAGTTAAGCCTATGGTTTTTCCAGTGGTCATATATGGATGTGAGAGTTGGACTGTGAAGAAAGCTGAGCGCCAAAGAATTGATACTTTTGAACTGTGGTGTTGGAGGAGACTCTTGAGAGTCCCTTGGACTGCAAGGAGATCCAACCAGTCCATCCTACAGGAGATCAGTCCTGGGTGTTCCTTAGAAGGACTGATGCTGAAGCTGAAGCTCCAGTACTTTGGCCACCTCATGCAAAGGGTTGACTCATTAGCAAAGACTCTGATGCTGGGAGGGATTGGGGGCAGGAGGAGAAGGGAGCGGCGGAGGATTGGATGGCTGGATGGCATCACCAACTCAATGGACATGAGTTTGAGTGAACTCCAGGAGCTGGTGATGGACAAGGAGGCCTGGCATGCTGCAATTCATGGGGTCACAAAGAGTTGGACACGGCTGAGCGACTGAACTGAACTGAAGAGACCAAAAATAGTATGATTGATAGAAAGTATAAAAACAGACAGAAATAACCTGCAGCATAGGAAGTCAGGAGCATGGCTACCATTGGAGGAAACATTATGACTGGTAAGGGTCACAGGAGCCTTCTGCAGTGGCTGATAATGTTTATTACCTACTGCTGTTCAGTAAATTACCCCAAAATTACAGGCTTAAAACAACAACCATTTCTTTATATCTCATGACTTTCTGGGTCAGGAATTCAGGGTCAGGTAGGTCTCAGCTGGGTGATTCTTTACGCCATGTGTGTTTTCCTTTTTTTTTTTTTTTTTAAATTAAAAATGACTGCATTTTTAAAATTGAAGTACAGCTGATTTACAGTGTTTCAGGTGTACAGAAAAGTGATTCAGTTATACATATTTTTACTGATTACTTTCCATTATAGGCTATTATTAGGTATTGAATAAAGTTTCCTATACTATGCAGACAGCATATTGAAAAACAGAGACATTACTCTGTCAACAAAGGTCCATCTAGTCAAGGCTCTGGTTTTTCCAGTGGTCATGTATGGATGTGAGAGTTGAACTATAAAGAAAGCTAAGGGCCAAAGAATTGATGCTTTTGAACCGTGGTGTTGGAGAAGACTCTTGAGAGTCCCTAGGACTGCAAGGAGATCCAACCAGTCCATCCTAAAGGAGATCAGTCCTAGGTGTTCATTGGAAGGACTGATGCTGAAGCTGAAACTCCAGTACTTTGGCCACCTGATATGAAGAGCTGACTCATTTGAAAAGACCCTGATGCTGGGAAAGATTGAGGGTAGGAGGAGAAGGGGACAACAGAGGATGAGATGGTTGGATGGCATCACTGACTCAATGGACATGGGTTTGGGTGGACACCGGGAGTTGGTGATGGACAGGGAAGCCTGGCATCCTGTGGTTCATGGGGTCACAAAGAGTCAGACACAACTGAGCAACTGAACTGAACTGAACTGAATTGATACTATGCAGTAAGTCCTTGCTGGTTATCTGTTTTGTGTATAATAAGTTGTATACGTATATCCCAAATTCCTAATTTATCCCTACACCCCACCTCCCATCTTCACTCCTTCTTGTGCATGGAAGGAAGGAACTGATGGCCATCATCTTGGAAACAAGCTATCCCAGGTGATGTTCTATTCGGACATTGGTTTCAGGCTACATCCAGTTTGAGAAATTTTTCCAAGCTATATACTCAGGATGTGTGCCTTCTCTATATGTATATGTATATTATAGACTGAAAAAACCTTCAGTTTGTGATCCCCCCAAATTCACATGTTGGAACCTAATCCCCATTGTGATGCTCCCTGCCACTGAGGCCTTTGAGAAGTGGTTGGGATTAGTGCCCTTATAACAGCAACGCCTGAGAACTCCTTTACTCCTTCCTCTACATGAGGACACAGCAAGAAGCTGACCATCCATTAACCAGGAAGCGGTGCTCATCAAATCTGCTGGCTGCTGATCTTGGGCTTCACCCCCTCCAGGACTCTAAGAAATGTCTGCTGTTTAAACCGCCTAGTGTATCATATTATATTATAGCAGCCGCAAAGGACTAAGATAATATAATTCTCATAAAGTTTACATGGAAAAGAATTATCAAGCAGAATCAATGGCCCTGGAAGCGTTTCTGTGCCATTGACAGAATGGTGCTTCAAGGTGCCAACTTGGCCCTTTACCAGCCCCAAGTTCTTGGGCCTTTTCTGCTAGGTCCTCAGTTTCAGTGAGGAAGAAAAGCAACTGGTACCTCCTTGGGTCCCAGTGAGGGAGATTAAGACAACCTAAGAGAGAAACTCCCAGCACACCCTGGTTCTCAGTCAGTTAATCTCATTTCATTGCAAACACTGCCTGTTCCTAAGGGAATTAGCAGCTAAGACCTCCCAGAAGACTAGGGGTCTACACCCTCCCCACGGCCCTCACCTTGTGAGCAGAGACAGGGGCACATTCTCTGGCACCTGTGCCCTACAGGGGTGTTGAGGGGGTGGGTACAGGATGCCCGGATCTGAAGCTGATGGAAACACAGACAAACAAGCCCGAGTCCCGAAGCCGAGTGACAAGTGAATCACCTCGACTCACGCTTAGTCACTGCAAGGTACTTTCCACACGGACACATGGAGATGGTTACCAAAGAAATGTCTGCTGGCTGCTTGCACATCAGCTCAAAGAAAATGTTGTTTTAACCTTTACTGTGGAGGGGAAAAAAATAGCATCACTTTCCCTTTTCCTTTCCTTTCCTTTTTGGAGAGAGATTTGTTGGCAAAATAGTTGAAGTGGTTGTTTTTGTTTACCCTGGAGAAAGTTTCCAGAAAGGTCTGAATCCTGAGCCTTGTGTATGTGGCAGGCCGTTCGCGTCCAAAGTACTTAGTGTCTAAGTGTGGAAACAACCCCCTCAAAGGGGACGGTCCCATCAGACTCTGATCACCAGCGGAGTCCTCTGGGCTTTATGGAGTTAGAGAGCCCGGCTTCATATTCTTGCTCTGCCCTGTGCCATCAGGATACCTGGGGGCGAGGCCATTCCAGCTTTATGAGCCCCTGATTCTTCATTAATACTACTGAGGATTAGTCATGCCCACCCACACACTGGTTATGAGTTAAATGGGCTTATGTGTAGAAGCTCTACAAACAATGGTTGGCACACACATAGTAGTTGACTAGTTAAAATGAGTTCCTCCCTCCCTCTCACCTGACCCTCCCTTTTTCATTTCCCTTTCCACCTTTTTCTTTTTAAATTCCCTCCCTTCTTCTCCCTTCCCTTCACTCCAAACTTAACCTCAAGTCTCTCCTCCCATCTCTGGTGTCGGCTTCCCTCTCCTCCTTTTTTCACCTTATTTTCAAGTCTCAAACCCCCTCTGTGCTCGCAGCCTTCTCTCTGGCTGGTCCAACCTTGGCATGGTGGCTATTGAACACCAGCCAAGTTCTGGTTGAAAAACACTGCGATGTTTGGCCAGACTTTCTCTCCTTACAAACGAGGGTGATATTTCAGTCACGGGAAGTCTTCCCATCCATTGAGGCCCCAGGCAAAAAAAAAAAATAGCAATGCCTCAGTGTGTGGCCTTAGTGGACAGCAATGTGAGGATCTGAGTACTGACAGAAATAAATCTGGTGTTTCTGAAAATTGTGAAACACGCACAGTGAATGTGTCATCCTAGCAAAAGTGAGTCAGTCCCCAGGCCTGAGCCCAGATCTGGCTGCACTGGCTTTCTAAATAGAAAGTATATTCCTGGCCAGCCTAAGATTAGCAAACTGGCGGTCAACGAGAGGGGAAAGAGTGGCAGAAGAGGACACCTGCAAATCTATCCTTCGCAAGAAATTTTACTGGAAAAATAAAGTTCTCTCTCTGTGATTTTTTTTTTCTAATTACTCCTTTTCTTTCTACCTGCTATCTGTGCCAAGCTTTTCCTCCCATCATTATCTTAGCACCAAGTTCGAAAGAGGGCTTTGAAAATAGGACTACAACATCAATGGATGAACAGATAAAGAAAATGTGGTGTAAGTATATATATATGTATATATATGCACACCAGAGAAGGCAATGGCACCCCGCTCCAGGACTCTTGCCTGGAAAATCCCATGGATGGAGGAGCCTGGTGGGCTACAGTCCATGGGGTCGTTAAGAGTCAGACACGACTGAGCAACTTCACTTTCACTTTTCACTTTCATGCATTAGAGGAGGAAATGGCAACCCACTCCAGTGTTCTTGCCTGGAGAATCCCATGGACGGGGGAGCCTGGTGGGCTGCCGTCTATGGGGTTGCACAGACTCAGGCATGACTGAAGCAACTTAGCATATATATACACACACATATATACATGCACACACACACATACAATGGATATTGTGTTGTTCAATTGCTAAGTCGTGTCTGACTCTTTGCAAGCCCAAGGACAGCAGCACGCCAGCCAGGCTTCCCTATCCTTCACTATCTCCCTGAGTTTGCTCAAATTCATGTCTATTGAGTCAGTGATGCCATCCAACCATCTCATCCTCTGTCGCCCCCTTCTCCTCTTGTCCTCTTGACTCAGCATCAGGGTCTTTTCCAGTGAACCAACTCTTTGCATCAGGTGGCGCAAGTATTGGAGTTCAGCATCAATCCTTCCAATGAATATTCATGGTTGATTTCCTTTAGGATTGACTGATTTATCTCCTTGCTGTCCAAGGGACTCTATGAAACCATAAAAAAGAGCAGCATCTTGCCGTCTGCAACAACATAGATGGAACTCAAAGGCAGTATGCTAAGTGAAACAAGTCAGAGAAAGACAAATACCGTATGATCTCACTTATACGTGAAATCTAAAAATAAAAACAGCTCACCGACACAGAGTACAGATTGGTAGTTGTCAGAGGTAGGCGAGTTCTGGGAATGCAATGTACAAAGTGGTGACCACAGTTAATAAAACTGTATTGTATTTGCAATTTGCTAAGAAGTAAATCTTAAAAGTTCTCACCACCAGAGAAAAAAGTTATTGCTATGTATAACAACAGATGTTAACTAGACTTTCTGCGGTGAACATTTTGTAATATATACAAATATCACATCATTATGTTCTACATCTGAAATTAATATAATGTTATATGCCAATTATACCACACTTCAGTTTTTTTTTAATGGTTGGATAATAAAGATTGTCGAAAGTAAGGAAGAAGGAGGAGAAGGGACTTCCTTGTGGCCCAGAGGTTAAGAATCTGCCTTGCGATGCAGCAGTCGTGAGTTCAGTCCTTGGTCACACATGCTGCGGGCTGTAACTACTGAGTTCGTACACTCTAGAGCCCCGTGTGCCACAATCAGAGAGCCCGAGTGCCTCAGCTAGTGAAACACGTGAGCTCTGGGGCCACCCAATGAGTTTATGTGCCACACTGGAAAGATTCGACGAAGACCCCATGTGCCACAGCTAAGATCCAAACAGCCAAATAAATTAACCAATTTTAAAAAGAAGAAGAAGAGAATGAAAGAGAAAAAGAAAAACAGGACCACGAGTTGCATTGAGACAGCCTGGGACTGGATGCTGTAACCTTTAGAGTAAAGCAGACCTGGGTTCAAACTCTGGTCCCACCTCCAATCAGCTGTGGGATATGTGTGTGTGTGTGTGTGTGTGTGTGTGTGNAAGCTCTACAAACAATGGTTGGCACACACATAGTAGTTGACTAGTTAAAATGAGTTCCTCCCTCCCTCTCACCTGACCCTCCCTTTTTCATTTCCCTTTCCACCTTTTTCTTTTTAAATTCCCTCCCTTCTTCTCCCTTCCCTTCACTCCAAACTTAACCTCAAGTCTCTCCTCCCATCTCTGGTGTCGGCTTCCCTCTCCTCCTTTTTTCACCTTATTTTCAAGTCTCAAACCCCCTCTGTGCTCGCAGCCTTCTCTCTGGCTGGTCCAACCTTGGCATGGTGGCTATTGAACACCAGCCAAGTTCTGGTTGAAAAACACTGCGATGTTTGGCCAGACTTTCTCTCCTTACAAACGAGGGTGATATTTCAGTCACGGGAAGTCTTCCCATCCATTGAGGCCCCAGGCAAAAAAAAAAAATAGCAATGCCTCAGTGTGTGGCCTTAGGTGGACAGCAATGTGAGGATCTGAGTACTGACAGAAATAAATCTGGTGTTTCTGAAAATTGTGAAACACGCACAGTGAATGTGTCATCCTAGCAAAAGTGAGTCAGTCCCCAGGCCTGAGCCCAGATCTGGCTGCACTGGCTTTCTAAATAGAAAGTATATTCCTGGCCAGCCTAAGATTAGCAAACTGGCGGTCAACGAGAGGGGAAAGAGTGGCAGAAGAGGACACCTGCAAATCTATCCTTCGCAAGAAATTTTACTGGAAAAATAAAGTTCTCTCTCTGTGATTTTTTTTTTCTAATTACTCCTTTTCTTTCTACCTGCTATCTGTGCCAAGCTTTTCCTCCCATCATTATCTTAGCACCAAGTTCGAAAGAGGGCTTTGAAAATAGGACTACAACATCAATGGATGAACAGATAAAGAAAATGTGGTGTAAGTATATATATATTATATATATGCACACCAGAGAAGGCAATGGCACCCCGCTCCAGGACTCTTGCCTGGAAAATCCCATGGATGGAGGAGCCTGGTGGGCTACAGTCCATGGGGTCGTTAAGAGTCAGACACGACTGAGCAACTTCACTTTCACTTTTCACTTTCATGCATTAGAGGAGGAAATGGCAACCCACTCCAGTGTTCTTGCCTGGAGAATCCCATGGACGGGGGAGCCTGGTGGGCTGCCGTCTATGGGGTTGCACAGACTCAGGCATGACTGAAGCAACTTAGCATATATATACACACACATATATACATGCACACACACACATACAATGGATATTGTGTTGTTCAATTGCTAAGTCGTGTCTGACTCTTTGCAAGCCCAAGGACAGCAGCACGCCAGCCAGGCTTCCCTATCCTTCACTATCTCCCTGAGTTTGCTCAAATTCATGTCTATTGAGTCAGTGATGCCATCCAACCATCTCATCCTCTGTCGCCCCCTTCTCCTCTTGTCCTCTTGACTCAGCATCAGGGTCTTTTCCAGTGAACCAACTCTTTGCATCAGGTGGCGCAAGTATTGGAGCTTCAGCATCAATCCTTCCAATGAATATTCATGGTTGATTTCCTTTAGGATTGACTGATTTATCTCCTTGCTGTCCAAGGGACTCTATGAAACCATAAAAAAGAGCAGCATCTTGCCGTCTGCAACAACATAGATGGAACTCAAAGGCAGTATGCTAAGTGAAACAAGTCAGAGAAAGACAAATACCGTATGATCTCACTTATACGTGAAATCTAAAAATAAAAACAGCTCACCGACACAGAGTACAGATTGGTAGTTGTCAGAGGTAGGCGAGTTCTGGGAATGCAATGTACAAAGTGGTGACCACAGTTAATAAAACTGTATTGTATTTGCAATTTGCTAAGAAGTAAATCTTAAAAGTTCTCACCACCAGAGAAAAAAGTTATTGCTATGTATAACAACAGATGTTAACTAGACTTTCTGCGGTGAACATTTTGTAATATATACAATATCACATCATTATGTTCTACATCTGAAATTAATATAATGTTATATGCCAATTATACCACACTTCAGTTTTTTTTTAATGGTTGGATAATAAAGATTGTCGAAAGTAAGGAAGAAGGAGGAGAAGGGACTTCCTTGTGGCCCAGAGGTTAAGAATCTGCCTTGCGATGCAGCAGTCGTGAGTTCAGTCCTTGGTCACACATGCTGCGGGCTGTAACTACTGAGTTCGTACACTCTAGAGCCCCGTGTACCACAATCAGAGAGCCCGAGTGCCTCAGCTAGTGAAACACGTGAGCTCTGGGGCCACCCAATGAGTTTATGTGCCACACTGGAAAGATTCGACGAAGACCCCATGTGCCACAGCTAAGATCCAAACAGCCAAATAAATTAACCAATTTTAAAAAGAAGAAGAAGAGAATGAAAGAGAAAAAGAAAAACAGGACCACGAGTTGCATTGAGACAGCCTGGGACTGGATGCTGTAACCTTTAGAGTAAAGCAGACCTGGGTTCAAACTCTGGTCCCACCTCCAATCAGCTGTGGGATATGTGTGTGTGTGTGTGTGTGTGTGTGTGTGCAAGAGCGAGAGGAAACCTTGGGCAAATCTCTCACCTCTCTTGAGGCTTAGAATCACTTCACCCAAATGGGAGCGAGCACCCTGGCTCTTTCCCTGTGAAGGTTAAAGGACGGGACGTTAGCAGAGCCTGGCCCACGGTAGCTGGCCATCATATCTGGGCACCTTTCTCTTCCCCTCCCTGGGAGGGGAAGCCCCAATGCCAATGCCTCTTCACTCCTTGATTCTCTGCACACACAGGGCTGCCTCTTCTGGAGGCTGTGAGCCCTGAGCCTACATAAGCCACAGTCACAGCAGCAGCAGCTCCATCAGCTCTGCCTCTCTGCTCCAGACAGATTCTGGAGGAAAGGAGTCACCCTGGATCCGGGGCCTCCCATGCCAGCCTCCCTGGCACACAAGGATGCCCGAGTCACGTGGTCTCAGTGGTGCCAGAGGAAGTGATGCAACCACCCCCGGCTTTGGGTCAGCCAGGAGGAAAAGTGTCCTGTTACAGCCCGGGCGTGGCTGGCTTCAGGGCTCCAGGCCTGCACCTTGTCCCAGAGCCGCAGCGAAGGGGCAGCAGGAGAGCCTGCCTGGGCGCACACTGCCTGCTACTTACCCCGCTTCGTGCACCAGCGTCTGGGCCCGTGGGCCCTGCCGAGCAAGTCAGCTCTGCCCCTTGGCTTCTCCTCTCCCCCTTGCTCCAGCTTACAGGCTGCCCTGACTACAAACACCTGTTTCCTTTTGCCCGGTTCCTGTGGGGGTCCAGCTATTCTATTGACTTCATATGCATAGATAGCAGAAAAGTAATTGAATTCAATTATGGTAAGTGCACTCATTAAAAACCTATGTAATGTTCATTAAGCAGCCTAGGTAATATGCAATTAATAGGATTAGCATATGAATTGAGCTTTGGGTCACTAATACGCACATTATGTATGATGTTCAACGTATGTATTAATTACAGCACCCGCCAGAAAAACACAACATTCAAAGCTTACAGGCCCGTCCCAGTTACAAACCCTTTTGATCTCATCCAAATCCCTTTTATGGAACAGCTTTTTCATTTGCTTTTCGGCTCTTTACACCAAGGTGGCTGTTAGAGAGAAAGGATTCAGAGAAGGTGATTCAGTTCAGTTCGGTCGCTCAATCATGTCCACTCTTTGTGACCCCATGGACTGCAGCATGCCAGGCCTCCCTGTCCATCACCAACTCCCAGAATTTACTCAAACTCATGTCCATTGAGTCGGTGATACCATCCAACCATCTCATCCTCTGTCATCCCCTTCTCCTCCAGCCTTCAATCTTTCCCAGCATCAGGCTCTTTTCCAGTGAGTCAGTTCTTTGCATCAGGTGGCCAAAGTATTGGAGTTTCAGCTTCAGCATCAGGTTAGGGCTGGAGTTGAGGAAACCTGAGGAGCCTGTATTGGAGTTTATACTAGAGAAGGGCCATGACCTTGAGGGCAGAGTTCAGACCTTCTGGGTTCTGTCCTGGCTCTTTGGAGACCTCCCCTGCCAATCACTGCCACCTCCAGTGGACATCCATTATCTGGGAAATGGACATAATAGCACTTGACATCACTGGGACATTAAGGAGATTATCTCATTAGGGGGACTAACATGCACAGGAAATGCAGGATGGCAACAACACTGAGCATCATTGCCAGGAACCTCCCGATGGGAAACCTCTCCACTAAGGAAAAGTGCCCGCTCCAGCACACCCAACCTGCCCTTGACACAAGTCCCATGGCACTTGGCCACAGTGAGCGGACATCAGTAATGGCTGCCCTCAATGAAGGGCTTTCTCCTCGATTCTCCTCAAAGCCGAGACTAACATCCACCTGACACCTGACTCATTATTCTCAATGGTCTTCCTCACCACTTTGCCTCACTCTCCTCACTCCCTGGCCTAGGAGAGCACTTTGCCCAGTGTAGGTACTTGGCTTACCACCCTTTCTTGCAAAGATACAAATCAAAGCCACCTCCTCCATGAAGCCCTCCCCAACATCCCAAGCAAAGCTGCCTCCTCTCCCCACCCTGCGCCCCCACCAGCATCCGTTTGTGCTGAAGGCATTTTTAGGGATAATTTACCATCTGTCCTCCCTGCTCCCCTTTCCAGCCCACAGTGTGACCCACCAGCGTGTCTTCTTTATTTTTATGTCCCCACATGGAAGAATCACGAAGAATTAGTCAAGCTCATTAATTAATGCATCACGAGGGAGTTTGAGGGAGTCTTGCAAAAGGAAGAACAAGTGGTTTGGAGTCCGGCAGATCTGAAGTCAGTCTCTGTCTTTACGTTTTCAAGTGGAGTGACCTTGGGCAAGCCCCGTAGCCCTTAAATCTTCAGTCACTGGTGTAAGGGAGGGAGGGAGAGAAGGAGGAGAAGAAGGAGGGAGGGACCATAGTCTTCTCTTCACAGGACAGTCTGAGAATTCATGAGGTATTGCACATAATAGCTCATAAGATATTGTAACCCCAACCTTAACCGATTCAGTTGTATCACTGACTCAATGGACGGAGTCTGAGTGAACTCCGGGAGTTGGTGATGGACAGGGAGGCCTGGCGTGCTGTGGTTCATGGGGTCACAAAGAGTCAGACACAACTGAGCGACTGAACTGAACTGAACTGAACCTTAACCGAGAGGCTGCACCTGACAGACCCTGGTCATCTCCCTTCTTTCCAGCCACCCAACCTGTTCTCCTGGTCACTGTGGGAAGGCGAGGTGGGGCAGGACTCCTGAGAGCGAAGTGCAGTCCAGGCCCCTGCTGCCTCTTGTATCACAGACCATCTCTCCCATACCAGGTGAATATCCTGATCTGGAGAGAAAAGCACCCCCTGTTTGCCCAGCACCCACTTTGTAGCTGGTGTCTGCAGACCCCACGTCACGGCCACTCCCCTTAGGGGAGGGAGATGGGCTGGCCCTGCTGTGTGGTTTGTGAACTGTCAGTCAAGATGCAGACAGTCCTTATTTCCCTTCTAGAGGGAACTAAGGGAAAGAACTCAGTGATCACTCCTATTCCCCTCACACACCTCCCAGAGCCCGAGCCTGATGATGGCAAAGACTCTGGCCAGGTTTGGTGCTAGAAATGGCATTGTAAGAGGTGGGTTGTTTCAACTCATTCATTCACTCATTCCTTCACTCACACACACTGACTCATTGATTCACTCCTTCGTGTGTTGGTCCTCTAAATGTGTACACAGTGTATACTCTGTGCCAGGCTCTGGGCTGGGTGCAGGGGGAGGAGCTAAGTGTGGCTCCGTTGGTCTTTGCAGTTGAGGAGCTGAGTTCTTTACATACTTCTCTGCTGAAGATATACATATGTGTACAGGCTTGGCCCAAAAGCAGGCCACGGCCACGTGCCTTCTAAACACACCATGGAGACTCCAAAGACGGACCTGTTTTTGCTAAGGCTGGACACTGGAGTGTTGGCATGAAGTGGTGAAGTGTTGGCATGAAGTGAGCCAGAGGTGAGTGGAGAGAGGGCTTTGAGTCGTGGAGACCTAGACGGTTCCTTCAAAGAGTTATTCTTTGCCCCTGGGAACCAGAGCCACTGAAAGCCTTAAAGCCAAGAATTGACTTAAGAATCCCGCTCCTTCCTGCTGCAGTCCCAACGCAGTTCAATCTGCCTTCCCCATTGCATTCCACCAGGGGGCTAGAGACAAAGTAAATAGCCTCCCAGTTCACTCCAAACACTCCTTTTGTACTACTTCGGCAAATCGTGTCATTACTTTGAACCTCCAAAAGGAAAACGGCAGCAATCATGAGCCTCCTCGCCAAATAGCAGGGCCATGTTTTGAACAGATACAGTTTCAGGGGTTAAGCAGGCAGGTGCAGGGGTCAGACTTAGTTGACATGCTACCTGTTATTCTGAGATCTTAACCACTTGGATCCTCAGCTTTCCCACCTCTAAAATGGGCGTGATCGCATTTCCCTTGTGATTGTGTGCATGGAAAAGGATAACGCATGTAGAAACATGGCACAATGCCAGCGGGCAGTAAGCGCACAATGCATGATATTACTACTGCATCTTTTTTTTTTTATTGAACTATAGTTGCTTTACAATGTTGTGTTAGCTTCTGCTGTACAGCAAAGTGAATATCACGGCCCCTTTGTTAATACCTTATGGATATTATCCATTGCCTGGCACTAGAGTCTCTACCCAAAATGCAAGCTCAGTCCTTGTTTTTGCTGAACACTCACAAAGGTCTCAGGCCAAACTCCGAGCCCAGGCTCCCACAGTGCCCCCTCCTAGGGTTCCAATATCCATTTGAGAAGAAGAGAACTGCCAAAGCAAATCCAACCGCACGGTTTCACTATCAAAGAGAAACATAAAAAAAAAAAAATTCAAAACACTCGCCGGAACACACTGGTTTTTGTCCAGGGACTTCCTAAATGTCTGCGGGCCTTTCCACAGCTCTTGGGGCCAAGCCGGCCACCAGGATGGTTCCCGGAAGATGCCACGGGTGCCCCCAGCCAGGCTCCAGGGAGAGTGCAGGGGAAGGCCCCGCCAGGCACAGCTGCGCCCCGGGTCAAGCCGTGCCCATCTTCCTGGCCTTGCTGCCTGCGGAGAAGGTGGAGCAGGCTTTGGGCTGCATCCAGGATTCTGAGGAAGAAGCTCTTTTATCTCCAGAACAGTGAAATGCTCCTGGCACGCTTGGCCGCCTGCTGCTGCTTCTGGGCACCCAGAGCATCGTTCCTTACTGCAGCTCCTCCTCCATTATTTCTTCCCTGCTCTGCTCTCCCATTTGGGCAGAGCCAAGACTTCATCCAAAGCCCCTCCTGTACCCTGGAGAAGGGCCCCAGATCCTCGGGAGGCAGAGGGGAGAGGGGGCTGGACCCAGCTCTGGAATCCTGAGGGTAGAGCTGCTCAGAGTCACCACTGAGTGCTGGAAGCTGGCACTGCAGCCCCAAGCACACAGTAGGGCCTCCCCAAATAGATAATTAAGCAACTTATCAGGTTTCTGAGCGATTAGACACTATATTACTTCATTTCATGCTCATCCTAACCCAACAAAGCAGGCCTTCTGAGCCACTGTACACGCTTTGTAGAATTGAGGCCCATGCTTGTGTGGCTAACATTTCCTCTTCCAGGGGATCTTCCTGATGCAGGGATAGAACCTATGTCTCTTATGTCTCCTGCATTGGCAGGTGGGTTCTTTACCACTAGCACCACCTGGGAAGCCCAAAGGCTAAATAACTTGACTGTGGTTCCAGGACTTCCCTGTAGCTCACACGGTAAAGAAGCTGCCTGCAGTGCAGGACGTTTCTGGGGTTCAGTCCCTGGGCCAGGAAGATCCTCTGGAGAAAGGAATGGCAGTCCACTCCAGTATTCTTGTTTGGAGAATCCCATATACAGAGAAGCCTGGAGGGCTACAGTTCATGGGGTGGGAAAGAGTCGGACATGACTGAGCAACTAACACTTAACTTACTCACTCCAGGGATAGGAAGTGATGGTGCAGGGACCACAGTCAAGCCTGTCTGACTCCAGGGCTCTTTTCCCGCTGTAGTCCCTGCTTCTCCAGGTTGACCAGCCTTCAGTTTCCAGACTCTGCTTGGAGGGCTACCTGCACTGCTCCAGGTGTGAGGGGGGAAACTGAGACCTGACCACTAACATCCAAGGCCCTGCATCCTGACCAGGAAGACAGCTCAGGGAGAAAATCCAGAATGGGAATAAAAAGAAGTTTCATCAATGGTGAGCTGGAGAGAGACAGAGGGCCCACTGTGAGTGTGATCAGTGAGTCAGCACATATGGGATTTGAATGTCTAGGACCACACAAATGCCAGGCATTAATTCCTCTCATCTTAGCCTCGGTCAGGAAGACTCCATGCAGGAGCTTCTGAAATCCAGATCCAAGGAGTAAAGCAGTAACACTAAAAATCTGAGCTGCCTACACCGTCCAGATGAAAATTCCCATGGATGGAGGAGCCTGGGGGGTACAGTCCATAGGGTTGCAAAGAGTCAGACACAGCTTAGCTACTAACAACATTGTCCAGATCTGCTAGGCTTGGCAATTTAGCCCTCATAACAACTCCAAGGGTATGGGCTCTGATCCCATTTTACAGATGGGAAAAACTGAGGCTTGGATTACACAAATGAGAAGTGTGGTGGGTGTCATCAGGAGTGGTGGATTCTGGAGAGAGCTGGAGAGCTCATGATCTATTATTTGAGACTGTGACTCCACCATGATCAGATCTTCTCACCTCAAGATAAGCCAGATCTAATTTCTACTCCTGGGTGGAAATCCCATATTTAAATTTGGGGATTAATTTTAGAAAAGTCTAAACACTTGGCAATCTAAACAAAGCCTGTCTGAAAGAAAAATATGGCCCACAGGTCACCATTTTGCATTCTCTGAACACAGTGTGGGTGTTAGTCACTGGAGGTACTCAAGCAGATGTGATGCAACTGACCTCAAGGGTGGTGAAGAAGCAAGAGGAGACAAAGTTGCTGAGGGTGGACCCTTAAGATTCCACCCCTGACACTCTCTGTCTAATCCATGAATTGGCTGAGAAATGGTCAGGTCCCTCAGTTCAGTTCAGTCGCTCAGTCATGTCCGACTCTTTGCGACCCCATGAATCGCAGTACGCCAGGCCTCCCTGTCCANACCTCTGTGACCAAAGTCTGTGAGCTGCAGGGTGGTTAGAAAGTGGTCTGAAGGTATGTGACACCCAGAGGGAGGCATCAGTGTGGGGATAGAGGGCAGTCAGTTCTGCACTAACCCACTCCCTCCTTCTCCCTGTAGATATATTACGTGTGTAACATCACCATTGGAACACCCCCTCAAGAATTCCATGTTATCTTTGACACAGCTTCAGCTGACTTCTGGGTGCCCTCCATCAAGTGCAAAAGCTCAACTGGTTTGAGTACAGACACCTCCTACTTGACCATCTTTCACTTACCCTGCCACCCTATTTCCACCCTTGGCACCTGATGACACTCATCTCTTGTGTCTGCAGCTCCACGTGTTAGGTTCAGACATCGTCGGTCTTCCACATTCCGGCCTACCAATAAGACGTTTGGGATCATGTATGGATCTGGAGAAATGAAAGGAATTGTTGTTCATGACACAGTTCGGGTAACACTGTAACAAATGTTGAGTCAGGACTGGAAATGAGGCAACCAGTGCTTGCAAAACAGATGCAGGACCATCTGGCAAGACCCTTCCTAGCCTAACTCCTGCAGATATTGGCCATCTTATCCACAGTATCATGTCTCTAGGGTGGCAGTGCCCATGGTGACACATGAGCAAACAAATTACCTAACCCAGAATGTGGACTGAGGTGTGTACTTGCAGCTCCTGTGCCCATGAGCAGTTCAAAGTTCATTTGGCTCAGAGTGAGAAGGGATATAAACACCCAGTTTTATATTAACAGACTATTCCAGCAACTTTCAGGTGATAACTGGTTTAATTCTGCAACAACCCCACAAAGCTCTTACTCTGATTAAGTCATGAGACATATGAGGTAACTGAGGTCCAGACAGCAAGGGCCTTGCTGAGAGCACACAGGTGATAAAAGGTGGTTTTAGGCTGGCTTTTCAGGACTGAAGTTGCTGTGGGGTGTTTGGGGACAGGATAAAACAGATCTGGGGAACCTGGGGGCAGTCAAGGGCTTCATGTATCAGGAGTGGGAAACTGGAGGCCTGAGAATTCAAGAGGGAGTTCACATTCTAGAGGACCCTTGAGAGTTTAATAAATCTATGGCTTCCCTCTCCCAAAATACTTGAGAGTTGCCCCCTCTCTCTTTCTGTCTCATACACACAGAAATATATACACATATCCCCAAAAGTGAATTCCCCAGGTAGTAATTTCATAGAACCCTGCAAGCAAGATTGTGTTTTCAGTTTCTGTGTTCCTGGACAGATGCAGAATCCACAGTACATTACAGAGAATGCAGTCCATTCCTGTCATTAAGTCACAGTGATGCCAAAGAGAAGACTATCTTGATCGGAATTATTTTGTCCATAAGGTGGCACCAATGGGACCTGTCTTGACTCTTGGTTGCCCCACCTGTACAGAAGCCAGGAGGCCAATTTATATCATTCAGGTGGTGTTTTTGAGAGGGGCAGATGTTTTAGAATTCACAGTCTCTCTCAAATGGAACCCAAATTCCCCTTCTACTTTTCTATACCCATTTGTTGGCAACCAAATACAGAGCACAGCCTCAATTCTTCTTTGAGGATCTAATGGCAATGCACCCCAGCCCAGTCCTAGCCCCACTTCACATATCTGTAAGTGGGAACACTCTTCTCTCCTACAGATTGGGGACCTTGTAAGTACTGACCAGCCGTTCGGTCTAAGTGTGGTGGAATCTGGGTTTAAGCACAGAAGATTTGATGGTGTCTTGGGCTTGAACTACCCTAACGTATCCCTCTCTGGAGCCATTCCCATCTTTGACAAGCTGAAGAATGAAGGTGCCATTTCTGAGCCTGTTTTTGCCTTCTACTTGAGCAAGTAAGTCTGAGATGGACAATGCCTTTCTCCAAATTAGTTGTAAGATAGTTTCAGTTGCACCAAAATTATAGAACACTTGATAAAGAAGTATCCTGAGAGTAAAATAACCAAGGATAACTATGGCCCCAGGGTCCTACCTGGCTTCAGCAATGGCTTTTATAAACAAAATTTTATTGGAACACAACCCTACTCCTGGGCTCAAGACCAGTAACTTGGTCTAGGGGCATAAGATAGGAAGAAGGCAAAAGGAAGGCAACAGGAAACAATTTGGAGGAAAAAGTATTATAATATCCTTAGAATTTGATAAGGAAGGAAGGAGAAGGATGGTGGATATCTTTCCTTACTCATTAACATTTAAAAGGGAGCCCAGGACCAGCTACCCAAGTTGTGAAGCCAGTGAGAAAGGAAAGTGTGGGACACAAAAAAGTAGGACCCTTTATTCAAGAAATATTAGGCATTTCAAGACAGAGAGAGCAGAGGTGGGTTCCCTTCTGAGTGTGGGGCCCTTTGGACAGTGGCAGTCACGGGCCAGTGGAGCCAACTCTGGGTGACCTGAACCCACACCCTTAGAACTCCCAGGTCTTGATTTTCCTGAAAAATTGCAAGGTGGACACGGGGAAAGCCAAAACACTTCAGCACCCTGTCCTCTGAGGGTGTCTGAGCACTCAAGTCGCTGAAGGTCCAGGGTGTCTTCAGGAGACATAATGGGTGGCGCCCAGCCAAATGATTCAGCTACTAACCTCCTCTGTGCCACTCATGAGATAGTAACAGACCTCAGTCTGGATCTCTATCTCTCATAGACACTATTTCTGCATCAGTACATGGGGACCTTATTAGAGCCTTGATGGTTGGACCATCACAATTCTCACACAGTGCTGTTGTTACTGTCATTCAAGGATACCCCCCTCACTTCTCTCTACAGAGACGAGCAGGAGGGCAGTGCGGTGATGTTTGGTGGGGTGGACCACCGCTACTACAAGGGAGAGCTCAACTGGGTACCATTGATCCAAGTGGGCGACTGGAGTGTACGTGTAGACCGGTAAGCCTCTCCCTCTGAGGGTCAGCCCAAGTGATGTTCCCACTAATGTACATGGACACAGGCAGACACACACAAATGCATTCTCAGACACACAGTCACACAGACATATACACTACCCACAATGACACAGACAGATACTTAGACACTTGGAAACATACAAACAGACACATATAAACCTACACAGAGACACATAAAAACATGCATAGCTAGTCAGAGACAAACAAGCATACACAGAGACACATGCAAACACACATACAAACAAACACACAAGCCCATAGAACGCAAACAACCCATGGGTTCATAATCCCCAGGCCTTCTGAGCAAGGCTCTGACCAGGGTCCTAAAAGTTTCCAGAGAGGTCTGTGCAGCTGGAAGAGGGCTGCACCCACTGCTCTTTGAGGTGGGGAGCATGTTTAGAGGACTCTACAGTATGGTGAACACAGGATCATGGAGAATTTCACCAGTCTGAACAGACTTATGATAAGATGACCAACTGTCCAGGGCTACCTGGGACATAGGAAGTTCTCAGTACAGATAAACGTCATTTTAAAACCAGGGACAGTGCTGAGAAAAATTCCCTTCTGAGTGTGGGGCCCTTTGGACAGTGGCAGTCACGGGCCAGTGGAGCCAACTCTGGGTGACCTGAACCCACACCCTTAGAACTCCCAGGTCTTGATTTTCCTGAAAAATTGCAAGGTGGACACGGGGAAAGCCAAAACACTTCAGCACCCTGTCCTCTGAGGGTGTCTGAGCACTCAAGTCGCTGAAGGTCCAGGGTGTCTTCAGGAGACATAATGGGTGGCGCCCAGCCAAATGATTCAGCTACTAACCTCCTCTGTGCCACTCATGAGATAGTAACAGACCTCAGTCTGGATCTCTATCTCTCATAGACACTATTTCTGCATCAGTACATGGGGACCTTATTAGAGCCTTGATGGTTGGACCATCACAATTCTCACACAGTGCTGTTGTTACTGTCATTCAAGGATACCCCCCTCACTTCTCTCTACAGAGACGAGCAGGAGGGCAGTGCGGTGATGTTTGGTGGGGTGGACCACCGCTACTACAAGGGAGAGCTCAACTGGGTACCATTGATCCAAGTGGGCGACTGGAGTGTACGTGTAGACCGGTAAGCCTCTCCCTCTGAGGGTCAGCCCAAGTGATGTTCCCACTAATGTACATGGACACAGGCAGACACACACAAATGCATTCTCAGACACACAGTCACACAGACATATACACTACCCACAATGACACAGACAGATACTTAGACACTTGGAAACATACAAACAGACACATATAAACCTACACAGAGACACATAAAAACATGCATAGCTAGTCAGAGACAAACAAGCATACACAGAGACACATGCAAACACACATACAAACAAACACACAAGCCCATAGATACGCAAACAACCCATGGGTTCATAATCCCCAGGCCTTCTGAGCAAGGCTCTGACCAGGGTCCTAAAAGTTTCCAGAGAGGTCTGTGCAGCTGGAAGAGGGCTGCACCCACTGCTCTTTGAGGTGGGGAGCATGTTTAGAGGACTCTACAGTATGGTGAACACAGGATCATGGAGAATTTCACCAGTCGAACAGACTTATGATAAGATGACCAACTGTCCAGGGCTACCTGGGACATAGGAAGTTCTCAGTACAGATAAACGTCATTTTAAAACCAGGGACAGTGCTGAGAAAATGGGGAAAACTGGTCTGCTTAGGGAGCAGCTACCCAGCAGTGGAAAGAGGTTGGCTGCAGTTTTAAGATGTGAAAGCAACTAATACAAAAGGCACTCCATGTTCACGGGCACACAGTGAGGCAGGGGCTATAACAGAGAATCAGGAAGGTGCGATCCAGGAGTGACCTGAGGACAAGAGGCATAATTGATAGGATTCTATGTGATACCCTCAAACAAAAGCTGACCCGTCTTTTGGAGTTTCTGTGAGCTAGTCATGTATTTCCGGGACAGGGTCTCAGGGTCTGAGCTAGTTGTAGGAGCAGTGCTGGGAGACACCCTCTCCCAGGGGAGCCCCTCTCTCCCCCTACTATGAGAATCTGCTGCCTCTGTGAATCTCCATCTTCACTCTGTGTGTGACCCGTTATTTCTTCCCCACCAGATACAGCTCTCTTGATGTTTCTTATTGTTTTCTCAGTCTTCATTCACTCATTGAACAGACAAGTATTGAGCATCCACTGTGTTCCAGGCACTTTAGGGAGGCAAGAAGAATAAAACTCACCTTCACATCTAAGAAGGCAAATGTACATGAAGTGACTTGCCCACATAGTGAATTGTGACTTTGGTACATGCTAGACATGAGGAAGAGAAGGCAATGGCAACCCACTAAATACTTTGCCTGGAAAATCCCAGGGATGGCGGAGCCTGGTGGGCTGCACTCTATGAGGTCTCATAGAGTCAGAGACGACTGAAGTGAGTTAGCAGCACTAGCAGCGGCAGGCATGAGAAAGGGTCTACAGAGAGTGACCAGACAGGAGACTGATAAACACCAGGGGAAAGACTTTCCGGAAACAATACAATTAAGCTGGAATCTGGAAGATGAGTAGAAATTTGCTAGTCAAAGGGGAGTGGAGTCTTCTAGGAAGGAAGACTAGCTTGGTCAAGGTACAAAAGATCCTGGTTATTCAAGGATCTTGCATTTGAGGATGTCAGGAAAGGTGCTGTGTCAAGAGCAAAGGAAAACAGGTCAAGAGACGAAGGGCTGTTTAGGAGACAGTCAGGAAGGGGACAACTCTGGGGAGATTCAAAGTGACCTTGATGCCCATTTTCTTCCTTTGTCTCTCAGCATCACCATGAAAAGAAAGGTTATTGCTTGTTCTGAGGGCTGCACAGCCTTGTTGGACACCGGGTCTTCAGATATACAAGGCCCAGGAAGACTGGTCGATAAAATACGGAGGCTCATCGGCACCACGCCACGGGGTTCCATGGTGAAGGGTCATCCCCCAGGGTCACTCCCTGTCTCCACACACAACAAGGATCTCCAGGGCCAACCTCTCCCCCTCTCTCTCTAACAGCACTACGTTTCATGTTCTGTGGTCAATAGCCTACCCTCTCTTCTCTTCACCATCAACGGCATCAACTACCCAGTGCCAGGTCGAGCGTACATCCTCAAGGTGAGGGGACAATACTGAGGGTTGGTTCTCAAACTGGAGCTTGCAAGAACCCTTCGCCAGCTGCTGGGGGGAGGGCGCCCTCTGGAGGCCATATCACACCATTGCAGATGCTGCTGAGCCCTGTGGTTGGACCAGTACCTCCCACAAAACCAGTCACTTGAGAGTAAAGGGCAGTGTGGGACACTGATCTTCCTGAAATAAATGTGGAGATACCATACCATATGGCATGGTGGGAGTCAGGGAGAAGGGAACAATAAGGTCCCAGTCCTCAAAGAGCTTCAATTCAATCTGAACCCTTAGGTGCATGAACATGAAATTTAGCTCTAGCAGTCCCTGAAATAGGCCATGTTACAAGGAGAATGGCGAGGGACAGTCCAAGTGTGAAATCCCAACATAAGTTAACAGTCTGCCTTCCCTTCTCAAGATTTTTCTGTGTGGATGATAAATTACATTGTCGGCCTAGTCCTCGCCTGCATCTTCCCCTTGCTCTGGCCGGGTGTCTCCTTTGTGAGTTGGGATACCCGACCCCTCAGTGGGCAGGTTGGATAATAAGGTGAATAAAGGGTGCACAGTGACTGCTCAGCCCTGGCACAGGGTGGAGGCTTCATGTCACCTCCCTGGAAGAGTTCAGAGCAGGCTGGTGGACTCAAAGAAGGCTTTGAAGAAGAGAGGGAATTTCAGGAATTGTAAAATGACAAACTCATTCAACCATTTTGCGGGTTGCTTGGTTCCAGGCAAAAGTGCACTGGATTTTATGCAAATGGCATCTCAAGGTGCTCTGCACTAAGACACTGGGGACTTACTAGGGGTGATGAGGTCTACAGACTGACCAGTGAGGATGGGGAACCAGAGTGTGTTACCCACCCAACCTTGGAGTGGCCAAAGAGGGTGAATGTGGGCCAAAGGAGGCTTCTGAGAGTTCCTGAGTTCAGTGTTCAAGAAAGTGTTGTGGGCACTGCTCTATTTAACATGGATAGCCAACATCAGGTTAATCTGTAGCACAGGGAATTCCACTCAGTTATATGACAGCCTGGATGGAAGAGGTGTCTTTGAGACAAGGATACCCAGGCACGTACGGTTGAGTCCCTTTATTGTCCACCTGAAACTCAGAATATTGTTAATCAGCTATACTCCAATACAAAATAAAGTTTTTTTTTTTTTTTAAATAAAGTACAGATTGTGGGGATGTAGGAGGAGAATTGGCATTCTCTGCAGAGAAAACAAGGAGCAGGAATCAGAAGGAAAGAAACAGGGAGTGAGGGGAACTATGGACACACTTGTTCTTTTCTAAATAATTATACTGAAGTGCAGCTAATCTTTAGTGTTGCATTAAGATCTGCTGCACAACAATGTGACTCAGTTATACACACAAAATATATTTTTTCTTATTCTTTTTCATGTGGTTTACCACTGAATATTGAATATAGTTCCTGACACTCTACAATAGAACTTTGTTATTTTTCATAACTCTGTTTCCCCAACTCCCAGTCCTCCATTCACCACACCCTTCCTCATGACAACCTGATGTCTTGGCCCTCTTTGGTTTTGGATGAACTCTCATATCCCCCGCTGCTGAGAAAACCCCTTGGTACTTACTAAAAGAGGGAAATAAAACAAGAATTTTGCTGGGTCTGGATATTGGGGGGAGTCACCAGTAAGGGCTCCTGCTGACTGGTGTGTGTCTCTGACTTCCCCAGGATTCTAGAGGCCGCTGCTATACCACCTTCAGAGAGAACACTTGTTACAGACCTACAGAGACCTGGATCCTGGGTGAACCTTTCCTGAGGCTGTATTTCTCAGTCTTTGATCGAGGAAATGACAGGATTGGTCTGGCACCAGCAGTGTAAATGCTTGGAGTGGTTCAGGAATCAGTAAGGCCACTCCTAACACACACTCACTCACACTTTGAGCACTCCTGCCAGGATGCTGGTGAACTGTATTTGGTGTTCTGTACACGCTATTCTCAGTAAAGAATAAAGGGTTTCACTCTTAATGGTGCTGAAGCAAAGGTTGCCTCTGTGTCTGGGAGTGAAGGATCTAGAACTAAGTCTGAATCAAAGTTGAGAGGAGCCCTACACCAACTGGCTTCAAGGAAAGGGTAGACTCATTGAAATGATTCTGGGAATCCATGACACAAGAATCAGAGCAAATACATGATCTCAGTGACTAGACCCAAGAAATCAGAAGTCATCAATTCTCTCTCTCTCGGTCTTTCCCTTCTCACTTCTTTGATGGTCTTAGCCCGGCAACTTTTTTCTTTAAGGCTTCTACACATAGTGATAGAATTCAAGCTACCTGCCTTAGGGTTTTAAATCCCAAAGGCATCACCTAGTAAGGAAAGAAGTTTGCAGACATCAGAGTTAAAGGGTGTTCTCTGAATCAACCACCTCATTTCACATGTACAGCCCTAGATCAGCCATACTGGCAGGGACATGGAGTCTTATGACTGGCTTTACATGGTCTTTGGCCCTGACTCAGCAGGACACATGATTGTTAATTTCCTTCAGAACTACATGACTGAAGCTGGAGAGAGGCAGCCCCAAGGATAGCAACTGGCAGATGGTCTAGGCCATGGAAGAGTTTGTGATGACCCACAAACTCCACCACCTCCTCATTCGGAGGAATTATAAGAAGGAGCGAAATAAACTCTCTTTGTCCCATCTCGGGCGAACTTATCACTGGGCTTCTCCTCAAGGGGATGTTGGAATGACTGGCTTTACATGGTCTTTGGCCCTGACTCAGCAGGACACATGATTGTTAATTTCCTTCAGAACTACATGACTGAAGCTGGAGAGAGGCAGCCCCAAGGATAGCAACTGGCAGATGGTCTAGGCCATGGAAGAGTTTGTGATGACCCACAAACTCCACCACCTCCTCATTCGGAGGAATTATAAGAAGGAGCGAAATAAACTCTCTTTGTCCCATCTCGGGCGAACTTATCACTGGGCTTCTCCTCAAGGGGATGTTGGGTGAGGTACTTCATGCAGAGCTGATTCCCTCTTTTTCCCACATTCCAGTCACCAGCTCTCTGCCACATATGCCTGCTCTGTCCTTTCTAGTCCTACTGGGTAAGTGGTGGCCCCGGTGAATCCCTGAGCCATCCCCCTCCTCCAGGGCCCAGAATGCCCCTTCCTTGGCTTCCAATGCTGTTGGGGAGAATGCGACACACGTATCGTGGAACCCAGGGTACACAGAGCCTTCAGCATTTTTGAGCTTCCTCCAGGGATGGAGCTACAAAGTATTTGCTTGGAGCTGCCATGATTAGGCTCTTTTGCAGTGGAAGCATCTATTCTTTTCACCTGGACCCCTCAGTACATGCCTTGGTTAAGACAGCAGTGGTCACATGTTGATTTCCTTTCAGATTGACTATTTTATTCTCCTTGTTTTATAAGGGACTCTCAAGAATTTTCTCAAGCACTGCAGTTTAAAAGTCAATTCTTTGTCATTCACCCTTTCATGTAGTACAGATCTCACATCTGTACATGATTACTGGGAAAATCATAGCTTTGACACTACAGATCTCTGTAGCAAAATGAGTCCTTGTTTTTTTAACACTGTGCAGGTTTTTCATAGCCTTTCTTCCTTCCAAGGAGCAAGTGTCTTTTAATTTTGTGGCTGGAGTCAAGGTCCATACTGATTTTGGAGCCCAAGAAAATAAAATCTGCCACTGTTTCCACTTCTCCCTCATCTATATGCCATGAAGTGGTGGGACTGGATGCCATGAATGTTGAGTATTTTTTTGTGAATAGTTGTTTGAATGTTGAGTTTTAAGCCAGCTTTTTTCATCTCCTCTCCTTATCAATTGGTCTTTAGTTCTTTGCTTTCTGCTATTAGGGTGGTTTCATTTTCATATGTGTGGATGTTGATATTTCTCCCAGCAATCTTGAGTCCATCTTGGGATTTATGCAGTCCATCATATTGAATGATCTTTCCTACATACAAGTTCAATAAGCAGAGTGACAATGTATACCTTGTCATGATATTTTACCAATTTTAAATCTTTTAGTTCTTCTGTGTCTGCTTCTAACTGCCACTTTTTGACCTACATACAGACTTTCAGGAGACAGGTAAGGTGATTTGCTACTCCCATTCTCTTAAGAATTTTCCTCAGTTTGTTGTGGTCCACACAGTGAAAGGATTTAGCATAGTCAGTGAGGAAGATGCAGATATTTTTCTGGAATCCCCTTGCTTTCTCTATGGTCCAATGGATGTTGGCAATTTGATCTCTGGTTCCTCAAACCAGATTGTACATCTGGAAGTTTTCAGTTCATGTACTGTGAAGCTTCGCTTGAAGGATTTTGAGTATTAACTTGTCAGCAAGTGAGATGAGCGCAATTGGATGATAGGTTGAACATTCTTTAGAATTGCCTTTCTTTTTGGATTGGAATGAAAACTGACCTTTTCCAGCACTGTGGCCACTGCTGAGTTTTGCAAATTTGCTGACATATTGAATGAGAAGATGCAGATATTTTTCTGGAATCCCCTTGCTTTCTTTATGGTCCAATGATGTTGGCAATTTGATCTCTGGTTTCTCAAACCAGATTGTACATCTGGAAGTTTTCAGTTCATGTACTGTGAAGCTTCGCTTGAAGGATTTTGAGCATTAACTTGTCAGCAAGTGAGATGAGCGCAATTGGATGATAGGTTGAACATTCTTTAGAATTGCCTTTCTTTTGGATTGGAATGAAAACTGACCTTTTCCAGCACTGTGGCCACTGCTGAGTTTTGCAAATTTGCTGACATATTGAATGCAGCATTTTTACAGCCTCATTCTTTAGGATGTTTTAAACAGCTCAGCTGGAATTCAATCACATCCACTAGCTTTGCATGCAGTGATGCTTCCTAAGGCCCACTTGACTTCATGCTCTAGTATATTTGGCTTTACATAGGTGACCTCAACATCATCTCTATCCAGGTCATTATGACCATTTTTGTACAGTTCTTCTGTGCATTCTTGCTACCTCTTCTTAATGTCATCTGCTTCTCTTAGGTCTTTGACTTTTCTGTCCTTTATTGTGCCCATCTTTCCATGAAGTATTCCTATGGTATCTCCAGTTTTCCTGAAGAGATCTATACTCTTTGCAATTTATTATTTTCCTCTAATTCTTGCACTTTTCACTTAGGAAGACTTTGTTATCTCTCCTTGCTATTCTCTGGAAGTCTGCATGTCATTGGGTATATATTTCCCTTTCTTGTTTGCTGTTCACTTCTCTTATTTTCTCAGATGTTTTCAAGGCCTCCTCAGGCAACCACTTTGCCTTCTCACATTTGTTTTTCTTGGGGATGGTTTTGGTCACCACTTCCCGTACAATGCTACAAACCTCCATCCATAGTTCTTCAGGCTAGCAGACCTAATCCTTTGAATCTATTTTTCATCTCCACTGTATAATGGTCTAGTGGTTTTCCTTACTTTCTTCAATTGAAGCCTGAATGTTGCTTGCATCTGCCTAAGCAATAGTGCCAGATTACCACCCACCAGTCCCAGTGGGTATGGAGCAAATAACACAATTTGAGGACCATGCAGTGGAACTAATCCTTTCAATCTATTTTTCATCTCCACTGTATAATGGTCTAGTGGTTTTCCTTACTTTCTTCAATTGAAGCCTGAATGTTGCTTGCATCTGCCTAAGCAATAGTGCCAGATTACCACCCACCAGTCCCAGTGGGTATGGAGCAAATAACACAATTTGAGGACCATGCAGTGGAAGTGAGAAATAGATTAAAGGAACTAGATCTGATAGACAGAGTGACTGATGAACTATGGACAGAAGTTCGTGTCATTGTACAGAAGACAGGGATCAAGACCATCCCCATGGAAAAGAAATGCAAATAAGAAAAATGGCTGTCTGAGGAGACCTTACAAATATCTGTGAAAAGAAGAGAAGCAAATAGAAAAGGAGAAAAGGAAAGATATAAGCATCTGAATGTAAAGTTCCAAAGAATAGCAAGGAGAGAAAAGAAAGCCTTCTTTCGTGATCAATGCAAAGAAATAGAGGAAAACAACAGAATGGGAAAGACTAGAGATCTCTTCAAGAAAATTGAGATACCAAGGGAATATTTCATGCAAAGATGGGCTTGATAAAAGACATAAAGCATATGGACCTAACAGAAGCATAAGATATTAAGAAGAGGTAACAAGAATACACAGAAGAACTACACACACACACACACAAAAAAAAGCTTCACGACCCAGATAAACACGATGGTGTGATCACTCACCTAGAGCCAGACATCCTGTAATGTGAAGTCAAGTGGGCCATAGGAAGCATCACTACAAACAAAGCTAGTGGAGGTGATGGAATTCCAGTTGAGCTGTTTCAAATTCTAAAAGATGATGCTGTGAAAGTGCTGCACTCAACATGCCAGCGAATTTGGAAACTCAGCTGTGGCCACAGGACAGGAAAAGGTCAGTTCTCATTCCAATCCCAAAGAAAGGTAATGCCAAAGAATGCTCAAACTAGCACACAATTTTACTCATCTCACATGCTAGTAAAGTAATGCTCAAAATTCTCCAAGCCAGGCTTCAGCAGTACATGAACCGTGAACTTCCAGATGTTCAAGTTGTTTTAGAAAAGGCAGAGGAACCAGAGATCAAATTGCCAACATCCGCTGGATCCTGGAAAAAGCAAGAGAGTTCCAGAAAAACATCTATTTCTGCTTCACTGACTACACCAAAGTCTTTGACTGTGTGGATCACAATGAACTGTGGAAAATTCTGAAAGAGATGGGAATACCAGACCACCTGACCTGCCTCTTGAGAAACCTGTATGCAGGTCATGAAACAACAGTTAGAATTGGGCAAGGAACAACAGACCAGATCCAAATAAGAAAAGGAATATGTCAAGGGTGTATATTGTCACCCTGTTTACTTAAGTTATATGCAGAGTACATCACGAGAAACGCTGGGCTGGAAGAAGCACAAGACGGAATCAAGATTTCTAGGAGACATATCACCAACCTCAGATATGCAGTTGACACAACCCTTGTGGAAGAAAGTGAAGAGGACCTAAAAAGCCTCCTGATGAAAGTGAAAGAGGAGAGTGAAAAAATTGGCTTAAAGATNCCTGATGTTCAAGCTGGTTTTAGAAAAGGCAGAGGAACCAGAGATCAAATTGCCAACATCCACTGGATCATGGAAAAAGCAAGAGAGTTCCAGAAAAACATCTATTTCTGCTTTATTGATTATGCCAAAACCTTTGACTGTGTGGATCACAATAAACTGTGGAAAATTCTGAAAGAGATGGGAATACCAGACCACCTAACCTGCCTCTTGAGATATCTGTATGCAGGTCAGGAAGCAACAGTTAGAACTGGACATGGAACAACAGACTGGTTCCAAATAGGAAAAAGAGTGTGTCAAGGCTGTATATGGTCACCCTGCTTATTTAAATTATATGCAGAATACATCATGAGAAATGCTGGACTGGAAGAAACACAAGCTGGAATCAAGATTGCTGGGAGAAATATCAATCACCTCAGATATGCAAATGATACCACCCTGATGGCAGAAAGTGAAAAGGAACTAAAAAGCTTCTTGATGAAAGTAAAAGAGGAGAGTGAAAAAGTTGGCTTAAAGCTCAACATTCAAAAAACGAAGATCATGGCATCCAGTCCCATCACTTCATGGGAAATAGATGGGGAAACAGTGGAAACAATGTCAGACTTTATTTTTTGGAGCTACAAAATCACTGCAGATGGTGACTGCAGCCATGAAATTAAAAGACACTTACTCCTTGGAAGAAAAGTTATGAGCAACCTAGATAGCATATTCAAAAGCAGAGACATTACTTTGCCGACTAAGGTCTGTCTAGTCAAGGCCGTGGTTTTTCCAGTAGTCATGTATGGATGTGAGAGTTGGACTGGGAAGAAGGCTGAGCACCGAAGAAATGATGCTTTTGAAGTGTGGTGTTGGAGAAGACTCTTGAGAGTCCCTTGGACTGCAAGGAGATCTTACTTACCGCACTGAGAGGTAGGTGTGGACATGGCTTCAGGGAAGCAACCTGGGGCCCTTCCTGGACAGCGGAGATTATCTTCTGCGGAGATGAGTCAGGTAAGATGGAAGTTTCCCAGGAAGGTTGCTGAGCTGAGGCCAAGGGTGGCTCCTTTTTGTTCATCCAAGGAAAGATGTAGACTTTCATATCTGAAGCACCTTCCTTGGCAAAAGGAAACTTTCAAAAGTCAAATATAACCAAGCAACAACCTTCCTTAAGATCCTTAAGGTTCCAACCTCAGTTACCACCAGGATTTTGACCCAGTAGCTCAGCCAGATGTCAGGGGCTCTTCAGCCGGCCTCTTCAGCCTCCCTCCCTCCACCCCTCCACGTGAGCCTCGTATTTCCACTTGGTCATATGGTGTAGCCGCCCCCCAAACCCTCCAAGCTGCACAGGGACTTAAGCTTTTTGCTGTGGCTCTTCCTCATCTCAGGAATTTATAGCCTTCTTCTGTAATTGGAGAACATGTCTGCAAGCCTCAAGACTGATGCCTGAACACCCCCTCATCCCCTGACACCATCCTTGAGGCACCACTCAGCCAACTATCTTACAACTCAGTGAAATCCACACCCCTCTCCCTGGATGCTCCTCCGCCTCCCGGTGGTCTCTCCACACCTGTATTTCACGCCATCATTGTTTCTGCATTCGCCTATCTCTCCAGCAGACTGTGAGCTCTCAGGGGCAGAGACTGGGTCCAGTCAAACTCTAGTTCCCAAATGTTTGTGCCAATGGTCTTTTTCTCCTGGGTAGACTTGCCTGGAGAATCCCAGGGGACGGCAGAGCCTGGTGGGCTGCCGTCTGTGGGGTTGCACAGAGTCGGACACGACTGAAGTGACTTAGCAGCAGCAGACTGAGACCAAGGGTGTGTTCCTGCCTGCTTGAACCCACAGGACGTGTTGAGAAGAGGTGGAGAGAAAGAAGCAAGCAAAGTGCCTTGAGCACAGTGGTCCTTTCATTGGAAGAGGATTCCTGCTGTCTGGCACTACACTGTAATGTCCTGGCTAAAGAGCAGAAGGGACTCAGTGTCCGCACTGTCTGAAATATCCCCTTCTCTGGCCTGCTCTCACGCCTGCCCCATATCCAGTCTTTCATCGAGCCCTGTGGGGTCCACGGACGCAATGTGTCTTGAGCTCAGATACTCCTCACTGTTCCCAGCACCGCCACGCTGGGCCAGGGCACTCTGTCTCTCTTTTGCTTTGCTGCAGTGGCCACCAAATTGTTCCCTTTGGGCTTTGCTCTCCTACAGCCCATCCTCCACCCAGCAGCCAGAGGGTGGTTTTTACAAACTGAAAACCAGATCATGTTTTGCTCCGGCTCAAAACCTCCCTGTGGCTTCTACTCCCACTTAGAATAAGATCCAATGTCTTTCCCACGGCCTGCAAGGAAGGCCCTGGTAATCCAGCTCCAACCCCATCTCTGACCTCATATCCCCCTTCTCTTCCTGCCCTGCTCTGCCCCAGACACACTGGCTGTCTTGACATCCAAAACATGCCTCACTCATTCATGATGAGGTAATCTGTGATCTTTCTCCTCTCTTCGCCTAAAAATCCAGTGGCCCCTACTCCTCGTTGGTCAGGACCACTCTTGAATTTCCCTTCCTTAAAGTGGCTTCCTTGGTCACCCAATCCCAAACAGCAGACCCCACCTCTCGCGCCTTGCCCCTTCCTTGATTGTTCTTCACAGCAGCTGTCCTAAGCTGAAGGTATATTACACGTCACATTTTCTCATCCATGTCTGACTCACACTTGAATGAAAACTTCATGAGAAGTGAGGACTTGGTCATGTTTTTATAGCTGAAATGCCAGTGCTTAGAACCTAGTGGACACTTAATAAACATTTGCTGAATGAATGAACAATTGAGAAATTTAGAAAATAAGTGTGATGAATGTTTTCAGAAAACTTCTGAATCGACATGTCACTCTTTACTGATTGCTGACACATCACAGATGACATACCTCTCTGAGACTTGGTTGCCTGGCGTGGATATTTTGAGGACTGAGAAAGGGTATTAGGAAGGGGAAGGTGTGGTTATAAAGGGTCAACGAGAGTGATGCTTACAGTGCTGACTCTGTCGTGTATTATGAAAATGACAGCAAACTACGCTTGTGATAAAATTGCATAGAACCATATACACACACATACTCACAAATGAGTCCAGGGAAAACTGGAGAAATATGAATACAATCATGCTGCTGCTAAGTCGCTTCAGTCGTGTCCGACTCTGTGCGACCCCATAGACGGCAGCCCACCAGGCTCCTCCATCCTTGGGATTCTCCAGGCAAGAACACTGGAGTGGGTTGACATTTCCTTCTCCAATGCATGAAAGTGAAAAGTGAAAGAGAAGTCGCTCAGTTGTGTCTGACTCTTAGCGACCCCATGGACTGCAGCCTTGCAGCCTCCTCCATCCATGGGATTTCCAGGCAAGAGGACTGGAGTGGGGTGCCATTTCCTTCTCCGAATACAATCATAGATGGTATCAATGACAGTGTTCTCCTGTATATGTTTATGTATAACTGAATCACTTTTGCTCTGCATCTGAAACTAACACAACATTGTAAATCAACTTACTTCCATAATTTTTTTTAAAGACAGTATCCTAGTTGTGACGTCACACTACAGATTTGTAAGACAATGCCATTGGGGGAAACTGAGTTTATGGGGTCTTTCTGTATTTTATTTTTTTTACAACTACATGTAAACCCCAAGTATCACAAAATTTTCAATTAAATATTAAATTAATTAAGTGGGAGGGGCATCTGTGCACTGAACACCCAGCTCACTACCTGCTGCATCAGTCCAGTTGCCCTTTCTGACCCTGTGAACTGCAGCACGCCAGGCCTCCCTGTCCATCACCAGCTCCCGGAGCTTGCTCAGACTCACGTCCATTTAGTCAGTGATGCCATCCAAACACCCCATCCTCGGTCATCCCCTTCTCCTCCTGCCCTCAGTCCTTCCCAGTATCAGAATCCTCCCCAATGAGTCATTTCTTTGCATGAGGTGGCCAAAGTATTGGAGTCTCAGCTTCAGCATCAGTCCTTTCAATGAATATACAGGACTGATTTCCTTTAGGATGGACTGGTTGGATCTCCTTGCAGTTCAAAGGACTCTCAAGAGTCTTCTCCAACACCATACTTCAAAAGCATCAATTCTTCGGCGCTCAGCTTTCTTTATAGTCCAACTCTCACATTCATACATGACTCCTGGAAAAACCATAACTTTGACTAGACAGACCTTTGTCTGCACAGTAATGTCTCTGCTTTTTAATATGCTGTCTAGGTTGGTCATAGCTTTTCTTCCAAGGAGTAAGCATCTTTTAATTTCATGGCTGCAGTCACCATCTGCAGTGATTTTGGAGCCCAAGAAAATAAAGTCTGTCACTATTTCCACTGTTTCCCCATCTATTTGCCATGAAGTGATGGGACCAGATGCTATGATCTTAGTTTTCTGAATATTGACTTTTAAGCTAACTTTTTCACTCTCCTCTTTCACTTGCATCAAGAGGCTCTTTAGTTCTTCGCTTTCTGGCATAGGGGTGGTGCCATCTGCATATCTGAGGTTGATTCTAGCTTGTGTTTCATCCAGCCTGGCATTTCTCATGATGTACTCTGCATAGAAGTTAAATAAGCAGGGTGACAATATACAGCCTTGATGTACTCCTTTTCCTATTTGGAACCAGTCTGTTGTTCCATGTCCAGTTTTAACTGTTGCTTCGTGACCTGCATACAGATTTCTCAGCAGGCAGGTCAGATGGTCTGGTATTCCCATCTCTTGAAGAATTTCCACAGTTTGTTGTGATCTACACAGTCAAAGACTTTGGCATAATCAATAAAGCAGAAGTAGCTTTTTCTTTTTTTTTTTTTGAATTCTCTTATATTTCTATGATCCAATGGATGTTGGCAGTTTGATCTCTGGTTCTTCTGCCTTTTTTAAATCCATCTTGAACATCTGGAAGTTCACACTTCACGTACTGTTGAACCCTGACTTGGAGAATTTAAATTCACTAAAAGTGAGTCCCTGCTCCTAAATACTTATTTTACCTCTTATCAGCTTTTCCCATGTTCTATCACTAAGTGATTTATGTCTAGCTGTTTGAGCCAGCTGGCCCAATTCATAGCCCTGACTGAGGGAATAAAAACTTTGAATTCCACCTTGCCCTGGTGAAACATTTCTTACAAAGATATGCATTTCAATAGTAAGACTGGTATTGAGTGTGTGTGTGTGTCTGTATGAGAGAGAAGGTTTGAGGGGTATTTTAAGCTAGTTGGAGAAGAAGGAATTAGTAACAGCTGAACAATTAGTGACCCCCAGTTGCCCCTGTGCCTTTTCCTAACCACTGCCGTTTCAAGAGACTTCTATCCCAGATTTTCTGCTATGCAGTGGAAATCTTGGTACAGAATCCATTGTGCTTAGCCCATCCCTGCTGTCCTGCAAAGCCTCGATATATTCCTTCTCCAGGAACAAAAGTCTCCTTCCCCACAGTACAGTCTTTTTGTTGTTTTATTTTTTTAATGTAGATCTTTTTAAAAGTCTTTCCCTGGAGAAGGAAATGGCAACCCACTCCAGTATTCTTGCCTGGAATATCCTATGGATGGAGGAGCCTGGCAGGCTACAGTCCATGGGGTCGCAAAGACTCAGATACAATTGAGTGACTTCACTTTCTTTCTTTCTTTTTTAAAGGCTTTATTGAATTTGTAACAATATTGCTTCTGTTTTTTGTTTTGGTTTTTTGGCCAGGAGACATGTGGGATCTTGGCTGTCTGATCAGGGATTGAATTTGTACCCCCTGTGTTGGAAGGTGAGTCTTAACCACTAGACCACCAGGGAAGTCCCCTACACCCAGTTTTGACCTGAATCCTCCCCTCTCCATCCAAACCTGAGACCCTTGAATCTGGGCAGCACATCCTCTTGGGAAGCTTGTATCCAATTTGTTTAACAGGGTCCATCTCAGCTGCTCTTTACTCATGATGCTGAGTCTGGGGAGCACTGTATCCTTCAGCAAGGGCCCATCTAAAAGGCTGATGAGTCAGTTCTACCTGTTTCCTTCCCTTTTCCTTCCCTACTGCCTTGCCTGAGTCCAACCTACAGTTAAGTTGCTCATTCACTCAGTTGTGTCTGACTCCTTGCAACCCCATAGATTGCAGCACCCCAGGCCTCCCTGTCCATCACCAGCTCCTGGAGCTTGCTCAAACTCATGTCCATTGAGTCAGCAATGCCATCCAACCATCTCATCCTCAGTCATCCCCTTCTCCTTCTGCCTTCAATCTTTCCCAGCATCAGGGTCTTTTCCAATGAGTCAGTTCTTTGCATCAGGTGGCCCAAGCATTGGAGTCTCAGCTTAAGCATTAGTCCTTCCAGTGAATATCCAGGACTGATTTCCTTTAGGATGGACTGGTTGGATCTCCTTGCAGTTCAAGGGATTCTCAAGAGTCTTCTCCAACACCACAGTTCAAAAGCATCAATTCTTTGGTGCTCAGCTTTCTTTATAGTCTAACTCTCACAATCATACATGACTCCTGGAAAAATCACAGGTTTGACTAGACAGACCTTTGTCCCCACAGTAATGTCTCTGCTTTTTAATATGCTGTCTAGGTTAGTCGTAGCTTTTCTTCCAAGGAGCAGGAATCTTTTAAATTCATGGCTGCAGTCACCATCTGCAGTGATTTTGGAGCCCAAGAAAATAAAGTCTGTCACTGTTTCCATTGTTTCCCCATTTATTTGCCATGATCTTAGTTTTCTGAATATTGACTTTTAAGCCAACTTTTTCACTCTCCTTTTTCACTTGCATTAAAAGGCTCTTTAGTTCTTTGCTTTCTGCCCTAAGGTGGTGTCATCTGTATGCTGCTGCTGCTGCGAAGTCTCTTCAGTCGTGTCTGACTCTGTGTGACCCCATAGACGGCAGCCCACCAGGCTCCCCCATCCCTGGGATTCTCCAGGCAAGAACACTGGAGTGGAATGCCATTTCCTTCTCCAATGCATGAAAGTGAAAAGTGAAAGTGAAGTCTCTCAGTCATGTCCGACTCTTAGCGACCCCATGGACTGCAGCCTACCAGGCTCCTCTGTCCATAGGATTTTCCAGGCAAGAGTACTGGAGTGGGTTGCCATTGCCTTCTCCAGTCATTGATATGTCTCCCAGCAATCTTGATTCCAGCTTGTGCTTCATCCCGCCTGGCATTTCACACGATGTACTCTGCATAGAAGTTAAATAAGCAGGGTGACAATATACAGCCTTGATGTACTCCTTTTCCTATTTGGAACCAGTCTGTTGTTCCATGTCCAGTTCTAACTGTTGCTTCATGATCTGCATACAGATTTCTCAGCAGGCAGGTCAGGTGGTCTGGTATTCCCGTCTCTTGAAGAATTTTCCACAGTTGTGATCTACACAGTCAAAGGTTTTGGCATAATCAATGAAGCAGAAGTAGCTGTTTTTCTATTGTGTTTTAATGATCCAATGGATGTTGCCAATTTGATCTCTGATTCCTCTGCTTTTTCTAAATCCAGCTTGAACATCTGGAAGTTCATAGTTCACATACTGTTGAAGCCTGGCTTGGAGAATTTTGAGCATTACTTTGCTGCAAACCTGCCAGCAGGAGGTTTACTTTAAGTCCAACCTGCCCTGAAGTTAAAGTCCCAAAGTGAAAATGAAAGTCGCTCGGTCATATCGAACTCTTGTGACTCCATGGACTGCACAATCCTTGGAATCCTCCAAGTCTAAATACTGGAGTGGGTAGCCTTTCCCTTCTCCAGGGGATCTTCCTAACCCAGGGAGTGAACCCAGGTCTCCTGCATTGCAGGCAGATTCTTTACCACCTGAGCCACAAGGGAAGCCCTTTCCCAAATCCTGTGCAGGCTATCTGATAAATGCTGGGTGTTCAGAGAACAATAAAACACATTTCCCTCCCTTGAGGCTTCTATGGGCTCAGGCAGAAGTGGGAGGAGAGAGAGGTGATTCCAAACTCTGGATATGGAGTTGTTCTAAGATGCAGTGGAAGGCTAAAAAAAAAGGAAAGTGAAAGTAAAAATGAAGTCATATCAGACTCTTTGCAACCCTGTGGACTGTAATCTACCAGGCTCCTCTGTCCATGGGGTTCTTCAGGCAAGAATACTGGAGTGGGTTGCCATTTCCTTCTCCAGGGGATCTTCCCAACCCAGGGATTGAACCTGGGTCTCCCGCCTTGCAGGCAGACGCTTTAACCTCTGAGCCAGCAAAATCTGAAAGATGTCAGAGAAGGACTTCCTTGGTGGTCCAGTGGCTAAGACTCCACACTTTCAGTGTAGGAGGTAAGGGTTCGATCCCTGGTCAAGGAGCTAAGATCCCATATCCCACATGCTACATGGCACTGTCAAAAAAAAAAAGATGTTGTTTTTTTTTAATTAAAAAAAAAAAAAGACATTAGCGAAGGAAATCTTTGAGCTGAGACCTGCATTATGTCTAAGGACTAGGTAAGGAGATGCAGTGAAGAAGTGCTTTTTAAGGAAAGGCATTGACAAAAGCAAAAGCCTGGGCTGGGACGGCTGCTTCTGGAAACACCAGGATGTTGGTACACCTGGAGCATGAACTGCAAAGGCTAAGTGTCTAGAGAGGAGCTTGAGAGAAAGACAGGTCAAATCATGGACAGCCTGGGGGTGCCTTTATCAGGAGCCTTGGTTTCTAATGCAAATGAGTGAGGAAGAAGAATGAGTAGTATAACTCTTCAATCGGGGGAAAAAAAAAAAAAACTTGGACACAAGTTATCTGGAGATGTTAATAAGTCAATCTACATGACCCCATACACAGTTGAATTTTACCTGGGTACTGATTAACCCCAGCCATGTGACTTCCCACAGGTTCCATATGTCCTTGGGAGGAATCTGGCTAACAGAATTGCCTCCTGGATTGCTGGGGCATAAAAAGTAGGAATCACAGGTGACTCTCTATGGTTCCTTAGCTGACCTCTCACAAAGAGAACAACAAAGTGACTCATGGTGAAAGTACTTTGGCCATGGAGCTCTTTCTCAAGATTGCCATCATCACCAAGAAAAAGCCATGTTCTCGTGGCCAGCTGACCCAGGTATCTGCTTAGCAGATGCTCTTCCCTCAGACTGGATACAACTGGCTTCCCAGTTCACTGTGTGCAGGGAGAGGATTCAGTGCAGGCACTGGGGTCGGGCATGCCTGTGTTCACACCCCAAGTCTACCATGGGCCAACTCTTCCATCAGGGGCAAGGGATTCCAAGGCTCAAACTCCCCATCTGTAACACAAAAATGTCCATCCTTGCTTCAGAGTACTACTAAATAATAGAAAACCAGGAAAGCACTTAAAAAAGAAGGGATTCTCAAAGATAGAGATAGGTATTATTATCACTGGTGATCAAGTCCTGCTTTTAGCCTAGATCTGGAAAGCGAGGCACTGAGGACCTCAGAAAGCCAAGCCTTCTCCCAGCCACGTGGCGATACCTCATTCCAGGGCACACAGAGACTCAGCCAAGGAGGAGCTGGCAAGTGGCCGGTCCTCCTGGCACGAGCCTCTGTCTTCCTCTGGCTGTTTGCCTCACCATTCGGCAATGGGGATGACTGCCCATCCCCTGGATGATGCTTCTATCGCTGCCAAGGAGCCTGCCAAGGGACCCGAGGCTGGAGGATGGAAGGGCAATTCTGGGAAGAAAATATTTGCCCAAATCCCTTTAGAATTCTGAAGTTCCAACCCTGACACTTCAGTGAGAGACAGAAGCAAATATCTCCCAAGTCCATGGTCAATGGGCTCAACCCAGCAGGAAAAAGCCGGGAATGAAGTGACTACTATATGGTGGTATTGCCCGGGTAACCTTGGGCCAAGGTTGACTAAACAGAATTAGCCCTAAATTAATTTCAGACTCTGGTGTCAGGGAATGTCAAGTGCATTACACAGGAAAATAGTAGGACTCCAATGGTGTTCTGCTCACACTTGAGTGGAGAGTGAGTCTTCCTGCCAACTGGGACTCAGATGCTCTTTCTAGGGTCACAGCAGAGAACAGTCACCCTGAAGCAGGACATATTCTTCCACAAATGGTGTAGACCAGTGTGTTCAAATTCAAAAAAGGCAGCTCCTCCTTCACATTCCTTGTCAGCAAGCAGAGGACATAGGCAGCATTGTAGAGAAGACATTAGAGGGGAAATTCAGCTGCCACAGGGCATCCCTGGTAAAGAATCCTGCTGATGCAGGAGACATGGGTTCAGTCCCTGATCTAGGAAGATCCCACATGCCGCAGAACAGCTGAGGCCACGCACCACAGCTAATGAGCCTATGATCTAGAGCCGAGGAGCTGCAACCATTGAGTCCGTGTGCCTCAGCCGCTAAAGCCCAAGTGCCCTAAAGCCCATGCTCCTCAACAAGAGATTCCACCACAGTGAGAAGTCTGAGCTCTGCAACTACAGAGTAGCCCCTGCTCTCTGCAACTAGACAAAAGCCCGCGGAGCAATGAAGACCCAGCACAGCCAAAAATAAATTAAAAAAAAACTATTGTTTATAAATAAAAGAAAAAAGAAATGCAAAAAGGCAAAATGGTTGTCTGAGGGGGCCTTACAAATAGCTGAGAAAAGAAGAGATGCTAAAGGCAAGGGACAAAAGGGAAGATACACCAATTTGAATGCAGTGTTCCAAAGAATAGCAAGGAGAGATAAGAAAGCCTTCCTCAGTGATCAGTGCAAAGAAATAGAGGAAAAGAACAGAATGGGAAAGACTAGAAATCTCTTCAAGAAAATTAGAGCCACCAAAGGAAAATTTCATGCAAAGATGGGCTCAATAAAGGACAGAAATGGTATGGACCTAACAGAAGCAGAAGATATTAAGAAGAGGTGGCAAGAATACACAGAAGAACTCTACAAAAAAGATCTTTACAACCCAGATAATCACGATGGTGTGATCACTCACCTAGAGCCAGACATCCTGGAATTGAAGTCAAGTGGGCCTTAGGAAGCATCACTATGAACAAAGCTAGTGGAGGTAATGGAATTCCAGTTGAGCTCTTTCAAATCTTAAAAGATGATGCTGTGAAAGTGCTGCCCTCAATATGCCAGCAAATTTGGAAAACTCAGCAGTGGCCACAGGACTGGAAAAGGTCAGTTTTCATTTCAAACCCAAAGAAAAGAAATATCAAAGAATGCTCAAACTACCACACAATTGCACTCATCTCACGCATTAGCAAAGTAATGCTCCAAATTCTCCAAGCCAGGCTCCAAGAGTATGTGAACTGTGAACTTCCAGATGTCCAAGCTGGATTTAGAAAAGGCAGAGGAACCAGAGATCAAATTGCCAACATCTGTTGGCTCATAGAAAAAGCGAGAGAGTTCCAGAAAAATATCTACTTCTGTTTTATTGACTATGTCAAAGCCTTTGACTGTGTGGATCACAATAAACTGTGGAAAATTCTTCAAAAGATGGGAACACCAGGCCACTTGACCTGCCTGCTGAGAAATCTGTATGCAGGTCACGAAGCAACAGTTAGAATTGGATATGGAACGACAGACTGGTTCCAAATTGGGAAAGGGGTATGTCAAGGCTGCATATTGTCACCCTGTTTATTTAACTTGTATACAGGCTACATCATGTGAAATGCCAGGCTGGATGAAGAACAAACTGGAATCAAGATTGCAGGGAGAAATATCAATAACCTCAGATAAGCAGATGATACCACCCAGCGAAAAACTAAAGAGCCTCTTGATGCAAGTGAAAGAGGAGAGTAAAAAAGTTGGCTTAAAAGTCAACATTCAGAAAATGAAGATCATGACATATGGTCCCATAACTTCATGACAAATAGATGGGTGAAACAGTGACAGACTTTATTTTCTTGGGCTCCAAAATCACTGCAGATGGGGACTGCAGCCATGAAATTAAAAGACTCTTGCTCCTTGGAAGGAAAGCTATGACCAACCTAGACAGCATATTAAAAAGCAGAGACATTACTTTGCCGACTAAGTCCATCTAGTCAAAGTTATGGTTTTTCCAAGAGTCATGTATGGATGTGAGAGTTGGACTATAAAGAAAGCTGAGCACCGAAGAATTGATGCTTTTGAACTGTGGTGTTGGAGAAGACTCTTGAGAGTCTTAGACGGCAAAAAGATCCAACAAATCCATCCTAAAGGAAATCAGTACTGAATATTCATTGAAAGGACTGATGCTGAAGCTGAAATTGCAATACTTTGGCCACTTGATGCGAAGAACTGAGTCACTTCAAAAGACCCTGGTGCTGGGAAAGATTGAAGGCATGAGGAGAAGGGGATGACAGAAGATGAGATGGTTGGATGGCATCACCGACTCGATGGACTTGAGTTTGAGCAAACTCCGGGAGGTGGTGATGAACAGGGAGACCTGGTGTGCTGCAGTCCATGGGGTTGCAGAGTTGGACATGGCTGAGTAACTGAGCTGAACTGAACTGATCTTTTTCTAAAAATGAACCCTGCAATAAAGGGGAAGTGATTTCAAAGTCTCTTTTGAGTAAGTCTTCAGGTGGAGTTTGGTCAGTTTTCTGTGACTGGTTTCATTCTGTCTGCCCTCTGATGGGTAAGGATGAAAGAGGCTTATGGAAGCTTCCTGATGGGAGAGGCTGACTGAGGGGAAACTGGGTCTTATTCTGATGGACTTGAGTCTGAGCAAGCTCCGGGAGCTGGTGATGGACAGGGAGGTCTGGGGTGCTGCAGTCTATGGGGTTGCAAAGAGTCGGACACGACTGAGTGACTGAACTGAACTGAACTGCACTGAACTCAGGTGGAGACTAAGGACCTCTGAATGGAGAAGCTGGTGTCTCAGTACTCACTGCCTGAGATAAGACGGCGGAGAACACCCCAGGTGTTCCCTGGGAGAAAAAGAGGCAACGTGGGATGAGAGCTGAGTCCTCACCTACCCTTGCTAAACTCCATTTCCTGGAGTACAAAGAGGGAACCTAATATCAGTGCCGAATGCAGACCCTGTATCGTTAGTGGACTCTCTATAGAGAGACTTACATTACCTTCATAATTATCATTATTGTTGTTCTCACTATCATTACAGAGTATGAGTTCAATCACCAAGGTAACCTTAACAAATCCTCTGTCATCTTCATAAAGTCCTAAGTCTAAAAACTACCCCGGAGGTGGGGTGCCTGCATGTGGGGTGCCTGTGTGTGTGCCAAGTCACTTCAGTCATCAGTCATGTCCAACTCTTTGCGACCCTATAGGCTGTAACCCGCCAGGCTCCTCAGTCCATGGGATTCTCCAGGCAAAAATATTGGAGGGGGTTGCCACGCCCTCCTCCAGAGGATTGTCCGACCCAGGGGTCGAACTCATGTCTCTTAAATCTCCTGGATTGTCAGGTGGGTTCTTTACCACTAACACCACCTGGGAAGCCCTGGGGTCCAGGGTGGGGGGGGGGGGAAAAACTGGGAGATTGGGGTTGACACATATACACTATTGATACTATGTATTAAATAGATAGCGCTTCCTGAGGCTTTCTTGGTGGCACAGTGGTAAAGAATCCACAGGCCAATATGGGAGATTTGGGTTTGATCCCTGGGTGGGGAGGATCAACACAGGAAATGGCAANAAACTGGGAGATTGAGGTTGACACATATCCGCTATTGATACTATGTATAAAATGGATAACTAATGAGAACTTATGATATAGCACAGGGAATTCAACTCAGTACTCTGTGGTGACATAAATGGGAAGGAAATCCAAAAGAAAGGAGGATATTTGTAAACATATAGCTCATTCACTTTGCTATACAGTAGAAACTACCACAACATTGTAAAGCAACTACACTCCAACCAAAATTAATTTAATAAATAAATAAAAATAAAAACTACCCTAGGGACTTCCCTGGCTGTCCAGTGATTAAAGACTCAGTGTTTCCACTACAAGGGGTTTGATCCCTGACTGGGGAATAAAGATCCTGTATGCCACACAGCGTGTTCCAAAAAAAAAGGATGTATCCTAGGTACCGGTATGAAAAGCTTTCCCGCTTAGGAAGATTTGACCTATTAAAATCAGTATTCTCTTGCTCAGGGTGGGTAAGACGAGATAAGCAATTCTTTAGAGACACTGGCAGTAGCCATGCCTATTTCTTGCTAGATATGACACATGTTACACCAAGACCGTGTTCAGCCTTCTCAAACTGGAACAAACGTGGAGGCCTGCTGCTCAGATCTCCCTTCAAGAAAGAGCTCACCAGTCAACTTCAAGGAAAGAAGGTAGATGGTAGCTTTCAGCCATAACATTACAGGTTGTACCTTGGCTTTCGAGCCAAGGCCATGGTCTTCCTGGGGACCCTCTAGCCAATGCTCACGTGTGATGGGCCATTTCTGCCTAACCTAGGATTCCTTTGACAGGTAATCTTTGCTCCAGAGCAACCAATTGAGTTGGCAGAAACATCATGCGATCTGAATTATAGTCTGAAGTGCTCCTTATCTCACTGTCCTATTTTTCTTTTCATTCATGTCAGGTTTGCATCATGGTCTTGAAGACTTTTTCTGCCCAATTCTGCTTCTTCTCTCTCTTATCTGTCACAAGCAACAAGCCTCACCGCGAACTAATAAACTACTTTACTCCTAATTCCACCTCATGGGGTCTTCCCAGAAAATCCAATTGAAAAACCTGGTACCTTGTTTAATATGGATACCAGCTCGCAAAGTAGGTGGTAATATCCCTATTTTACAAATTAAAAGGCTGAGAGTCAAGGGGAGTAGATGGGGGAGCTGTCATTCAAACCCAGGTCTGCTTGATTAGGGAGAAAAAAGAAATTATGAGACAGCATTTGCTACTCAGATTGTCAGTAGAAAGGAAAGTTTTGCTAGTGTTGGCTTAGTCTGAGTGAAGATATGACAAGAACTCAAAGTTGAGGTGAGGGTCCTTTTATCCCTCACGAGATTTGCCTGGGCAAAGGAAAGTTCCAGGCAGAGATCTGGCCCCAGAGGTTTCTGAGGAGGAGCCGCTACCATCATGACAAGCATGGACTTTTCTACAGGAGCCTTTCTGGCAAACTGGTGGCACCTACAGACCATGTCTCAGAGCAGTATTTTTAAATGCATTGAATGAAATATGTCAAATTGCAAGGAAAGCCAATTATATTAAAAGAAAGCTATTAAAATGTGTTTAAACCTGACTTTTTATTAATGCATTAAATAACAAGGTCTTAGAAGTACCATAATTTTGAAGTAGCTTTGAATTTGAAAGATATGTTCAGATGTCTGCAATGACTCCAGCCTGATGTGAAAAATCCATGGTTTGTATCAGTGACAAAGTCAAGGTCATGTTAATATTACTGTGCTTTGTTGCTTATGTTGCGATTGGAAAACATGTTAAATTTTAGTTAGAGATTAGTAAAAACAAGGATGTAATTTGTTCCCATGCAAGTTCACAAACCCTAAATTAGGAAGCCCTTCAGTAAACTCTGATAATATTTGACAAACTGTGTGGCACGTTCTAACTGATTCAAAACTATAATCATTCCCAACTAGGCAGTATGTAGACCCTTAGAGGGGCTTTCCAAGTGGCGCAGTGGTAAAGAGCCTGCCTGCTGATGCAGAAGAGGCAAGAGACACAGGTTCAATCCCTGGGTCGGGAAGATCCCCTAGAAGAGGAAAGGGCACCCACTCTAGTATTCCTCCCTGGGGAATTTCATGGACAGATGAGCCTGGTGGGCTACAGTCTATGGGATCGCAAAGAGTCATACACAACTGAGCAACTGAACACACACACAGAGCCTTAGAGAGGGACAAATGAGCTCTAGGAGCCGTTGAGATTTCCAAGAATAAGTTATAGCAAATAATCCTATTTTATTTTTGCAATAGAATCGAGATGAATAGATTAGGAAGGCTCTGTGTATGACCATATTATGCCTGAAAAGCCCTTGACCCAAACCCTCATGATACCTTTTAACTGATATGAAGAGATGTAATCTGGATAATAAAGCAACTGGTTTAGGTTGACCTCCTAGAGAGTTCAGCCAGTCTCCAAATGGTCAAAGCCAAGCTGGAGAGTGTGCTCCAGCAAGACTGAGCCCTAAGCCCTGGCTGACCCAATGGTTTTTTTGCACAGACTTGGATGAGAACCTAGAAAACCAGCTGAGCCAATTCTCAAAAGACATGAAACCCCGAGGCTTGTAAATACTCTGGATAGCAGAGTTCAAATCCCAAACAATGCTAGGGAACCAGAAATTAGAAAGGAACATAATTTCTCAGGAAGGAATTTAATAAAGATGGATGAAAAGTCAGACCTTGAAATTTACAAGTCTAAGTGCAGGTGCAAAGGATGAAGGTGAAGAGCTTATGAGCAGTACATGTGGTGCTAAAGACGTGGGGATGTCTTTCACTGATGTAGCCTGTGCTACCCTAGACTGAAAGCTGTTGTCCAGAATAAGGGGGCCAAGCCTCTTTCTCTTTGCAAAGCTGGATGTCCTAAACCCAGAGGTAGAGGGAAGAGGGATGTGTGATGTACTAGGAGTCATATGCAAAGGGCTTGTAACGAACAGGATTGCACTCTGAGGAGAGCCAAAGGAACCAAACTCTAGAACATAGAAATAGTGGTTCAAACCACCAACAGCATTTGGTCTGATAAAAAGCACTTTGGGAAGGAAAAAGACAGAAAAGATCAATTTTCTCAAAGGCCGTTTATATCACTGGAATCAGCAAACTTTTTCTGTAATGGGCCACATAGTACATATTTTCTGCTTTGCAGACCTGTGGCATGTCTGATTTCCATCACAGCTACACTCTGCCATTGGACACAAAAAGCATCCATAGACAATATGGAAATGAATGAGTATGTCTGTGTTCCAATAAAACTTTATTTACAAAAACTGATGGTGGGTCAGGTTTAGCCTGCAAAACATAGTTTGTCCACCCCTGGTGTAGAAGGAGGAAAGTAACACTTCCTTAGAGTCTGTGCTGTGCTGTGCTTAGTCACTCAGTCATATCTGACCCTTTGCAACCCCCTGGACTGTAGCCCATCAGGCTCCTCTGTCCATAGGGATTCTCCAGGCAAGAATTCTGGAGTGGGTTGCCATGCCTTCCTCCAGGGGATTTCCCCAACCAAGGGATCAAACCCAGGTCTCCCGCATTGCAGGAGGATTCTTTACTGTCTGAGCCACCAGGGAAGCCCAAGAGTACTGGAGTGGGTAGCCTATCCCTTCTCCAGGGGACCTGCCCAACCCAGGAATCAAACTGGGGTCTCCTGCACTGGCGGCAGATTCTTTACTAGCTGAGCTACCAGGGAAGCCCTCCTTAGAGTCTACTCTGTGTCAAACGTCTGCATGTTATCTCATTGATTCCTCATAGAACTCATGGAACCAAGGTAGGTACATTTTTACAGATGGGAAAACTGAGACTCCATATATTCCTATATTTGTATATGTCTGCATGTGTTCGGAGAAGGCAATGGCACCCCACTCCAGTACTCCTGCCTGGAAAATCCCATGGACGGAGGAGACTGGTGGGCTGCAGTTCATGGGGTCGCTGAGGGTTGGACACGACTGAGCGACTTCACTTTCACTTTTCACTTTCATGCATTGGAGAAGGCAATGGCAACCCACTCCAGTGTTCTTCCCTGGAGAATCCCAGGGATGGTGTAGCCTGGTGGGCTGCCGTCTATGGGGTTGGACACGACTGAAGTGACTTAGCAGCACATGTGTTAGTAGAAAGTACACCCCAAACCCCACAGCTGGCATGAGATGGCCCTAGAATTCTAACAAGTGTCTACCATTGCACTCATCCCCTGGAGAACCAGTGTGTGGCCATGGGAGGATCTACACATGGCCCAAGCACTATGCAAATAGCACATCTGGAAGGACCACCAAGGCCCAGAAGCATCTTGAGAAGGACAAAACCCGTGATTCCAGTCACGAGGGGAAGCCCTGGGTCACTGAGTTGAAAGCTATGACAAAGTGATCTTTGGTACCCACTCTTGATGGGAACAAGCCAGCTAAATGTTTTCTCATTGTTTTAAGTATTTTTTTAATTAGATGATTCATCAGCCACAGAGATATTTTCCATAGTACCACTTACCGCAGCGCTTCCTGCCAAGAACAAGGTCAGAGGCAAGGGTCTCTGAAAGCTGTAGCGTCAGAGTTAAAGTGAGGCAGTAACATCTCCTCCCTGTCTGGGCAGAAGAATCGCCTTCCCTTCTCCTGCCTCCCCTCACAATACAGCCCTTGGAAGCCTCCCCATAGTTTTGCAGCCAGCCCTTAGACAGTCAGTCACTCTCTGCTCTGCACTCTCTCCAGACCATCATCACACATACTGTTACTCATTTCTTAGAAGGACCATCAAAATAGCACATGTTGCTCACTGGGACTGCGTGCTCAGTTGCTTCAGTCGTGTCCGACTCTTTGTGACCATAAGGACTGTAGCCCGCCAGGCTTCTCTGTCCATGGGATTCTCCAGGCAAGAATATTGGAGTGGGTTGCATGCCCTCCTCCAGGGGATCTTCCCACCCAGGAATCGAACCTGTGTCTCCCGCATCTCCTGCTTTGTAGGAGGATTTTTTACCACGGAGCCACCAGGGAAGCCTGAAGTTGCACATTACTTGTCACTGAATCCCGTGGCTCAGAGGGTGCCTGATACATAGACTCGTTCAATAAAAGTCTGTTTCATTAAACTTAACTAAGACAGATCTCAAGCAAATGCACTTGCCTACATTTCCACCTGACTTCTATGGCATCACTTAAAAATCACCCTCTGTCTTACTTTATAGAAATAAGAAGAAGTCCCCAAAGGTACCTGGATGGAGGCAGAAAAAGCAGTTGGTGCCTGCTAGAAGCCAAGCTTGTTTCTCCCGTGCTCCGTGAGGTCTGTGTCCCTCCTCCACTTCGAGCCAGGAAGAATATTAACATGGATGTCAGCCAGGTTACCAACTGCACAACTTTCCTTTGGGACATTTCCTGGAGGACGTCAATTTTTTTTTTTTTTTCTAGTTCAGATCAGCTTCTAAAGGCCACTTCTAGAGCAAATTGAGAGTAAACTAACTGGATAGGCCAGTTCTGCCCTGGACCCACTGTACAACATTATTGCAACAATCGCCTTCCTCTTGTATTCATTGATAGTGTCTTCACAGTCCCAACGCAGTATAAAGAAGAAAGCAAGCCTCTGACGTCAGACAGACCTGAGATGAAACCCTGCTTCTGCCATTGATCAGCTCTGTGACCTTAAGCAGCTGGCTTAATCTCCCAGGGCCTTGATTTCCTCACCTGTAAAATGGGGTTAAGAATGTCTACCTTGTAAGCTTGTGAGATTAGAGAAATAATGGGCCAGGAAAAGCATTTGTAAAATGTTGATATAGATTAGATAGATCAGTGATAGACTGATGGCTAGGTAGCAACATATAATAGAAATGTATTTTGTAACTTGAGGAATTGAGTGTTGAGATTTCAGGAAAAGGAAGAGTAATGATATTCTCATAAACACGTATCCTTTTTCTCAATGAAGGACCTGAGACTTAAGAGATATGAGATAACTTGCTTGGTTCGGTTCAGTTCAGTCGCTCAGTCATGTCCAACTCTTTGTGGCCCCATGAATCGCAGCACGCCAGGCCTCCCTGTCCATCACCAACTCCGGGACTTCACTCAGACTCACGTCCATCGAGTCTGTGATGCCATCCAGCCATCTCATCCTCTGTCGTCCCTTTCTCCTCCTGCCCCCAATCTCTCCCACCATCAGAGTCTTTTCCAGTGAGTCAACTCTTACATGAGATGCCCAAAGTACTGGAGCTTCAGCTTTAGCATCATTCCTTCCAAAGAAATCCCAGGGTTGATCTTTTCAGAATGGACTGGTTGGATCTCCTTGCAGTCCAAGGGACTCTCAAGAGTCTTCTCCAGCACCACAGTTCAAACGCATCAATTCTTTGGCACTCAGCCTTCTTCACAGTCCAACTCTCACATCCATACATGACCACAGGAAAAACCATAGCCTTGACTAGACGGACCTTAGTTGGAAAAGTAATGTCTCTGCTTTTGAATATGCTATCTAGGTTGGTCATAACTTTTCTTCCAAGGAGTAAGTGTCTTTTAATTTCATGGCTGCAGTCACCATCTGCAGTGATTTTGGAGCCCAAAAAAATAAAGTCTGACACTGTTTCCACTGTCTCCCCATCTATTTCCCATGAAGTGATGGGGCCAGATGCCATGCTTGGTGGCACCCTGCTAATAACTGACCTGCACTTTGACATCATACAGCCTGCAATTGGACAACGTCTGGCATTGCACTAGGCACTGAGCATGTGCAGACTAATCAGCTGAAGGAATGATGAGACGTGGTCTAAAAACTCAGGAGTACAGTGCTCTGGTTTCCCTCAGGAAGGGCCATTCTGACTGCATCTTATTGGGATCAGCAGTCTTAAGGAGTTCTAGTGTCTCCAGGAGGTATTGTCACCATAGCTCCAAGAACTAATTTAACTTGTTGATAATCTTCTAAGCAAGAGAAGCTGGCGTTCAAAAACATGGCAGTTTTAACTGCTCCAGTCTAATGGTACTGATTGGTCTTAAACAAGTAAGATCAAGTTCTTTTGCAATGAGACTATAAGAAAATTCAATTTACTGATATTCAATGGACTATCAGTTCCCATTCATTTTAATGGCATAGAACTAAGTTGAATTCTATAACATCACGGTGGTATAACAGAAAGAGCACTGGATTAAACATTAGGAGACATGGGTTCAAATCTTGGTCCTTATGAGCTCTAGACAAGTATCTTAGCCTCCTTTCCTCGTTTCCTCATCTATAAAATGGGAAGATAATACTTGCCTCTCTCCACTATAATAGTAAAGACTAAGTGGGGATCCTGTATGTTAGAGTGTCTGTTTTGGTGCTTAGTACATGTGTGTGCTTTGCATTCTATATCGCTTCCGTCTTCTGCAACTTTAGTGATCCTATGAGATTATAGTCCAAGGGCTCCTCTCTCTGTAGGATTCTCCAAGCAAGAATACTGGAATGCTCTACCCTTCTTTGGGGAATCTTCCCAACTCAGGGACTGAACCTGCATCTCTTAAGTCTAGTGCATTGATAAGGGGGTTCTTCACCACTAGAGCCAGCTGGGAAGCCCCCAGCACATAGAAAAAGCTTAATAAATATTTATCTATCCGATACAGTGAGGTATCTGGCACATTATATGCTCATAATTGAGGCTATCCAATCAGTTCAATCTTAACATTTAGACCAGAGTCCCTAAAAGGCCCTTGTGTGCTCCGTCACTCAAACATGTCTGACTCTTTGTGACGCCATGGACCCTAACCTGCCAGGTTCCTCTGTCCATGGGTTTCCTAGGCAAGAATACTGAAATGGGTTGCCATTTCCTCCTCCAGGGGATCTTCCTGATTGAGATTGAACCCGTGTCTCCTGTATCTCCTGCATTGGCAGGCAGATTCTTTACCACTGAGCCACCTGAGAAGCCCACAAGACATTTAATAAATGCCTATTCACTCAATGGAATACTTGCCCAATGACAGGCATGAGTGAGTGAGTGAAGTCATTCAGTCGTGTCCGATTCTTTGTGACCCCATGGACGGTAGCCTACCAGGCTCCTCTTTCCATAGGATTTTCCAGGCAAGAGTACTGAAGTGGGTTGCCATTTCCTTCTCCAGGACATCTTCCCAACCCAGGGATCGAACCCAGGTCTCCCACATTGTAGGCAGATGCTTTACCATCTGAGCCACTAGGGAAGAGCCCCATAGTAGTTGCTTAATGAATGTTCATTCAGTCTGTGGAATCCCAGCACAGTGCCTAGCATTCAGCAACACTCCATAAATGTTAGTCAAATTCAAGTAAGGACAATGTAGCTTCATTCATTTAATGAGATTTTCCAGTCTTATAAATATTGTATGTTGTTGCCAGTGCTGTGCAAAGCAAATCAACCATTCCAGAAATGTTATTAGCTTTTGCTGGTTAACAAACCATTGTAAACTATTTTCCAAACAAGCAGCATTCCATGAATGCTCCATAATAACGCTGGAAGTGCTAAACACCCCCCAGATCCTAAACAAGTGCTGGGAGAATGCAACATACGAATTAACTCAGAAGTCAACGAAGGATCCATCTTCACGGAAACAAAAAAAACTACACAGTCTTTCCTAAGCTTGCCCAGAGATCAGCTTGACAACTGTTCTGGCAGATCCTAGAGACACTGAACTCCAAGAAAAAATTCCCAACTGTTGGCCATGTCTGTCAGGAATTAGAAATGCACATATGCAAATGTGTGTATTTGGCAGAGTATGTGTATCGAGAAAATCTTTTAAAGGATTAGTCAATGAAAGTTTTGCTGTATTTAGGTACACTGCAACATTCAAGCATTTTTTTCTCCTTGGGAAAAAGGGGAGTGGCTTTTAATCATGTAATTTCTCCTTTTAGTGGCCACATTCTCTAGAGTGACCATTCAAGAAAGACTTTCAAGAAAGGAGGGGCACTTGGTTTTCCCAGTCAATCAGAAGTTCAAGAGGGAAGGAGTTCTCCCCACCCATACACCTCAGCTACTGAGCCTGGGCGCTCTTAGATCCTTTGCTTCACCAGAGAAGTCCACCTGCTGCAACCAGAGAAAGCTGGAGCCACAACAGAGACCCAGGGCAGTCAAAAATAAGAAAATAAATTTTAATAAATTTTAAAAAGAAGTTCAAGTTCAGTTCAGTTCAGTTCAGTCGCTCAGTTGTGTCCAACTTTTTGCGACCCCATGAATTGCAGCACACCAGGCCTATGCAACACCCGGAGTTCACCCAAAAGCATGTCCATCAAGTCGGTGATACCATCCAGCCATCTCATCCTTGTTGTCCCCTTCTCCTCCTGCCCCCAATCCCTCCCAGCATCAGAGTCTTTTCCAATGAGTCAACTCTTCCCATGAGGTGGCCAAAGTACTGGAGTTTCAGCTTTAGCATCAGTCCTTCCAATGAACACCCAGGACTGACATCCTTCAGAATGGACTGGTTGGATCTCCTTGTAGCCCAAGGGATTCTCAAGAGTCTTTTCCAACACCACAGTTCAAAAGCATCAATTCTTCGGTGCTCAGCTTTCTTCACGGTCCAACTTTCACATCCATACATGACCATTGGAGAAACCATAGCCTTGACTAGAATGACCATTGTTGACAAAGTTATCTCTCTGCTTTTGAATATGCTATCTAGGTTGGTCACAACTTTCCTTCCAAGGAGTAAGCGTCTTTTAATTTCATGGCTGCAGTCACCATCTGCAGTGATTTTGGAGCCCAAAGAAATAAAGTCGGGTACTATTTCCACTGTTTCCCCATCTATTTCCCATGAAGTAATGGGACCAGATGCCATGACCTTCATTTCTGAATGTTGAGCTTTAAGCCAACTTTTTCACTCTCCACTTTCACTTTCATCAAGAGGCTCTTTAGTTCCTCTTCACTTTCTGCCATAAAGGTGGTGTCATCTATATCTATCAATGTCATCTATGTCTATCAATATCTGAGGTTATTGATATTTCTCCTGGCGATCTTGATTCCAGCTTGTGCTTCCAGTCCAGCGTTTCTCATGATGTACTCTGCGTACAAGTTAAATAAGCAGGGTAACAATTTACAGCCTTGATGTACTCCTTTTCCTATTTGGAACCAGTCTGTTGTTCCATGTCCAGTTCCAACTGTTGCCCTGACCTGCATATAGGTTTCTCAAGAGGCAGGTCAAGTGGTCTGGTAGTCCCATCTCTTTCAGAATTTTCCACAGTTTATTGTGATCCACACAGTCAAAGGCTTTGGCATAGTCAAGAGGGAGAGACAAATTCAATATGATTCCTGTGCAGAGTAAGTGAGCCACACTGAAGTTTAGTTCTGAAAATGAGCATGGATTCTTTCAGCAGGAAAGGCGGAGCAAGAACATATTCTAGGTCTGAAAGAGAAAGTGACATTTAAGGTATGGCAATGAGTTTGATTTGGTGAGGAGCGGGTGGGGCCCATTGCATAGTAGCAGCAAATGAAAGGTGGGCCAGACTGGGAGATCTTTAAGCCATGGTCCATGACCCCTGAAGAATGCTGTGCTTGCCTCTCTTCCATGACACTCATCTCCATCTGTCTTATTTTGAACTTGGTTTTTTCCCTCTACTTCCTTCTTCTAGTCTGGAACTCCTTGAGACCAAGATCGCATGCTTGTTACCTTCACATCTGCAAGTCTAGTTTAGCACACTGCCCCTAAGAAGTTCAAAACAAGTTTCAAAGTAAATAAAAATCAATAACACCCTTCCAGAAGTTAATAGCTGTTGCCTACCTTCTAGTCCTCCTTCGCATACAAGGCCAGCGTGTCAGTTAGGAGTTAATATAGAGAAAAGAAGTCTCTCCAGGTATTTTAAACAGAGGGCATTTAATACAGGAATGAGGTATTCCTGTAATTATTTACCATAATTTTTTAATTTATTTTTTAATTGAAGGATCGTTGCTTTACAGAATTGTGTTGGTTTCTGCCAAACATCAACATGAATCAGCCATAGGTATACATATGTCCCCTCCATTTTGAACCTCTTGGAGGGCTAAAGGAACCACTCTGAGGCAAGTGGCTTCACAGCTCCAAAGCTGAGATTCAGAGGTCAGTGCTATTACCGCTGCTTCTGACTTCAACTGCCAACACCTCTCATTCTCAGAAAGCCAGTGACAGCATTACATGCCTTAACCCTGAGTCAGTCCACAGACACACATGTGTGTCAATGACCTCACTGGCCAGTAGCAATGACAACAAGGCTGGGGCTTTCAACTCACTTTAAACTCCCAGGTCTCCTGGAATTTCATCTCATTGGTGGAACCTAATTTGCTGCCAGAACCTCCACAGCAAGGGAGTCAGGAAAATGTAGTTTCTAGCCCCCTGTGAAAAGAAAGACCCTAAGAAGCAGAAGGGGAACAGTTGCCTGCTTCTAATCAAAGATACCCAGCACAGTCAAGAATAATTCTAATAATTGCCTGCTGAATACATGAAGTATGGGCTCTTTAAAAAACAAACAAGCAAAAACATTTTTCTAGCCTGGATAAAGTTTTCTCAGAAATGAACATTTTTTTTCTAGCAGTCTTATTTTTTAACTAAAATCAAAAGCACTGAAGCCAGATGAAAGGACCCCCACTGGCCAAATCTGGGACCTTTTGAACATCAAAATAAATAATAACAGCAATGGATGCTAAATCATTGAATAAAATAGGAAGCAACTGATGAACAACTTTATAAGGTGAATATCTGACCAAAAACAGGATATTAAAAAAATTTTAGTTTCAAAGTATGTGCCCATAAAATTGCAGAGGGAAAAATGAGTGTCCTGTGACAGCAAGAATTTCACATAGCGTGCTGGGATGCAATGAGAAGAACAGCATCACTTGTGGAATTGTCCTGCCGGAGCGGCATATCCAAAATAATGTTGTGAAGACATTATCAGAAAAATGCAATTGAACCGACGTTCTATGAAATAACAGGCCTGTAATCTTCAAAAGTGTCAAGGTCATGAAAATAATGAAAGACTGAGAAACATCCCAAGCTGAGGGAGACAAGGGCATTAACAACTGAGGACAATGATTTGAAAGTTGAGTCTTCCAGCAGATCTAACAGGAAATTGTTAGTGGGTGAAATGTGCATGGAGTCAGAGGATTAGATAATAGTATTGGCTAGATGTTAATTTCTTGAATTTGATGATTGCATTGTGATTATATGGCTTCCCAGGTGGCTCAGTGGTGAAGAATCCATCAGCTAAGCGGGAGACGCGGGTTCAATATCTGGATCAGGAAGAAGATCCCCTAGAGAAGGAAATGGCAACCCACTCCAGTATTCTTGTCTGGGAAATCCCCTGGACAGAGGACCCTGACTGACTACAGTCCATAGGGTCGCAAAAGAGTTGGACATGACTGAGTACTGAAACAACAGCAAAAATACTGCAGTTATATTGGAGAATCTCCTTATTTGAAGGAAATAGCCACTTCACTATCCAAATGTTATAGGACATCAGATTGGTAACCCTTCAAATAATTCAGAAGGAGATAAAATTCTTCACGTAGTATTTACCACTCTTCTGTAAGTTTGTGCATATTTCCAAATAAAATTTATTTGTAAAAAATGAGAAGTATCCATGCTCCAGGAGAAGGCATTTTTATGAAATCGAAAACCAGAAACCTCACCTGAATTACAGCTTGAAAAGAACTCCATTTCACCTTTCCAAACAAACGAGAGTGCTTCTTCTTTTCATATTAGATCTGGGAAATAGAAAATGGAATTATATGAGGTGTCTGGAATAGGCAGTCTTCCTGGAGGCTCTGCTGGATACATAGCCACCTCCAGCCTTCCAGTGTCGATCACAATGTACAGAAAGAAAACTTGGTGAGGAATAAGGAGACCCAGGGTCTGAAAGTCATTTTCCCCACTTCCTAACTATGCTACTTTGGGCAATTGCTTTACCCTCCCTAAGTCTAGGTTTCCTTAACTACAAAATGGAGATGATAATGACTCCATAATTACTTCACAGTATTGTTGGAAGAGTTCAATACAATAATGGGTGTGAACCTGCATAATGATTGGCATAGGAGCACAAGCGTTTTGTTTTTAATTGCACAACAATTTAATCTTATATAACCTAACAAGTTCCTTTGACCCTGACATTTCTCCTGCTTATAGCTAGACATATTTGCCACTTATTCACTCATTCTCACTCCTTTATGCACTTAATGTCTGACAAATACTTACTGAGAATCTATTACACAGAGTTCTATGGTACAAGTCAGAAACAGTAAACTGCAAGCTATCCTTTTCATTTTCTTTTTCCTACAAAAGAAGATGCAATGGAAAACAATGCTTTACATCCAGCTGTGAATTATGAATTTAAATCAGTTTAACAATCCAGCTAAGGGTGTGTGTGCATTTCGTTCCCTCTCTCTTATTGAGCTGCTGAATCCACCCACGTCTCCATCACATACATATTTATTTTCCAATGAGTTCTGAAAGATTTCCAAGGTAGAGCAAGACACAGGGAATGCAGCTGACGTCTGCTTCCCCCTGGGAATTATGTCACTACTTCATTTAATTCCTCCTGACATTTTCCCCATTGTACTTTCTGCTCTTCATCAAAATACATCCCTCTCAGAAAACAAATGTACTTACTTATTGACTACCCAAGACAATCTTGGAAACAGTTGTAATTCATTGTGTGTAGAGTTTAAAAAAAAAAAAAATTGAAAAACCAAACGCACAAACATAAGATCTCCAGAGCAGTAACCAGTTGGTTGATTCCGACATCCAGAGTCTCAGGGATTTCTCAGTAAACCCCACTTAGGCGAGGCAGACAGATTTCTTTTCCATTTTTAGGCCATTGGCAATTTCGTTTGCTTAGGCTTAATTGTTCCCGGATATTGAGAGGGTACAGAAGGTAATTGTAATGTTTGATTTTAATGACTCTTTTGGCCTCGATCTAACATCCTTGCTTTCAAAATTACCAACGAACCCATATGCGCACAGGGCTTTTTGTTTGTTTTTCAGTTTTCTTCCTCAAGAAATTTGCCTGGGGGTGACATGCAAATAAAATCCAGCTCAGCGGCCTATTCTGAGTGGACAGTTTTCAGCCACTCATCACAAGCACAGTCTAGAAAGGGCCCCCTTTCTGTGTCAGAACCGGGGAGACAGTGGCTGTGTCCTCAGGCAGTCAGGGGAGCCCACCCCACCCCGACTCTGGCATTTCCCCTTAGCCTCGCAGGCAATCCCAACTTCTAAAATTTCTCTGGCCAAGTGGCACCATTTTGGGGACATCCACCTCCCCGATTGCCCAAAGATGGAACAATTTTAACTGCCAGAAATGTGACAGAACTTTCAGAAGTGCATGAAATCAGCTTCCTAAATTGTGAAATAGCTGCTGTGCGACAGCATCAGAGCATACAGTCAAGGTCCCCTTGCAAAGAGGAGGTGACTGGACACCATCCTCCTGGGCATCGGCCTTGCCATCAGCCTAAGTGCCACTTGCACCCAGAGCCAACCATGACGGGGCAGGCCTCACCCTGGTCCTCTGCAGTACCTGGCACCGGTGACCGTACCCTAGAAACCCCCTCCTCCCTGCCACCTCCCCTCTAGTCCCCACCCCCCTGCCCCTTCTTCCTGTTTTTCTTTCAATCATCTTTCCCAGTCCTCCCTTTAAAAATTGGCATAACCCAGGCCTCGGGTGGAGGAGGGAGAGCAAAATGCCAGCTGTATATGTCAAAATGGCTAAAATAGGATAAATACATTTTGAAAAAGCATATTTAATAGTGTAAGTTAATATTTAATAAAGGAAAGAGATATCTCTGTGTGTTTTTTTTTCTACGTATGGGTATATATATAAAATAGTTTAAGTTTCATGTTACAGGATTGTTTCAACTTCTGTGTACCCAACAGCGTTGTTGCTATTTAGTCATTAAGTTGGGTACGACTCTTTGAGACCCTATGGACTGTAGCCTGCCAGGCTCCTCTGTCCATGGGATCTTCCAGGCAAGAATACTGGAGTGGGTTGCCATTTCCTTCTCCGGGGGCATCTTCCCCACCCAGGCATCGAATTTGCATCTCTTGCATTGGCAGGCAGATTCTTTCCCGCTGAGCAGTCTGGGAAGGCCACCTGATAGCATGCTCACCACCAAAAAGTGTGGTTTCCACCCCTCGCCCTACAGTTGACCCCCTTTACCCGTTTCACCCCCACCCCACCCTTTCCCTTCAGGTAACCACTACTTTGTTCTCTGTATCCACCCGTGTGTTTTGAGATGTCTGTTTTTTTAATACCAACCTCTGAAACTTACACTGCAAAATCTCCTTGGTGATGAAAGATGCATGTGACTCAGCTGTACTCATGGAGTTCTGTCAGTTTGTTTTTCAGGGTTTTTTGGGGGGTAGGGGGCTTATGTTTACCAAAACAGTACATGCCCTGCGTGTGAAGTTGAGAAACACTGTTCTCAGTAACCTCATCCACTCCACAGCTTGGATTATACCTCGAAGCCGCCAACTCCCAGCGCTCTATCTCTAGCCCAGATCTCTGCTTAGGATCCCACGGGGACTCCTTACTGGATGTTTCCAGTTGTGAGGCTCAAACCTAACAGGTCTGAAGGTGAGCTCACTGTCTGCCCCATGACCCAGGCCAGGCCCTGGGGATGCCTCCTTGCCCTGGCTCTTCCCATGTTAGAGTCAGCTCTAAACTATCTCATACACCCATCTTTTCCTCTCCTGCACTGCAGGCTGGCCTCTGCTCAGCCCTCCCTTCAGGGTCCCTTCAGAGATAACAGCCTCCAAACTGCGTTCCTTGGCTTTGAATTCTCCTCCCTCCACACTCTTGGGAAATGGCCCGTCTAAAATACTCTAGTGCCTCCTTGTTGCTTGTAGAATAAATTTTAATGTTCTCAGATAGGACGCCATTCTACATTTCTTGTTTCTTTTCTTTCCAACATTCTTTTTAATTCTACTTCAGCCACCAGACTCCCTCAATCGTACAGACTCCTTCCTACCTGCAGACTCTATTCCAGCTCCCTGCCTGACTACATAGAAAACTCCTATTCTTCCTGCAGAACCCAACTGAGAGTCACCATCTGTGTAGAGCCATTCTATTGCAGAAAGCCATTCTGTTCTTCCAGGGCCTGAGAGTGGGCTCTTGTCTGACACTCAGAGAAGAATGGTCCAAGGAGACACACATGTTGGCAGCAGGGTAAAGAAACCCAGGAGAGTTGCTCTTCCCCCTGGTTTGGAATCTCAGGCTTTATGGTGGTGGGATTAGTTTCTAGGTTGTCTTTGGCCAATCGTTCTGACTCAGGGTCTTTCCTGGTGGTGCATGCATTGCTCAGCCAAGATGCCAGCAAGAAGGATTCTGGGAGGTGGAAGCACTCGTGGCATCTCCTTGTGACCTTTCCTGAACTCTTCCGGTTGGTAGTGGTTTCCCAGGACCTCCTGTCATAAAGTAACACACAGATCGTTACTGTAGTGCCTGGCCAGAGCGGGCTGTTTCGTCTGTATGCTTCCCCTCACATTTCCCCATTTCTCCAGGTAAAAATATTGGTTCCCTTCATTGTTTCCTGCTGCTCTTCCTACAGTCTCCTTAAAGGCCTTATTCGTTTGCAAATTTAGTTATTGGATTAGAGTCTATCTTCTCCTGTACATAATGACTCTTTCGAGTGTAGAAGCGGAAGTGACATCTACGTTTCCCTAGAATCTTACATGGAGCCTGGAAGAGAGTAGGTACTGAATGAATGAATGACGGTGCCCACTGCCTTTTCCCAACATTATTGTCCTCTCCAGTCCTCAGTAATGTAATAGGACCATCAGGGCAGTAAAGAATTGCTGTATCTTTACATTAGTTCACTAATGCTGCATAACAAATTACCCCAAACTCAGCAGCATAAAAAAAAAAAAAAAACAGTCATCACTTGTGATCTCTCTCTGGACAGGGCATTTGAAGAGGGCACTAATCCCTCCCTCATTATGTCTGAGATCTTGACTGGAAGACTCAACAGCTGGGGCCTGGAATTATCTGAAAGCTCATTTACCCACATGTTGACACTGACTGTCACCTGGGGTTTAGCTGAACTGTCAGCCAAAGCACTTCCATGTGGCTTCTCCGTGTGTCCTGAGCTTCCTTACAACAGGGTATGTGGGTTTCAAGGACAAGGGTCCTAAGAGAGAGAAGAAAACCAGGTGGAAACCATATTGACTTTTACGAACTCCCCTTGGGGGTCGTACAGCCTCATTTCTGCCACATTCTATTGATCGAGGCAGTTACAAAGCTCTCTCCAGTCAGGTCCAAAGGGAGGGAACATAAAGTCCACGTATTGGTGGAAAAGTGTTAATATAACATTGTCATAAGAACATGTGGGAAGGCATATACATTGGTGTGGCTGTATTTGGAAAATATCTGCTATGATCTCAAGGAACACCACCCTCTGCTATTGTGTGGGCGCTAACCTTAATCCCATGAAGTATTGGGAGCACATTAGACAAATAACCCTACATGGCTTTCTAACTTGGTCATGACAGTTGCTATCAATCTCAAATGGAAGCTTTCCATCTAAGTAGCAAGAGTCTCAAAATCTGAGGGATATACAACTGTGTAANTTTAAAAAAAAAAAAAATTGAAAAACCAAACGCACAAACATAAGATCTCCAGAGCAGTAACCAGTTGGTTGATTCCGACATCCAGAGTCTCAGGGATTTCTCAGTAAACCCCACTTAGGCGAGGCAGACAGATTTCTTTTCCATTTTTAGGCCATTGGCAATTTCGTTTGCTTAGGCTTAATTGTTCCCGGATATTGAGAGGGTACAGAAGGTAATTGTAATGTTTGATTTTAATGACTCTTTTGGCCTCGATCTAACATCCTTGCTTTCAAAATTACCAACGAACCCATATGCGCACAGGGCTTTTTGTTTGTTTTTCAGTTTTCTTCCTCAAGAAATTTGCCTGGGGGTGACATGCAAATAAAATCCAGCTCAGCGGCCTATTCTGAGTGGACAGTTTTCAGCCACTCATCACAAGCACAGTCTAGAAAGGGCCCCCTTTCTGTGTCAGAACCGGGGAGACAGTGGCTGTGTCCTCAGGCAGTCAGGGGAGCCCACCCCACCCCGACTCTGGCATTTCCCCTTAGCCTCGCAGGCAATCCCAACTTCTAAAATTTCTCTGGCCAAGTGGCACCATTTTGGGGACATCCACCTCCCCGATTGCCCAAAGATGGAACAATTTTAACTGCCAGAAATGTGACAGAACTTTCAGAAGTGCATGAAATCAGCTTCCTAAATTGTGAAATAGCTGCTGTGCGACAGCATCAGAGCATACAGTCAAGGTCCCCTTGCAAAGAGGAGGTGACTGGACCACCATCCTCCTGGGCATCGGCCTTGCCATCAGCCTAAGTGCCACTTGCACCCAGAGCCAACCATGACGGGGCAGGCCTCACCCTGGTCCTCTGCAGTACCTGGCACCGGTGACCGTACCCTAGAAACCCCCTCCTCCCTGCCACCTCCCCTCTAGTCCCCACCCCCCTGCCCCTTCTTCCTGTTTTTCTTTCAATCATCTTTCCCAGTCCTCCCTTTAAAAATTGGCATAACCCAGGCCTCGGGTGGAGGAGGGAGAGCAAAATGCCAGCTTATATGTCAAAATGGCTAAAATAGGATAAATACATTTTGAAAAAGCATATTTAATAGTGTAAGTTAATATTTAATAAAGGAAAGAGATATCTCTGTGTGTTTTTTTTTCTACGTATGGGTATATATATAAAATAGTTTAAGTTTCATGTTACAGGATTGTTTCAACTTCTGTGTACCCAACAGCGTTGTTGCTATTTAGTCATTAAGTTGGGTACGACTCTTTGAGACCCTATGGACTGTAGCCTGCCAGGCTCCTCTGTCCATGGGATCTTCCAGGCAAGAATACTGGAGTGGGTTGCCATTTCCTTCTCCGGGGGCATCTTCCCCACCCAGGCATCGAATTTGCATCTCTTGCATTGGCAGGCAGATTCTTTCCCGCTGAGCAGTCTGGGAAGGCCACCTGATAGCATGCTCACCACCAAAAAGTGTGGTTTCCACCCCTCGCCCTACAGTTGACCCCCTTTACCCGTTTCACCCCCACCCCACCCTTTCCCTTCAGGTAACCACTACTTTGTTCTCTGTATCCACCCGTGTGTTTTGAGATGTCTGTTTTTTTAATACCAACCTCTGAAACTTACACTGCAAAATCTCCTTGGTGATGAAAGATGCATGTGACTCAGCTGTACTCATGGAGTTCTGTCAGTTTGTTTTTCAGGGTTTTTTGGGGGGTAGGGGGCTTATGTTTACCAAAACAGTACATGCCCTGCGTGTGAAGTTGAGAAACACTGTTCTCAGTAACCTCATCCACTCCCACAGCTTGGATTATACCTCGAAGCCGCCAACTCCCAGCGCTCTATCTCTAGCCCAGATCTCTGCTTAGGATCCCACGGGGACTCCTTACTGGATGTTTCCAGTTGTGAGGCTCAAACCTAACAGGTCTGAAGGTGAGCTCACTGTCTGCCCCATGACCCAGGCCAGGCCCTGGGGATGCCTCCTTGCCCTGGCTCTTCCCATGTTAGAGTCAGCTCTAAACTATCTCATACACCCATCTTTTCCTCTCCTGCACTGCAGGCTGGCCTCTGTCAGCCCTCCCTTCAGGGTCCCTTCAGAGATAACAGCCTCCAAACTGCGTTCCTTGGTTTTGAATTCTCCTCCCTCCACACTCTTGGGAAATGGCCCGTCTAAAATACTCTAGTGCCTCCTTGTTGCTTGTAGAATAAATTTTAATGTTCTCAGATAGGACGCCATTCTACATTTCTTGTTTCTTTTCTTTCCAACATTCCTTTTAATTCTACTTCAGCCACCAGACTCCCTCAATCGTACAGACTCCTTCCTACCTGCAGACTCTATTCCAGCTCCCTGCCTGACTACATAGAAAACTCCTATTCTTCCTGCAGAACCCAACTGAGAGTCACCATCTGTGTAGAGCCATTCTATTGCAGAAAGCCATTCTGTTCTTCCAGGGCCTGAGAGTGGGCTCTTGTCTGACACTCAGAGAAGAATGGTCCAAGGAGACACACATGTTGGCAGCAGGGTAAAGAAACCCAGGAGAGTTGCTCTTCCCCCTGGTTTGGAATCTCAGGCTTTATGGTGGTGGGATTAGTTTCTAGGTTGTCTTTGGCCAATCGTTCTGACTCAGGGTCTTTCCTGGTGGTGCATGCATTGCTCAGCCAAGATGCCAGCAAGAAGGATTCTGGGAGGTGGAAGCACTCGTGGCATCTCCTTGTGACCTTTCCTGAACTCTTCCGGTTGGTAGTGGTTTCCCAGGACCTCCTGTCACAAAGTAACACACAGATCGTTACTGTAGTGCCTGGCCAGAGCGGGCTGTTTCAGTCTGTATGCTTCCCCTCACATTTCCCCATTTCTCCAGGTAAAAATATTGGTTCCCTTCATTGTTTCCTGCTGCTCTTCCTACAGTCTCCTTAAAGGCCTTATTCGTTTGCAAATTTAGTTATTGGATTAGAGTCTATCTTCTCCTGTACATAATGACTCTTTCGAGTGTAGAAGCGGAAGTGACATCTACGTTTCCCTAGAATCTTACATGGAGCCTGGAAGAGAGTAGGTACTGAATGAATGAATGACGGTGCCCACTGCCTTTTCCCAAATTATTGTCCTCTCCAGTCCTCAGTAATGTAATAGGACCATCAGGGCAGTAAAGAATTGCTGTATCTTTACATTAGTTCACTAATGCTGCATAACAAATTACCCCAAACTCAGCAGCATAAAAAAAAAAAAAAAACAGTCATCACTTGTGATCTCTCTCTGGACAGGGCATTTGAAGAGGGCACTAATCCCTCCCTCATTATGTCTGAGATCTTGACTGGAAGACTCAACAGCTGGGGCCTGGAATTATCTGAAAGCTCATTTACCCACATGTTGACACTGACTGTCACCTGGGGTTTAGCTGAACTGTCAGCCAAAGCACTTCCATGTGGCTTCTCCGTGTGTCCTGAGCTTCCTTACAACAGGGTATGTGGGTTTCAAGGACAAGGGTCCTAAGAGAGAGAAGAAAACCAGGTGGAAACCATATTGACTTTTACGAACTCCCCTTGGGGGTCGTACAGCCTCATTTCTGCCACATTCTATTGATCGAGGCAGTTACAAAGCTCTCTCCAGTCAGGTCCAAAGGGAGGGAACATAAAGTCCACGTATTGGTGGAAAAGTGTTAATATAACATTGTCATAAGAACATGTGGGAAGGCATATACATTGGTGTGGCTGTATTTGGAAAATATCTGCTATGATCTCAAGGAACACCACCCTCTGCTATTGTGTGGGCGCTAACCTTAATCCCATGAAGTATTGGGAGCACATTAGACAAATAACCCTACATGGCTTTCTAACTTGGTCATGAACAGTTGCTATCAATCTCAAATGGAAGCTTTCCATCTAAGTAGCAAGAGTCTCAAAATCTGAGGGATATACAACTGTGTAAAGAGGACTGAAGGGAATTATTTAAGATCTGTTTATTGAATTCACTCACCAAAGACTGACTACCCTGTACCAGCTCTATAGATAAGCCAGACATATTCCTGGCTTGCCAGAAACAAATATACTCAAAACCACTTTTTCCTGTTACATTAATAAACATCCTTGAGCCAAGCTGGTACACTTTTACATTCTCTCGTACAGAACCTTGATTCCATGGGTAAAATGGACAGAGACAAAGACAATTTAGGCTTCCAAGCTGAGGCTTTCTATTGCACAAGGAAGAATTAACTATCTACCATAAAAGTAAAACAGATAAAATATTCTTGGTGGCTAGAATATGTAGCTATTACAGGACTCAGTCTCTTTGTGTGGGAAAGCTACAAACCAAGAACCAAATTCCGCCAGCAGACTCTCTTTACAAATAAAGTTTTATTGGAATACAGCTCTGTTCATTGATTTAAGAATGGTCTACGGCCACTTTCATATGGCAGAATTCTCTAGTTACAACAGTGACTAGTCCCACAAAACCAATATTTAAAATAGTCATCATCTGGCCCTTTACAGACAAAGTTTGCTGCATTTGCTCTAGGCTAAATTTGGTTACTTACTTGCATCAGTCATAGTGGCTGCCTTCTGTCATGCTTCACCTACACAGCAGGCTCCGTGCTAGGAATCGCTGGAGGCATTATTTTCAAAGTTACATGAAACTGCCATGTGGCAGATGGAGAAAATCAAGATTTTTAAGAAGTAAAAGATTTGCACAAAGGCACAGACCCAGGTGGGTATAATTCAAAAGCCACGCTCTTTTCTTCATGTCTTTTCAGTCATGTCTGACTCTTTGAAACCCTATGGACTGTAGCCTGTCCGTGAGGATTCTCCAGGCAAGAAGACTGGAGTGGGTTGCCAAGGGATCTTCCTGATCCCTTCCAGGCGCAGGGATGGAACCTGCACCCACTGCGTCGCCTGCATTAGCAGGCAGGCTCTGTACCACTAGGGCCATCTGAGAAGCCCTTTTCTTCGCACTGTTCAGTAAAAACACGGGGTATAGGTACTTCTGCTGTCTGGCTAAGAAACAACTGGACTCCAGGAGCCGCCGGACATGATTATTAGCGTAAGGAATCTGCACTGAAGCAGAACCACTTACCCCAAATGACTGTAATGGAGATGATTCATCATCCAGAGAAGCCAGGGTCATGGAGTTTGCCCCTTGAAGTGGCAAATGAACAGAGAGGAATAGGCTACCAAAACCCAGAGCACACACAGCAGAGACAGGGGACTCGGAACTACAGATGAGAACCATGAAGTGAATTCATCTCTTCCTTGAAAGCTCCTCAATCTGGAGGGTTGCACGGGCCATCTGGGGATCAGAAAGAGTCCAGCAGTGACAAGGAGCACTTATCTGGGCAGCAGCCACAGCTGCAGTGGAACCTAGCCCATGCCAGATCCTGTGCACCTCCATTGCCACGGGAAGCTAGTACCCCTCAGTGTAAGTCTGCACTCGCTGCTCCAGACCATGAGCTTCCTTAAGTGATGGGAGGCAGAGATGTCAGGGGCCACAGGGCACCCAGGACCACAAGGAATCTTCCCAGATGTTCCCTGAGAACTCACACATCACACACATATTTGTTGGCACTGGAACCCAAGCTGAAGCTCTGCTAACAAAAAGGAAGACATTGCCTGAGTATACGAAGGCATTTTGTGATTGTTGTTTGGTTTTTAAATTCTCTCTCTTTCATTACACGTTTTTATCGAGCATCACCATGCTTGATAAATAAATGAAAGAAAATTCCCTGCCATCAATAACAATTATTGAGTGCATACTCTATACCAGGCATTTTTCTAAAAGCTGTGCATGCAGAAAGACATTTAAAGCTCACAGAAACACTATGAGGTACTTAGCTTTGTTCAATTTCACAAAAGAAGAAACTGAGGCACAAGAATGATCATTCATTCAACAAATTCATCACGCACACATAGAACAAACTTTCTATGGTAATATTCCCAGTAACTAGCATGTATACAACTCAAGGCCTGAAGTTGAAAAAAAAATCTTAATCCTACACATTTACATACATTTCTGTGATTGGACCATCCTTGCTAAAAAAGCCGTTTCACAAATGGGAAAATCTCAGAGAGGTTTAAGGACTTGCATAAGGTCACACAGTCTGCCTATCAGGGCAATGCTTTTCACAGAAGGACCAGATTAAGAGATCCTCGAGGTACCTTTCAGCTTTAGAACCAACGGAGCAACTGCAAGGGGCTTTCCTCTCCTACCCCACCCACGTCCCCTCATTGGGAGTCTCCCATCACTTGCAGATCCCTTCCAACAAAAATCGAGTGTTTCCAACAGTGTGAAGTAGATTTAGAAACCCCTTACCTCCAGGAGGTACAGAGGCTGAGAACTAGCCACCTGCCTTCAGGGTCCCATAACTTGATCTTAACCATCAGTGCAGAACTTCCTCATGCAAAACAACCCAGTGGGGAGGCTGAGTGCTCCCCTGGGAGGGTCACAAAGGAAAAGCCACCACTAGAGCACATTTCCCTCCTCTGATGAGAGGCTAAGGGCATCTGACTGTCTCAGAACAACAGGAGCAAACCATCCCCTGCAGAGAGGAAGGAAGATGGCCTTCCAAGGAGCAGAAAGCTACTGGGAGTGAAGATGAACAGGGTAGGGAGCTAGGAACATGACAGTTGCTGTTTACTCACTAAGTCTGACTCTTTGCGACCCCATGGACTGTGGCCCACCAGGCTGTTCCATCCATGGGATTTCCCAGGCAAGGATACTGGTGTGTGTATATTAATTTCTCAGTAGTGTCTGACTCTGCAACACCATGGGCTATAACCCACCAGGCTCCTCTGTCCATGAGATTTCCTAGCAAGAACACTGGAATGGGTTGCCATTTCTTTCTCCAGGGGATCTCCCAAACCAGGGATTGAACCCAGTCTTCCACGGTGCCGATGGATTCTTTACCAGCTGAGCCACTAGGGAAGCCCCTAGAACAGGTTGCTTGGTCCCAAAGCACCTGTGCCTGAGAGCTGCAGGTCTAGCTTCTGATGCTGCTTGTAAGTGCATTCTGGAAGCTTCTGAGAAGTTTTCAACATTGGTGAGGTCAGTCTTCCAGAGGGCCCAAGAACTGGCTGCCAATCCCAGACACTCCAAGTGATTTTACTGCCCTGGGTTAAACAGTGGTGATCATTTCAGGGCAAAAAGAACATATGAATGCCAGGTGCTGGCTGAGGGGATGTTCCAAGAGTTGAGGGGGTATCCTGGTATGAGACTCGACGCACCCACCATGCTGAAACTGAATGGATGCAGCTTAAAATCTTCAAGAGGAGTTTGTTTCAGTTCAGTTCAGTCATTCAGTTGTGTCCGGCTCTTTGCGACCCCAAGAACTGCAGCATGGCAGGCTTCCCTGTCCATTACCAACTCCTGGAGCTTGTTCAAACTCATGTCCACTTAATCAGTGATACCATTCAACCATATCATCCTCTGTCATCCCTTTCTCCTCCTGCCTTCAATCTTTCCCAGCATCAGGGTCTTTTCCAATGAGCCAGTTCTTCGCATCAGGTGGCCACAGTGTTGGAGCTTCAGCTTCAGCATCAGTCCTTCCAATGAATATTCAGGACTGATTTCCTTTAGGATGAACTGGTTTGATCTCCTTACTGTCCAAGGGACTCTCAAGAGCCTTCTCCAACACCACACTTCAAAAGCATCACTTCTTCAGCCCTCAGCTTCCTTTATGGTCCAACTCTCACATCCACACCTGACTACTCAGGAAAAATTCCTGAGTATCTACCAAGTGTCAAGCATTGTTCCTTGTTGCTGGGGTTACAAAGGGAAAACGGCAGATCTCTGCTCAGACCTGCGGATGGATCAACAGGTGCACAGTGAACCACAGTGCCAGGTGAGGGCTGGGGCCTAGAATGAGCGGAAGAAACACTGACTCTGTGGGACCAGGACTGGGATAAGAAGACTATCCACACTACCAAAGCCTTGTTTGAGCCATGTGACCCTCATGCAGTTACTTAAACTCTTATTGCCTCAGCTCCTTGCCTGTAAAATGGAAAAAAAAAAAAAAAAGCCACACTTTCATTGAAAGTGTATTGTAGGATTAAATGTTAATCTATGTAAAGTATTTAGAGTAGCCCCAGTCACATCCTGAGTTGTCATTATTGGAGAGCTGTCATTAACTGTTCACTGCGAACTAGGTCCTATTCTAAGTTTTACGTGAACCAACAACTCTATGGTAGGGACTTTTTGTCGACCCTATTTTATCAGTGTACAGGAGGCATGAGGAGCCTGGGGAGAGGAGGTCGCAGAGATGATAAGGATTTGACCCAGGCAGTAAGGCTTCCAAGTCGATGCTCTTGACCTAACATTAATACAATTCTGCCTCAGGACTCCACCATGCTGACCCAGCACAGAAAGGGAACAGGTGAGTGGGAAGTCATTCCAGAAGACAGAGCACTGGAGCTGGTCTTTGATGACAATTGGTATTTGCAAGGACTTAGTGAACTCCGGGAGCTGGTGATGGACAGGGAGGCCTGGTGTGCTGCGATTCATGGGGTCACAAAGAGTCAGACACAACTGAGCGACTGAACTGAACTGAACTGAGTGAGGTAGAATGGAGGTGTGCCGCTTGACAGAGGGTTCAAGGGCATTGATTTGGGAGTTAGAATTCTCACTATACAATTCACCAGTGGTATAACTTCCAGTGAGTTTCTAAGTATCTACGTCCCAGTTTTCTCACGTGTAAAACGGGAATCACCGTTCCTAACTTGAGATGCTGTTGTGGCAGACGAAATGAACTCGAGCATTTCGGATGCTCTCTGTTCTGTGCTGTGCTGTGCTGTGCTTAAAAAATGTGCAGGAAGTGGAGGCAAATATTTCTTCCCAGCTTCACTCATCTCCTGCTTCCTTGCAAACTTCTTGCTTTCACCCTTTCTTTCTCCTGCTCCTTGCTATGACCCACCTCCATTCTCTTTAAGGAACATTGGAGGTTAGTTTTGCTTTGTCTGTCTTACTTTGTTCAGCTTTTCCTCATCCCCTCTGGAACCACTTTTAAGTAACTCTCTTCCATCTTCTTTCCAAGTACCTATTCCTATGTCCATTCTTATGTATATATTTTTAAATTTCACTTATTCATTTATTTTTGGTTGCGCTGGATCTTCATTACTGTTTGAGGGCTTTCTCTCTAGTTGCAGCGAGCGGGGGCTACTCTTCCTTGCCATGCACCAGCTTCCCACTGCAGTGGCTTCTCCTACTGTGGAGCACAGGCTCTAGGGTACACAGGCTTCAGGAGCTGGGTGCACAAGTTTAGCTGCTCTGCAGCAAGTGGAATCTTCCCAGACTAGGGATCAAACTTGTGTCCCCTGCGTTGGCAGGCAGATTCTTATCCACTGTACCACCGGGTAAGTCCTCTCTGTTCATTCTTAAACATTGATGTTTCCATGGGTTCCACTATTAGTCATCTCATCTCTCCCCATTCTACATACCTGCGTAATCTGTGCATCTGTATACTGACAACTCCCAAATCTCTATGTCTGGAGTGGATCACTCTTTTGAGGTCCTGACCCACATTTCCATCTACCATCTCTACTGGGATGTCCCAAAGCTACGTGTCCAAATTGGAACCATTCTTTTCATCCCTAAGCCTGCTCTTCCTCCTGGCATCCCAATCTTAGCAACTGGCACCAACACCCATTCAATTGCCCAAGCTAGAAACTGGGAGTTGTTCTAGAATGCTCTTACCATTCCACCTCCACATCTGATGAGTCACTGAGTCTTGTTGATTTCACCTCTTCTGACACCTTCTCCTCTCTAGCTCCACTGTCTGCCTAGTTCAGACTATAGGCCATGACTTTAACAGTTTATGCAGGGCTTCCTAACAAAACTCCTTCTCACCAGATTTTGCTGTCCTTTAATGCATCCTCTTACATCAGAAGTTGACAGACTTTATCTGTAAAGGATCAGATAGCAGCTATTTTAGGTTTTATGGCTCTAGGGTCTCCATTAAAACTAGGGGATTCCACCATGGCATGCAAAAGCAGTCACTGACAATGCATAAATCAACGGACGTGGCTATGTTCCAACCAAATTTTATTTAGAGAAACAGGAGCTGGATGGATTGGGCTCATGAGCCATAATTTGCCCATGCTTGTACTACATTATAGGCAAAGTGGGTCTAACAAAGCTAAGGATCCCATTCATTCATCTGTTGAAAACCTTTCTGATCTCCCAGTGCTGTCAAAATAAAGTCTAAAACCCTTAATATGGTTATAAGTTCCTTTGTGATCTGTCCCCCCTTCTTCTCCTCCTTCCCCTTTTCTCACCCTCCTTCTCCTCCTTCTTCTGTCCATTGATCACACGTTCCCTGTGCTTCAACTTTTCCCAGCTACTACAGATCCTAGAGTATACTGTGAATTTGTTCATCTCTGTGCTTGTACATGTACTGATTCTTCTGCCCCCAAATGCTGCTTCTCCTCATTTATTTAGCACACTGGAATTCTTTCCCAAAATTCAGATTAATTTTCATCGCCTATTTGAAGTCTCCCATTGCACAACCTGGGAAAAATAGTATTTCTTGTGGAAATACTTGTCAGTATTTCACTGACAAATTGAGAGGTCTCTGATGATAGAACCTATCTGTCATTCATTTCAGTTTTTTGATGACTAAAGGAACTCTCATTTTTCACTGTACATAAGAGGAAACTGAGGCACAGGAAAACCATGGTATGAACTCGAGGTCACATAGCAAAGAAGGCCCTATGCTGGAACTGAAACCTGGAAAATTCAAAGCCTGAATTCAAAACCTCTGCTCTCTCTACCTCACTTTGAAAGTCAGTGTCTACCTATTATTAGCATGAAAAAAATATCATTAGGCTTTCTCCATATCCATGAAAGCCTTCAACAGAAGAACAGCAGAAATGGGATTCTGTGTGGATCCTTCAGGAGAAGCTATGTGATCTTTCTCTTTCCTCTGACCCTTGTTCTTCCAGGAAAGGTGATGAAGGCAACACATTAAGTTACAAGTGTCCCTGCTGCCTAAAAGAGATTTTGTGGAGTTGCCTGAGTAAGTCTTCTTCTGATGCTGGCTCACTTTGTTGGTCCTTTCTGTGTGCATCCTTCACAGAGCAACTCATTCTGCAAGCAAATGAATTTTCCTACCTTATCAGGTGTGCTCACAACACAATGGACAATGACGTTCACGGTCCCCATGGTGACCCAGTCTCATGTTACACGCTTCACTGTACAGAGAGTGCATACTGATACTGCACTCTGTGGTAAAGGATGATGTGAAAAGACCAAAAATGGAAACATAAAGCTCAAGTCTATCCCTTCTCCAGGGGTCTTCCTGACCCGGGGATCAAACCCAGGTCTCCGTGCAGCCAGGTTTTTTACCAACTGAGCCACCAGGGAAGCTCAATAATTTGAAGGCCCAACTCAACTGATTACCTTTCCATGATGCCCTCCTTTATTTTCTCAAGCGTAATTAGTCTGCCACCTTCTCCATAATCCCATTACCTTTTGCTCACCTCTTCATCAAAGTGTCTAGACACTGTACTAAAATTATTGATCTGTGTGTCTCGTGTCCCAACCAGCAGTCCCTTAAGGATAAAGATAGACTCTTAGACATCTTTGTATAGGTCACTCACTTCCCTAACACCCTTATCCCTTCCCTGGAATTATCACTGCTTGATATGTATTTTCTGCTCAATAAACATAAAAATGAATGAATGAATCATGGATATAAAATATTAAAAACACGCAGACACAAAGAAGAAAAGATTCATCCTCACGAGGGATATGAGAAAAGGCTATGTAGAGAAGATGGCATAAAAATTGAGCCTCTAGAAATTATTAGAAGTATTCCCACAAGACGGGGAGTACACTCCCAGGGAGGAAGGACTATGAGCAAAGGTAGGGAGAAATAAAAGAATGTGACAAAATTAGGGAATGATGACTACATTGATCTGGCTGGAGCTAAAAAGCAGAGAGCCAGTATGGCACTGGATAGAAAGGTGGGGGTGGGGTCAAACGATGATGATCTTGATGTCCCTTCTGAGGATTTTATCATGGGGTCAATGGAGAGTCACTGCAGGGGAGTTACATTCAGACATGCATTCTAGAAGGTTCAGTTCAGTTCAGTTCAGTCGCTCAGTCATGTCCGACTCTTTGTGACCCCATGAATCGCAGCACGCCAGGCCTCCGTGTCCATCACCAACTCCCGGAATTCACTCAGACTCACGTCCATCAAGTCAGTGATGCCATCCAGCCATCTCATCCTCTGTCGTCCCCTTCTCCTCCTGCTCCCAATCCCTCCCAGCATCAAAGTCTTTTCTGATGACTCAGTTCTTCGCATGAGGTGGCCCAGTACTGGAGTTTCAGCTTTAGCATCATGCCTTCCAAAGAAATCCCAGGGCTGATCTCCTTCAGAAAGGACTGGCTGGATCTCCTTGCAGTCCAAGGGACTCTCAAGAGTCTTCTCCAACACCACACTTCAAAAGCATCAATTCTTCGGTGCTCGGCCTTCTTCACAGTCCAACTCTCACATCCATACATGACCACAGGAAAAACCATAGCCTTGACTAGACGGACCTTAATCGGCAAAGTAATGTCTCTGCTTTTGAATATACTATCTAGGTTGGTCATAACTTTTCTTCCAAGGAGTAAGCATCTTTTAATTTCATGGCTGCAGTCACCATCTGCAGTGATTTTGGAGCCCACAAAAATAAAGTCTGACACTGTTTCCACTGTTTCCCCATCTATTTCCCATGAAGTGATGGGACCAGATGCCATGATCTTCGTTTTCTGAATGTTGAGCTTTAAGCCAACTTTTTCACTCTCTTTCACTTTCCACAAGAGGATTTTTAGCTCCTCTTCACTTTCTGCCATAAGGGTGGTGTCATCTGCATATCTGAGGTTATTGATATTTCTCCCAGCAATCTTGATTCCAGCTTGTACGTCAAGGCTGTATATTGTCACCCTGCTTATTTAATTTATATGCAGAGTACATCATGAGAAATGCTGGACTGGAAGAAACACAAGCTGGAATCAAGATTGCCGGGAGAAATATCAATAACCTCAGATATGCAGATGACACCACCCTTATGGCAGAAAGTGAAGAGGAACTAAAAAGCCTCTTGATGAAAGTGAAAGAGGAGAGTGAAAAAGTAATATTGTCACCCTGCTTATTTAATTTATATGCAGAGTACATCATGAAAAATGCTGGACTGGAAGGGATTAATAACCAACATAAACAGCTCATACAACTCAGTATTAAAAAAAAAAAAAAGAAAACCAAATAACTTGATTCAAAAATGGGAAGAAGAACTGAATAGACATGTTTTCAAAAAAGGGATGCCTATGATTAATAGGCACATGAAAAGATCCAAAACATTGCTAATCTTCAGGGAAATGAAAATCAAAACCACAGTGAGATATCATCTCACACCTGTCTATCATCAAAATGTCTACGAATAACAAATATTGGTGTGGATTTGGAGAAAACAGACCCTTTGTACACTGTGTTGGGAATGTTGATTGGTGCAGCCCTGTGGAAAACAGTATGGAGGTGTCTCAAAAAATTAAAAACAGAACTACAGTGCAACTCAGCAATTCTACTTCTGGTTGTATATCTGATAAAAACAAGAAGAGTAATTTGAAAAGGTACATGTACCCCAGTGTTCATAGTTGCATTATTTATAATAGCCAGACATGAGAACATCCTAAGTGTCCATCAACCCACGAATGAATAAAGAAGTGATTTATACATATATATATACATATAAGGCTCCAAAATCACTGCAGATGGTGATTGCAGCCATGAAATTAAAAGACGCTTACTCCTTGGAAGGAAAGTAATGACCAACCTAGATAGCATATTCAAAAGCAGAGACATTACTTTGCCAACAAAGGTCTGTCTAGTCAAGGCTATTGTTTTTCCTGTGGTCATGTATGGATGTGAGAGTTGGACTGTGAGGAAGGCTGAGTGCCGAAGAATTGATGCTTTTGAACTGTGGTGATGGAGAAGACTCTTGAGAGTCCCTTGGACTGCAAGGAGATCTAACCAGTCCATTCTAAAGAAAATCAGTCCTGGGTGTTCATTGGAACCAGGACTGATGCTAAAGCTGAAGCTCCAGTACTTTGGCCACCTCATGTGAAGAGTTGACTCATTGGAAAAGACCCTGATTCTAGGAGGGGTTGGGGACAGAAGGAGAAGGGAATGACAGAGGATGAGATGGCTGCACAGCATCACCAACTTGATGGATGTGAGTTTGAGTGAACTCGGGGTGGGAGTTGGTGATGGACAGGGAGGCCTGGCGTGCTGCAATTCATGGGGTCACAAAGAGGTGGACATGACTGAGCAACTGAACTGAACTGAACTGATGACCTGGGAAATTTAGGGTTCAGATAGAAAGTAGTAGCATAAACTAAAGAAAAGAAATGCTTGCTAAAAATGAAAGATTGTGTTGAAGTTGTAATTAAGTTGCTCCCAAATCTGTGCTTTTCTGAACCTGCTGTCCTGCAAATCATAGCACAGCTCTGGTGTAGAGCGATACAGTGGGGTCTCCACTTCCCTTAAGAAGCTATTGGAGGGGACTTCCCAGGTGATCCAGTGGCTGAGACTGCACTCCCTGATCAGGGAACTAGATCTCACATATCACAACTAAGAGTTTGTATGCTGCAACTAAAAGACCTGCCACAGGCAAATAATAATGTTTCAAAAAAAAAAAATAGCTATTGGAAATAATGAGCCAAGACACAAAGACTTTCAAAATGAAAAGGCAAGTGTTTGAAGGGAAATTTTCCAGCTCATGTGGGGTCATTTGTGTTACTCCCAAGTAAAGCAGATGCCATTTTCAAATGTGCTCTCCTTAGCCCAGTGTTCTTTTCTTAGCATGATTAAGGACAGATCAACTCTGACTGCAACACCCGGCAGTTAGCAGAATTTGGGATTATGTTAACACTCTTAGCCCTTAATGATGAATGAGTCACATGTCAGGCTGTGACAAAAGGCTTCACTCTATAAACAAGGGCTGCCTGGTTCTGGCACATCATTAATTGCAGAAGCTTAAATCTAGGATAACTGGATTTAGAGGTTAGTCCATATTTTAATTCCTTGTAATAGATTTTGGCCCCTTCTCTACCATTTCCCTGCTTTCACATGTTATCTAGTAGAGTTAAAAACAAAACAAAACAAAACAAAAAACAACAAGAAAATCCTTCTTTCTTTGGTAGTGAGAAGTTTCTACAAGAAGTCTCTCAACCTCAAGGTTTTCAAACTATAATATAATGCAGAGAAGAGCCAATGCTTTCTGCAAATGGGGTTTATTGGAGGAAATTCGATCAAGGAAGTATTCTAAGAACCTGAATCCTAAGGAGCCAGAAAGGCAGGACTCACCAGAGGGCTGAGGGTAGCTGATGGCATGCCAGAGCAAGGACTTGACTTGAGAGAGCTTAGGAAACCATCCAGATCTGGTCTGAAACTGCAGAGGAACTGGGATGAAAACAAGGTTGTTGCCAGAGCTGTAAGGTGGGATTTGGGCAGGGGTGAGAGCCTGGCTGGTTTCAGGGGGCAAGAGAAGCTCTGGCCTGGAACTCGCAGGTAGGTATCTGCCTAGGTGTTCCAGGGGATAATGACTGTGACAACGGAGGTGGCCATGAAGAGCAGGTAGAGACGGAAGAGCAGGGTGTCCATCATGTGGCTTAACCGCACCCACAGACGGACCAAGTGCAGCTTTCTGAGCCTTGTCTTCCTGCTGGTTCCTCGCTGAGCCAGGGCACCCATTTAGCTCTGTCCCTCTGGGATGTGGCACCTTCCCCACCAACTCCATGGGCTCCTTCACACCTACGGCGAGACAGACTCAGCTTTGGACCACCAAGGTCAGCTGGGGAGTTATGTGGGGAGGGAAGAAGGTGGGAGCAGAGAAGTGGAGGTGATGGAAGAGGAAGCATGGGCAGTGCTGACTTCCCTCACCAGGCAGGTGGGCAAGGCCCATGTTTCCCTTCCAGGGCACGCCGGGGCAGCATGTCCTTGGGCTGGTGCAGTGTAGAAACAGGGAGTGGAACCAGCGAGGCATGGGTGGGGGCTGGGTGGTGGCCAGGTGCAGCAGGTAGAGATGAAGATGGTCTCCAGCAGGCTGAGCACCATCAGGGACAGACAGAGGGCAAAATAGACACCTGGAGGGAAGTTGGGCTTGCCTGAGGCTCAGAGGCACCAACCAGGACTTTTTATTTTCTCTTTCCCCAGAAAAGAGGCCCTTTTCCAGGATCTCTTTTCACTCTGACCTGTTTCATTGGTCTGTTCCCCCATGCCATGCCCCACCCTACTTTTCTTCTCCTAAAGGTGGGAGGGGCCATACTGATGAGGGAGGTGCTACTGGAGGGGAGTAAGTCATTCATCATGAGCAGGAAGACGTTGTAGCCCAGCAAGAGTGTCATCTTGAATGAGGCACGGTTCTCGCTTTCTGCCGGCAGGTAGAAGCTGAGGGCATCGATGGCGACCAGAAAGCTGCTGGGCACCAGGAGGTTTATGACGTAGAGGGTGGGCCTGCACCTGATGGCCACCTGGTGGGGAGGGGAGAGGGAGGCAGTTGAGGAGAAGGCTGGGAGGCTGCCAATCCAGGTAAGAGCAAGAATTTAGATTTGTCCCAGGTCAAACTTTCTAGTAAGGAAATGTTACCTCAAGTCCCTTTCTCTGTTCTCCCTCTCCAGCAAAGTCATCTTAATCACCACATTGTCTTTCCATGGTTTAATTCTACCATGCTGCTTACCATTGAAACATACTTCTTTCCTTCTTGGTCCATGTGTCAATTTCCTCCACCTAATTTTTTTTGTTCCTGCCAATGTGCTCTCAGCAGAATTGAGGGACCAAATTCTTAGGTATTGTGTGCATTGTATTTCTGCTTGCTTTCCTCATAAAGGTGTAATCTCTAGTGCCTTTGCTGGTGGACGTTTAAAACTAGTGGGAGAGAAAGCAAGACAGAGCAGACATTTTGGGATCACCAGGATTTGGAATCATAATATCCCTAAGACAGTGTTTCATAACTTTTCCACCACCTCTTTTTAAAAATAAATATAAAAATTCCTATCCTCCCAAAAGTTCTAATAGCCCTGGCAGCCAGTGAGGGAGTGGGGGAATGGAGTGGAGATTCATGCTCATTGTAAATCACTGCTGTGGGAGCTTTGTTTCTTCCTCAGGGAGGATCCATTCAATCAACATTTCCTGAGTGCCAGGTACTGTTTTAGGTACAGAAGATTTTTCAATGAAAGGAGTGATAGCAACCTCTGGCTCCATGGAGCATGTTTCCTTGTGGGAGAACTTACGTTCTAGTGGAGGACATGAGCTATGCATGTAGAAGAAGATCCCACCCAGGGCCCCCGAACTCACATAGAAGACGATTTGGTCATAGCCATTGGTGCCTGCAGTCATCTTCGTCATTTGATGGATACTCTGAAGTACCCACGCCCCCTTGCTCCAAATGATGTTCTATGATGTTTCCAAAATCTCCTGCACATCCTGCTCCATGCCCAGGACTATCTTTTCCACTACAAAGGAGACCCAGGCAATTCAGCCTTCCCCAAGCCTCCCAACCCCTTTGCCCAGACTGTTGGATTCCTTACCACTTAGCTTCCACACCCCTTTCAGTGAGATTCACTCACTCTTCCAAGCTTTCTGTCCTCTTCTTCTCAAACCCTTTCTTTCTCTTTCAGCATGTGATTCTCACTCACCTGTGTAGACGAAAGAGCTGAAGGTGAGGGTGCAGTTCTGTTCATCAAAGGGGAAATAGAAGATGTCCAGGTTGCAGATGCTGGTTACCCGCATTGGCTTACTGAATTTGACGTGACCATTACTGTTGACGTAAGCCATGAGACCTGGCGGAGTCTGATCTGTGTCCGTGCTGAGTGTGAAAAGGACAGAGAGGTAAAAGCTTAGGGCTCCCCATCAGACCTGGCCCTCATCCTCTCCCAGGTTGCCCATTTCTGTGCTCCAGCCCTACTCATCTGACCTCCCCCTTCTACCTATCTCCATGTTCTGAGGGTTTCAGATGCTGCTTCTTTCTGGTTGAGTCTGTGCTTGTCCCCCATTGGTTACGTCATGCTCTTCCCTGGAAATATGGTCTCCTTGCTTTTTTCAGCCCTGACACTCACAGCTCCTCAGGAAAATATCTGGAAGCCACAGGTTCTCAGTTGCCATGCCCAGCTTCCCGATGCCCCCACATTCCTCTGGGTTCCAGGTGATGAATGGATTGTACCAGATCTAGAGAACACCATGGTATGGGATAAACAGGAGATGGGAACTGGCTTTAGTCTTCCTCTGTCTCTTCCACTCCACATTCCTTTCTTTACTCATTTCTTTGCTCTCCCACCGGACCTCTGGTGACAACTGTCACACTGTCACTGACAAACTTGTTCTGCTTTCACTTCTTCCTCAGTGCTCTCTGGGGAGACCTGGAACTTGGCTTTGGATTCCCTGGAATGGAGCCACTGAAGTATTGGCTTCCATGATCTTGGTTTATGCCACTTGCTTCCTGAGCCCTGTCTCTGCCCTCCTTAAACTGGCAAAATAAACCAGAAATTTTTATGTTCATTATTGGTCCGGCTCTGTTTGAACTTGTTGAATCTGTGGATATTCTCAGCTTTATCCATTTTAATCCTCAAAGTTGGACCTTGCAGTGGAAAAAGGGAGGTACTATAGCAAAGGGGAAACTGAGTCCATCATAACCATATTTAGCCACAGAAATGATGTCCTCAATTGAAGCTGTGCATCCTGGAAAAACAGTTTTCATCTGAGATCATTAACTTAATGAAGTGAAATCCAATGACACCACCCACCTCTTAATAATTTCCAAGGCTGTTCTGTATGGCAATTATGATTTTTAATCATAAACCACTAAAAAATGTAGGTCATATAATCCAGGGTACATGAGAAATGCAAGTGAAAATACCAGTATGAGAGTAGTCCATTGGGATTATGTTTCCTGTAGTGTATCCCCCAAAAGGGAGAGCTTTTATCTGCATTGTAGCATTCCCTGTCATGCCTCCCTACCCCATAGACTGAGCTCTTAACTTACAAAATCCAGTCAGTGCACCCACTGCTCATCACTAGATCATTACAGAGTGGAGTCAGGACTTACTACTTCCAGGATGGCAGACAGAGTGAAGGATATGTTAACACGAATGGGATGCTGACATTGGTGGCTGGACGGAAGGCCTTTCTGGCAAACGCTGCTTGGAAGGCAGCAGGATCCACCCCATGCTGGTCAAAGCCTGAGCAATTGATAGTGAATGTATCTCCTCTTCCTGTAGAGAGCAGAGACTGTGAGAAGAGTGCCAGGGCTGGGGTTTGGGGAATGTTTCTGCACAGAGAGACAGCAGGGGTTATGGAAGAAGCAAGTAGACACCTACTGCTTGGACTAGGCAGCGTGGGCTAGGCTGGAGTAGTAGGCGAATGGTGGACGTTGATGAAGTGAGCTGAGTCAGAGCCCCATTCTCAATTCCATTCTCTCTCTCTCCATGCAAAACTTGTCTGCATGTGTAGGCAAACTCAGCCCTGAGCACCACTTTTTAGTGTCCTCCTATGTTCTTCACAATCTCACCACAAACCTCTGTCCTGAGCTGTTTGGGTGAATGTCACTGACAAATTTTGCAATCACAGTTCTCCTCTTCACTGTATGAACAGGGCATAGATGGTCATGAATTAATAATGAGAGAAATAATCAGGTGGGTAGTGAGAAATCTGGAGAAGGCAATGGCACCCCACTCCAGTACTCTTGCCTGGAAAATCCCATGGACGGAGGAGCCTGGTAGGCTGCAGTCCATGGGGTCGCTAAGAGTCGGACACGACTGAGTGACTTCCCTTTCATTTTCACTTTCATGCATTGGAGAAGGAAATGGCAACCCACTCCAGTGTTCTTGCCTGGAGAATCCCAGGGATGGGGAAGCCTGGTGGGCTTCTGTCTATGGGGTCGCACAGAGTTGGACACGACTGAAGTGACTTAGCAGCAGCAGCAGCAGCAGTGAGAAATCCATCTGTGGGACCTTAAGGAACTCAATTTTCAATTTAATGATTATATGTCTTTGTATTGTGCTGTGATTGTTCTCTTCTAAAACTCAGGACACATCACCACTGAGACTATCTTATAAACAGTTCCTTGATACACCTCTTATACCCAATCCTTTTCTAATCATACTTTGTGGGGCAGAACAGAGAATGTATGTGGTAGCATCTCCTGGTCAAGTCTGTTTTTGTCTGTCTCTAATTTTGTGCTATACCTCATTGCTTAATCTCAATAATGAACAAGAAATTACTCTAGACTGAGAAATTATACTGAAAAGTTGTACTGAAAAGTCACAACACAACTTTTCATCTACCTCAATTCCCTTGGCATCTTTCCTTTTCATTTGCTTAAGAGAAATAAGGCTTCCCCAGTGGCTCAGCAATAAAGAATCTACCTGCCAATGCAGGAGATCTGGGCACTCAGGTCCGATCCCTGAGTCGGGAAGATCCCCTGGGGAAGGGAATGGCAACCCACTCCAGTATTCTTGCCTAGAGAATCCCACAGACAGAGGAGCCTGGTGGGCTACAGTCTGTGGGGTCACAAAAGAGTTGGACACAACTGAGGGACTAAACAACAACAAAGAGAAATAAGGAAGAATTTTCTCCTCTCAACAACAGTTGATACCCAGAAACCGTGGGGTAGATTATATGCCTGGAAAGAGAATGACATGGAGAAAGAAAAGAGGCCCATGGAAGCATGGGGAGTGGAGAAGTAGCTTAAGGGAAAAGTCAGCTAACCCTTAGGACCCTAGAAAGTGCTATACCAAACTGTCAGTGTCATGAATTTCCACTTTTTCCAAAATGAACACGCATTTGTTAACTAGAAATAAAAAGAATTAGCCTGGTTTCTCTGTTCCCCAGACTTTATATGGATGCTGTGGCTGTTGTTCTTGTCCCATCTTACCTTGAAGCAGCAGGTAGAGGATGAGGCAGAAGAGGAATCCTTCCCCATGGAGCCAACCTCGTTCCATCTTCCTCTCCTTGGCTCTTCTCTGGGGACTTAGTGATGATGTTGATCTTAAAAAACCATAGGCCACACCTCATGCCCTGGCTTTGAATAATGCCGGTGTCAGGTGTCAATAGCCTTCTCTCTAACAAACACCCCCCAGTGACAACAGAATCTCATAGAGGACTCCCCTACCCAGTGCCCTAACTAGACCTGAACCTGTCTCCAAAAGTCATCTGACAAACGAGTTTGAAGAGGAGGGAAAAAATATTTGGTCAGTGGAGCAGTGCTAATGTCCTCCTCATACTTTAGAATCACTCTGGCATATAGGGCACCATAGGAAAGGCACAGAATGCCTGCTGTTTCCTTCAAATAGCACACACGCTTGTGTTAACCCTGCTGTCATCTTTCCCCCCAAAATGGTGGGGGGTATCTTCTTTTATATAATCAACTTCAGACTCAGAGGTTTTATATATGACTTCTGTACTGGCAAAACACCTGTCTACAATGTGGGAGACCCGGGTTCGATCCCTGGGTTGGGAATATCCCCTGGAGAAGGAAATGGCAACTCAGTTCAGTACTATTGCCTGGAAAATCCCATGGACAGAGGAGCCTGGTAGGCTACAGTCCATGGGGTCGCAAAGAGTCGGATGCGAATGAGTGACTTCACTTCACTTTCACTTTCTGTACTGGCAAGTCTTAACTTTTGACTTTGAGTGTGTCAGAGCAGTTTGGACTGGAGGAGGAGTGGGTGGAGGGAAGATGACAGGGTTTTCAGCAGAAGTTGATTTGTAAGGTCATGACCAGTCTGCCTGCAAATTCATGTTGCTTTTGGACTCTGTGGTATTTTTAGGAAATTTGTTAGTTGTCAACATTTTAAAAATTGGGAGATTTCATGTAAAAACTGTTTCTGGCCTCATTTGGAAAATAAGATCAAGAAATACTGGGCTCACATTTTTACTATACACAATGCTTTCTGCCAGAACTGCGAAGTGGTTAATTCTTTGGATGAAGAATATTCTCTCTAGATCATCACAGTGTCTGTCACCAACTATTGTCTTATTCCTGATCAACTCCCCTCACTTATGTTACCTCCTCGGCCTCAGTAGGTGTTCAAGTTTGCTTTTGAGTGTTAAGATTAATTTTCTTGTTTGATTCTTAAAGAGTCTTAGGAAGTAATTTCAAAATACCATGCCATGCCTAGGTGATCACAGTCTTGTCAGATTAAGAATGTGCAAATATTGGTTCCTGGATGGAGGAGCCTGGTAGGCTGCAGTCCATGGGGTTGCTAAGAGTTGGACACGACTGGGAGACTTCACTTTCACTTTTCACTTTCATGCATTGGAGAAGGAAATGGCAACCCACTCCAGTGTTCTTGCCTGGAGAATCCTGGGGACGGGGGAGCCTGATGGGCTGCCGTCTGTGGGGTCACACAGAGTCGGACACGACTGAAGCGACTTAGCAACGGCAGCAGCAGCAGCAGAAGCCAGACATATGGGTACGTGGGCCAAAGTCTTCAGTGGTTTCACCTGTTATTNTGTTGAGCTTTAAGCCAACTTTTTCACTCTCCTCTTTTACTTTCATCAAGAGGCTTTTTAGTTCCTCTTCACTTTCTGCCATCAGGGTGGTGTCATCTGCATATCTGAGGTTATTGATATTTCTCCCAGCAATCTTGATTCCAGCTTGTTTTTCCTCCAGTCCACCGTTTCTCATGATGTACTCTGCATATAAGTTAAATAAGCAGGGTGACAACATACAGCCTTGACGTACTCCTTTTCCTATTTGGAACCAGTCTGTTGTTCCATGTCCAGTTCTAACTGTTGCTTCCTGACCTGCATACAGATTTCTCAAGAGACAGGTCAGGTGGTCTGGTATTCCCATCACTTTCAGAATTTTCCACAGTTTATTGTGACCCACACAGTCAAAGGCTTTGGCACAGTCAATAAAGCAGAAATAGATGTTTTTCTGGAACTCTCTTGCTTTTTCCATGATCCAGTGGATGTTGGCAATTTGATCTCTGGTTCCTCTGCCTTTTCTAAAACCAGCTAGGAGGTTAGGTGTGGACTAATCAGAGGGTGAGAGACTGGAAGCCAGGAGACCCTTCAGAAGTTGCTGCCTTCATTCCTGTCTAGACGATGGAGAAGATGCAGACTAAGACCATGAATGTGAAGGTGGAGATGAAGGATGGTTTAATAGATTTTTAGGAAATTACTCAACAAGAACTCTAATTTTGCAGGAAAAAAATAAGAAGCCCAGACACAGAGAAAGGAACTGATGAGACTGTGAACGAGGGGAGGCAGAATCAGAGGATCAAGTGATTTGAGACCCTAAGGCAGAGGCCTTCCCAAAGGAAATGGTGCAAACTCAGAAGTCAAAGGAGTGTTCCTGTGAACAGGGAACCCACACTTCACATTTTACAGGGGTTGAAAGACTGGTGAGGAAAGCTGGGTCTTTGGACAAGGTTTGAACTGGAGCTGATCACTAGGGGCAACACGTGCATGACTAACAACCCCATAACAGGCCTTTCCTTACGACTGTAATGGGAGCTACGCTGACGGATGTGACGGGTGTTCTCAGCAACCCTTGGGGAGTGACAACTGCAGCGCTCACTCACAAAAACAGGTGAGACTCACTCTTGAAACCTCCTAGCTATTGGCGTGTAGCATGCTGGGTTCTTTACAAGCACCCTGAGAGTTTCCTTCACCCATTCAGAAGGGATATCCTCATGTCCCTGCTGGGGCTCACTTCCATTACCTGTAAAAGAGGGACAATATGCCAGCTCTTTAGAAAAGTGATTATGAGAGATAGATGAGTTTCTTGCCAACAAACTAAGAAGCATGAATAAATGTTGAGGGTTAGCAGCAGTATTTTACAAGTCAAAAATGTACCTGGAAGTTATAATATTTCTCCATATTTCTGTGGCCTGTTTCTATATGATTTGTGCAACGCATACAAATAGTTGGCATTTTTTTTACCCTCATAGAGAAAAATTTTTTCTCTTAAAAAAGAAGTGATAATGAGACTTCCCTGGGGATCCCATGGCTAAGGCACCATACTCCCAATGCAGGGGGTCAGAGTTTGATCCCTGGTCAGGGAACTAGATCTCATAGACTGCAACTGAGAGTTTGATGCCCCAATGAAGACTGAAGATCCCAAGTGCTGCAGCTAAGACTCAGTGAAGCCAAATATATACATATATTAAAGGGAAGTGATGCTTTGCTAACAGAAAACATATCAGAAATGTTGAGTGTGGTCTTCCCAATGCCACTCAGAGACAAAGGAGCACCGACAGTATGAACCATGGCTCTGAATTAGCAGAAGGCAAATGGAGCAGACCACGAGGCCAGGAAAGAAGATTCTAGAGCTTGTCCCCTCTCAAAAGGCCCCAAAGGTAGCCATCAATGGCTTGCCACATCTCTGAAAGAGCTTGGAAACTAAGATGGGAAAGAATAGCTCAACATCATAAAATGTGCCCTCTGATTACAAATGGATACTTATGGGGAAGACTGGCAAAAACATAGACTAAGGAGGGCTGGAGACTTTGTTTGTTTTTAAATAACCTGTGTCCCCTGCATTGGGAGCTCGAAGTCTTAACCGCTGGACCACCAGGGAAGTCCCAAGACTTTTAAAATTTTTTCACCAAGTTTTCTCTGTGACATATATTATGCTCACAGGTTTGTTTAAAAACACTTTCACTCTTTCGTTCTCTGTAGCCCTCACTAAACCATTAAGACCAGATTGTTGTGATTGTTATTATTTCCATGTAAGAGCTGAAGGAACTGAAGCTCAGAGAGACAGGCAGTCACTAGCAGGACTGTGATGCCTGGCTCCCAATTCACCTCCTCCTCATATACAACCCAACAGCAAGCTCCCCAAGTGCAGAACCGTGGCTTCTATTTCCCTTCATGCCTGATCTATGCTCCAAGTGAGTGCTTCCTGAGTCAGCTTATTTGCTTGTATATGTATTCATTCCATGCATAGGTAAGTGTGTACACACTCAGTTGCTTCTGTCGTGCCCAACTCTTTGCAACTGTAGCTCACCTGTCTCCTCTGTCCATGGGATTCTCCAGGCAAGAATATTGTGGAGTGGGTTGCCATGCCTTCCTTTAAGGGATCTTCCCAACCCAGGGATCAAATTCACATCTGCCTCTCCTGCATTGCAGGTAGATTATTTACCCACTGAGCCACTTGGGAAGCGCCCACATATAGGTAGTGGGCACCAAATAATGCTGTTGCGGATAATGAATAACTTATATGCAAACTAAATTCTGCTTGAAACCTGGTAGGGAAAGAGTGTGAGGAAAAAAACAGAAAGAGCATTTTGGATTGAGCCTATAGGAAGAAGCACAAGCAGAAAACAGTATTTGAAGAGACTGGCATAATAGCTGTTGCCAGTGAAGGAAGAATGATATTGGGGAAATATGGGGGGCCTTAATCCACTTCCTCTAAGCCAGGGCTTCTCAAACTGGTGTGTTGCAGAATCACCTGGAGAGCAATGGGAAAATGCAGAGGCCCAAGCTCCTTGAAGGAAGATCAGGTCTAGCCCTTGGTATTTTACCAGAGTTGCCCAGGTAGTTCTGGCTTTGGCCAAAATTTGAGGATATTCTAAGCAGACTTTTCTCAGAGGTGATACTCAATAACCATGACTGAATTTTCTCTGGTTCTTCCCTGGTGTCATAAAGGGCATGAGGCTTCTGGTAGAGGTAGCGGTTGACCTCTGCCTGATACAGGGTACTGCCTATGTATGAACCACAAGAATTAGTCAGAGCTGCCAGTCTCTCGTTAGGACTTGAGGAGGGGGAACTGGTGGTGGGGAAGCTCTCTAGGGCCCCATCACCCCTGGGAGGGATATTATTTTAGCTGCATGCTCATGATGCCTTCCCTAACACACACTTCTGCCCTTTAAACAAAGTTTCAGCCAATGAATGCTGACGAACCCATGACCATGTGCCCAGGTCTGGAGCACTGAATCAGTCTCAGAGGGCAAGCAGTCAAGTTTCCACCTGCAGAGGTCTCCCAGGCTGGCGGAAGAGACCAGAGCTCAGTGAAATAGCATCGTAAATGTGTAACAACAACAACAAAGATGAGAGCCAGTGGCTGGAAGGCTAACTCCGCGGGGGCCAGGAGAAGTTCCTAGAGGAAGTGACATTTGGAAAGTACATGCATATCAGGCGGGGAAGGGGAAGCAAGCTCTGGGTAGAGAAAGCAGCTGGTGGCAAGGCCAGAGGGCTGCCCAGGCAGAGCAGGACTAATACGCAGGGGGTGGCTGAGAGGCAGGACACAGGGACCAGACATGCGGAGCGGCGGGGCTGGATGGGGAGGGCCTGGGAGGCCGCAGAAAGCAGTGTAGGCTTCACCTAAATGGTCAAGAGCCTTCCCCTCCTTGTTACCTCCCCCTCTCACTGGTTCTTTCTATGTTATGTCTCCCCTTTAGGAGACTTGAGAAGAGAGAAAAGAAAAGGAGGAAGGGAGAGGGTACGAAGGGAGAAGGGAGAAAGGAAGAGAGACATTCCAGTTCCTTTTTGTTGGCCCCACCTTGACATGCTGTTGCTTGTGTCTTGTAAAGAACTAGAAATATAACGATTTCTGGCTTCACAAGAGACATGAGTGCTGAACTTCAACCCAGGAGGGCTAGGCTCAATTCTTGGGTCACAGTTTAGGTAGAACAAGTAGAGTTTAGAGGTTCCCAAACTCTCGACTTCAAAGGTCATCCCTCACCTGCATGGTTTATATAGGCTTGTAGCATCTATTGATGGAGAAAATATGAAAGGGAAAAAAAGATCCATTAATTCAGGAGCACTCTAGAGTAAATTTGTATTCATTCTATACAATAGCATCCACACACTTGAAAGTTCATTAGTAAAACAAAAGGCAAATAATACATATAGACAAATATCGGTAACATGTGATAAGCCAAGGGTTATTCATTAGCGGGACTGATGCTGAGGCTGAAGCTCCAATTCTTTGGCCACCTGATGTGAAGAACTGACTCATTGGAAAGGAGACCCTGATGCTGAGAAAGATTGAGGGCATGAGGAGAAGGGGCACAGAGGATGAGATGGTTGGATGAACTGACTCAATGAACATGAGTTTGAGCAAACTCCAGGATATGGTGAAGGACAGGGAAGCCTCGAACACTGCGGTCCATGGGGTCATAAATAGTCGAACCAGATTGAGTGACTGAACAACAACAAAATGCCTTAATATGTAAAGAGTTCTTACAAATTAATAAGAAAAAGACCAATAAACCAATAGGATTTAAAAAATGGATGGCAACAGACAAAAAACATTACAACTACCTTAATTTTTCTCATAATGAAAATATTTTTATATATGAAATATCATTCTTCTTAACCTGTTAGAGTTACAAAGACTAAAATGTTTGAAACTTATAGAGTGGAAAGGATGTGTGGGAAAATGCCAATTTCATTCATCACTGGGAAAATGTAAATGGAACAAATTATGTGGAAGACAATTTGACTACACCTATCAAAATTTAAAATATTTCTTGCTTACACAGAATCCCACTTGTAGAAATTTATGCTGCATATAAAATCACACTTGTTCACAAAGAATGCAGAATGAACGGGATTTGATAAGTGGCAGTTAAAAAGCAACTTTGTTTTTCTCACCGTGTCCTTTGCCTTATCCTTTCATGCATAAAAAGTCTCCATCATTTCAAAGCACACACCCGTGTATTTACCAGAACTCAATCTTCAGGATGGACCACATAAAGAGGAACTAAAGAAAGGGCGGGATTTCACCTGGCCAGCAATGCTGTGCACTCTGGGCTGGATGGTTTATTTGCATTTCCCAGAAATCCCACCCTTGGGAACTTTGCTAACAATTTCCTAGATACAGGAGGCCTCCTCCTGTGTTGCTGTTATTCGGTTGCTAAGTCTTCCTAGTCCTTCACTGTCTCCTTGAGTTTGCTCAAACTCATGTCCACTGAGTCAGTTATGCCAGCCAACCATCTCATCCTCTGTAGCCCCCTTCTCCTCCTGCCCTCCATCTTTCCCAGCATCAGGGTCTTTTCCAGTGAGTTGGCTCTTCACATCAAGTGGCCACAGTATTGAAGCTTCGGCATCAGTTCATCTTCCTCCTGTTTGTTCCCTTTAATTTCTGCCTTAGGCCCCGGATAGTCCCCTTGTTTGTTCTTTCTGAAACCCTGCTGGGAAAAGTCTCTTCCAAACAGCCCTTGTCTCTCTCTCTCTCTCCTGCTGGTCTTATTTCTTCGTTTCTATTACTATTTTATTTTCTTTATATATTTTTAGCTGCACCTCACGGTATGTGGGATCTTAAGTTCCTGGCCAGGAATTGAACCTGTGCCCTGTGGTGGATGCACAGCATCAAAACCACTGGATTGCCAGGAAATTCACCTGCTGATCCTTTTTAGATGCTCAGAACCCAGGTTCTTCTAGCCTCTGTTGGAGGAAGCGTCCTTGCTCCCAGCAAGATGCTCTCTCTTTCTGCCACCTCAGCCCAGCCCGGCCTCTCCTCACTGATTTTAGAGTCCCAAGCCCCAGGCCCCAGAATCTGATGCCATGCTCTTTGAGAGCCTTTGCTGAACCTTTCTCAGTGGACTTAATCCAACCTACCTTTTGGAAGGAGGTGAGGAGTGGACTGAAGTCAGCTTGACCACACTGAAAAAGAGTTCTCCCTCCCCAGCCTCACCCCTGTCTGCCCTCTGAAGACTCACGTCAGGGGATAGTCCACACTGGCTGTACATCTCAGCAGGACCTGCTTAGGTGGATTAGGGCCTCATTTAGGATGGGGAGGGAGATATTTACTACTGACTGTGTTGTTTCTAGGGATTTGGAGACTCAACTGAGGCTAAGCCTAAGAGGCTCAGTCTAAGGCTGAGAAACAGAGCTTAAAAGAGCCTACATTTACCATCCTGTTATATGTACATACCCAGAGAAGGCAATGGCAACCCACTCCAGTACTCTTGCCTGAAAAATCCCATGGACGGAGGAGCCTAGTAGGCTGCAGTCCATGGGATCGTGAAGAGTTGGACACGACTGAGCGACTTAACTTTCACTTTTCACTTTCATGCATTGGAGAAGGAAATGGCAACCCACTCCAGTGTTCTTGCCTGGAGAATCCCAGGGATGGGGGAGCCTGGTGGGTTGCCGTCTGTGGGGTCGCACAGAGTCGGACACGACTGAAGTGACTTAGCAGCAGCAGCATATGTACACACCACATACATCATTTACAGCACTGTTTAAAATAGGAAAACATAACCTAAATGTCTGATAAGTAAATCATGAAACAATCATATGATAATCTGCATATGTCATTATAGGAAAAATTCTACACGATATATTATTAAGTTAAAAAAGAAGTAAAGTGCAGAACACGGTGGCCTCCATGAGTGGTCTAAAAAGGATATTTTGTCACATACACAGTAGCATCTGCATAAAAGTTTTGGAGAGGGGGTTGGTGAGAAGACCTACTATTCACTGTGTAACATTTTATGTGTCTTAAATTTTTACAAGGATGTATTAGCTTTGTAATTTTAAAACCTATTATTAACAGAAAAAAAAATAAAGACCACCATCGATCCTTTTTAGAAAGCATTGGTTTTTTTTACAAAAACAATACACTTTCATTCAAACAATTGTCAGTTAAAAAAAGATGCACAACTTGAGAGTTGTGAGTTAAGTTTTAATTAGGGCAAAATGAGGCCTGCAGACCGGGATAGCTCTGAGAGACTGCTCCAAAGTGCCAGTGGGGCAAGGTCAATATATAAGGTTTTGGTGAAGGGGGAGTTCAATGCCATGAAGCACTCATTTAAAAAAAGGTTTTTTGTTAGTCACGAGGATCTGATGTCACCAGGAAGGGATTCAGTGCTTCTCTAGATACTGGGCTTCCCTGGTGGCTCAGGAGGTAGAGAATCCTCCTGCAATGCAGGAGACCTGGGTTCAATCCCTGGGTTGAGATGATCCCCTGGAGAAGGGAAAGGCTACCCACTCCAGTATTCTGGCCTGGAGAATTCCATGGACTATACAGTCCATGGGGTCGCAAAGAGTCAGACACAACTGACTTTCACTTTCACTCACAGATATGAGATGCAAGGGTTGAGATCATAAAATCTGTTCCTAAAAACATCCAGCTATCTAAAGACCTGTGCCACCAGATTGCCTGGAGCACAGAGGGCCTCACTGCAGCGTGAACTCCCTCAGGGTTTGTTGAAGGTCAACAGCTGCAGCAGCGTGGGGTCCAGTCTCAGTAGCGGCAGATGGCAAGGGCCTTTTGTAGTTCAGTCATTGGCAAGGTTCTTGAGTGAGTGAGTGACTGAAGTCTCTCAGTCGTGTCCGACTCTTTGAGGCCCTATGGACTGTAGGCTACCAGGCTCCTCTGTCCATGGGATTTTCCAGGCAAAACTACTGGAGTGGGTTTCCATTTCCTTCTCCATGGCAAGGTTCTTGGTAAGTGCCAATCTGTAGTTGACAGAATATAGAAATACATCAAAAAAAAAAAAGGAAAGAATCTACAGAAATTATCTAGAAAGAAAAAATGAAAAACATATACTCCGTAAATTTTATAAAAAAATTCATCTCCCACCCTCTCTGTCCTGAGTAAAGTTAGCACTGAATTATTAAATTAAAAAAAAAAAAGGATTCATGTTGATGTATGGCAAAACCAATACAATATTGTAAAGTAATTAGCCTCCAATTAAAATAAATAAATTTATATTAAAAAAAAACAGTTAAGTGTACATCTTCTTCTAGGTGCTTCTCTATGACTTTACAACACGTATAATCTTTTACACCAAAAATGGAATTCCTACAGAATGCTCTTAAGCCTGAATTTGTTTTCACTTTAAAGTAGATCTTGGACCGCCTTCCAAGCCGGTGAACAGAGACTCACCCCACTCTCCCCAGCCTTTGAAACAATACACCTCTGTGTGTCCCCAGCATGCACACAGCTACTTGACTTGAGACCGCTGCTCTTTTTGCCACTGAGGTGAGGACTTCCACAGGTCTGTGCATTGTAACACCATCCGCAGCCGTTAGATCCCTTAGCTGGGTTGCTAGGACGACAGTGTTGACAGACATAGTCAAAATTCCCCAGAGCTACCCTCCCTCCTGCACGTTCAGCCCTGAATATTCACTGAAAGGACTGGTGCTGAAGCCGGAGCTCCAGTACTGTGGCCACCTGATGCGAAGAGCTGGCTCTTCGGAAGAGACCCTGATGCTGGGAATGATTGAAGGCAGGAGGAGAAGGGGGCGACAGAGGGTGAGATGGTTGGCTGGCATCATCGACTCAATGGACATGAGCTTGAGCAAACTTCGGGAGATAGGGAAAGACAGAGAAGCCTGGTTTGCTGTAGTTCATGGGGTCGCAAAGAGTCAGACACAACTGAGTGACTGAACAACTCTCCCTCCAGGCCTCCCACTACACCACCCCACACCATGACAACAGTCTGTGAGCAGCCGTATTAACACAATTATAAGCCACACTGAGAGACGCAAGACCTGGAGACTGGGACCCATGGGCCTCATTAGAGCTTGGTCAGACCATGCAGGCCTGACCATCCCTACAGTTGGCAGAAGAAAATAGGAGAATGAAAAGGACTGCTGCATTTACTTTATACAACCGTATAACGAGTGACTGAACACACACACATGGCTGACTTACACTATTGCGTTAGTTTCAGATGTACAGCAAAGTGATTCACTTATACATATGCATGTGTCTATTTTTTTCAGATTCTTTTCCTTTATAAGTTGTTACAGAGTATTGAGTTCCCCATTCTACACAGGAGGTCCATGTTGTTATCTATTTTGCATATAGTAGTGTGCATATGCTAATCTCAAATTCCTAATTTATCCTCCCTGCTGCCCACAAGTTTGTTTACTAAGTCTGTGAGTCCGTTTCTGTTTTGTAAATAAGTTAATTTGTATTATTTTCTTTTATTCCACATGTAAGCAACATCACGTGATATTTGTCTTTCTCCGGCTTACTTCACTTAATATGATAATCTCTAGGTCCATCAGTATTGCTGCAATCAGAAACCTGATTTAACTACAAAAGAAATAGTGTCTCATGGAAGATTCATATCAACCAAACACAAAGAGATGGATGTGAAAACCAGATTGTCAGTGCATTCATTTATGAGGAGAGAGAGCCATCAGGTCGACTAGAAATTCAAGTCATTCTCATCAGACATTCTTTTCTCCTTGGCAGATGGACTCAATGAGGATAGTTGTGTTCATGGAGTTGTAACTCTTAAGGTCTGTCACCTGAGACTGGCTTGGATGATGCCAGGATGGGCTCTGCCCAGGTACTGCTGTGACTTCCAATAAAGCATGGATGGTAAAACGGCCTTCGTAGAGTTTCTTCTAAAACGTAATTACCACAGTCCTGATGTTGACAAGTCCCACTGTTCTGAGAGACTCTTTTTAAAGTGACTTTATGGATTTCCACTCTGGCTTATCATATTTGAATTTCATGTCTCAGCTCGCAAAGGACAGATCCTGTTCTGACAAGAGAACATGTATAAGGGGCCTTGAGGGCTTACCATGTCCTGTAGTGAGACGTAGTGTGGAATCCTAGATAAGAACACAGACACCTCAGATGGAATCCCAGTTCGCTTACTACATGACCTTGGGCAAGTTACATAATCTCCCTCTGCTTCAGTTTCCTCTTCTGCAAAATGGAGATAATGACAGTGTCTGCTCATAGGGTTTGTGGTAAGGATGAAATGAGTTGATAAACAAAGTCTGCAGTACCAGGCTCTGATATAAACCTTGTCTCTTATTCCTCACCACAGACAAGTCATGGTCATGTCTCCGCTTCTCCAGGGAGAAAGCAGAAGCTTAGCAAGTTCAGACTGAGCGCTGGAGTTGAAACTGTGTCTCTCTGACTATGAAGGCAGGATTCACTCTGCCACCCACATCCCAGGAGATCCCTCCCACAGACTGAGTGGAAACACTTCTCTTCTCTTGCTTGGGTTGGGGTGGGCTGGGGGGAAAGCCTATTTTCATCACCGCAGCTTATCCTTGAGCAAGAAAAGTGATGGTGTCCTCTGGCCACAGTCAGGCCAGAGCTAGCGGCTGGGAATCACAATTGTGTAACATGTGCAGCTGCTTCGGCAGATGTGTCCACAGCTAAACATGGCAAAGTTTCATTTCCAGAGTCAAGAAAGAACACCTATCCCGAACATCCTCTCCGACTTTATCAGTGGTGGAGCGGGGCATGACCAACAGGCAGGATCAGGCACTCCTATGGGCAGACTTCACTCTCTTTTGGATGTAATCATTGTGAAAAGTACTGCCCTGCCAGATCCCCATCCAGATACTGACTCTAATCACAGGGCCCCTGGGCCCTCTGGGTTTACTGGACATTTGAACATGGCCCATAGAACAGTCACATATGAGAGAGACAATAATAAGAGAAAGAGAGAGCCAATGACCTTGACATTGAAGGCCACTCTGTAAGAGACTTCCATCCATTCTAAGGGCTTCCTACAAGGGAAGGCAGGGTAGATGGACAGGCCTGGGTTTCAAGCTGTCTCTAGTAGTTTTCTGATTTCAGTCTAGCCACTCCGCCTCTCCAGCTTCAATTTGCTGTGTTTCAAAGTGGAAGAATATTCTATCCTGGGGGATTGTTGTCAAGAAGACCAAAACGCTGGAAGTATCATTATGGAATTGGTCTTTTGGCGAAGATTAAGTATAACATGGGGGCTTCCCTGGTGGCTTGGTAGTTGACAATCCACCTGCCAATGCAGGAGATGCAAGAGACACAGGCTCAGTCCCTGGGTTGGGAAGATCCCCTGGGGTAGGAAATGGCAATCCATTCCAGTATTCTTGTCTGAACATCTTCATGGACAGAGGAGCCTGGTGGGCTACAGCCCACAGGGTCACAAAGAGCCAATACGACTGAGCCACTGATTGTGGTTAAGAACCACCATGAGCCTAGGACACAGGACAATCAAAGTCCAGGGTGGGTGGAAATATTTTTTAAGAGACCAAGAAAGCAAAACAGTTACATTTTTATATAAGTAAATCAATTGCAAAGGAAAGAGAGAAAAGGAACAAATACTTTTAGTATTAATAGCTGTCACAGGCCAGAGATCTTATCAGGTCCTTTACTTTCATTGAATTTCACATATTCCATGTGATGAGTGTTCTTACCTTTGTTTTACAGATAATGAAATGGATCATAGTGAGAGGGTTTATAAGACGTGATGAGTGTTCTTACCTTTGTTTTACAGATAATGAAATGGATCATAGTGAGAGGGTTTATAAGACCATGCAGCTAGCCTCTGGCATGGGGAGGCCCAGAACCAATCTGGATTGGACTGTATTTATTCCAAAAGAATAACTGTTGAAATGTGGAAGGCATCAGGGCCTCACAAAGCCAGGATTTAGGGTGATCCAGATTGGATTTGCTCGATGTCAGGCATTGTTTATTTCTGTTGGATGCTCCAAGGGCCTGTTTATTTATAGTGAATCTGTTTTCCAGATCAGCTGAGAATGTGGGGAAAGCAGAGAAATTGGCCCTAAGCCCTGTACATTTTAGGGCTTCCCTGGTAGCTCAGTCAGTAAAGGATCTGCCTATAATGCAGGAGACCCTGGTTCAATTCCTGGGTCAGGAAGGTCCCCTGGAGAAGGGGTAGGCTACGCACTCCAGTACTCTTGCCTGGTGAGTTCCATGGAAAGAGGAACTTGGCAGGCTACAGTCTACGGGGTCTCAAAGAGTACAGTCTATGGGGTCGCATAGAGTCAGACACAACTGAGCGACTTTCACTCACTCTTTACATTTTTTATTATCCTTGATGCTGCTACCTTGCAAGACTCTGGGGTCCCGTGGTGCACACTGGTCTCAGATGCCAAGTGAAAGCAAAGAAAGTTACTGAGTTTAGAAGACCCCCTGAGCCTGTAGAGTTGACCTCCTGCTATTAGTACCAGAGGAGGACTTGCAGGAGGGCTCTTGCTAAGCTTCCTGAGATTTTTACATGGTAACTGTGTTTTCTGAACCCCAAACTAGCAACAAGGGAAGCAGAATATAAGAAAGAACACAGCCACTGGTATCAGAAACACAGGGACTGGCACGCCACTCCCCTTTCTTGGCTATATGACTGTAGCCTCCTTCTTATCCTCTTCTGACTCTGCTGTCCTCCCTGTAGGATGGGGAGAATACTGGCAGTTGAGACTGCTGGCTGAATGAACTGATGTGAGTGGCTTCAATCTCCCCCCAGCTGCAGTCTGATGTCAGGAGGCTATCAACATGCATAAGCTGTTGTTAGATGAGCTGCTTTTCAGCCAGATTGGCTAAGTTGGAAATGCTTTTGAGTTCTTATTAACCGGGTTCTTTTTAAATTTATTTATTTTTTGGCTGTACTGCACAGCATGTGGAACTTCCCCAACCAGGATAGAACCTGTGCCCTCTGCAGTGGAAGCTCTGGACCACCAGGAAAGTCCCTTAACTGGGTTCTTGGCAAGCTGGAGGTTATAGTCACTGCAGAGATGCTGGAGATTATCCCAGAGTTCAAGGACAACTCACAAAACTGAAGCCAGTTTTGAGATGTAGATTCAGATATAAATATAGATGGGCTTCCCAGGTGGCGCTAGTGGTAAAGAACCTGCCTGCCAGTGCAGGAAATGCAAGAGACATGGGCTCCATCCCCCGGTCGGGAAGATCCCCTGGAGGAGGGCATGGCAACCCACTCCAGTATTCTTCCCTGGAGAAGTCCATGGCCAGAGGAGCCTGAAGGGCTACAGTCCATGGAGTCACAAAAAGTTGGACATAACTGAAGCAACTTAGCACACACACAAAGATATAGATAGATAGATACAGATATGGTGGCTCAGCGGTAAATAATTCACCTGCCAATGCAGGAGACTCAGGAGAAGTGGGTTCCATCCCCGGGTAGGGAAGATCCCCTGAAGGAGGGCATGGCAACCCACTCTAGTATCTTGCCTGGGGAATTTCATGGACAGAGGAGCCTGGCGGGCTACAGTCCAGAGGGTCGCAAAGAGTCTGATACAACTGAGTACGCATGCAGTCATAGATCAGTATATACATATTCTGAAATATATATATTCCACTTCCTTGTTAAGCAAGTAACACATGGTTGATGATGGTTTCATTGCTAAGTGGTGTCCAACTCTTTTGTGATTCCGTGGACTGTAGCCCACCAGATTCCTCTGAACATGGGATTTCCCAGACAAAAATACTGGAGTGGGTTGCCCTTTCCTTCTCCAGGGGATCTTCATGATCCGGAGATCTAACCCGGGTCTGCCTGCATTGCAGGCAGATTCTTCACTGGCTGAGCCACCAGGGAAGCCCTAAGTAAAACATAGTTATGTGTAAGCTATGTGACTAGATAGCTCAGCTATTCTACCCCGATTTATTAGATCGATGTGAAGATCACCTTTCCACACCAGTAGCCTCTCTTCTATGACACAGAACTGCCGTATATTATCAACACACCCTCTCTCCATGGCCCCTTCGAAAGTGTTCAGGTGGAATCGTCCAAGCCTGTCTGGGCCTAGGGGCCACAAATACGCTGAGAAAGCACCCACCCAGCTGCACATCCACCCCTCAGCCTCAGCCCTCCCTCGGCCGCATCCTGAACCGCCCAGACTCTTTGGCCAAAGTTAGAGCTGCTCCCTGGGGATCCCTGAGGGAGAAGGAGGCTGCGGGGTGCTGTGAAATCAGGTTCTCAACTATGGAGGGTTTGGAGGGACAGGGTGGGCAGGGTGGGGGCAGGGAGATGGGCTGGTCAGGAAATGCCAGTTTAAAGTTAGCTCTGACCTATTAATCAGCAGCGAGGACAAAGATGCAGGAGGGGCGGGAAGGCCGGACATGTGCTCGCGCCAGATTTATGGGCTCAGAACAAAGGGTGGCCAGCTCGTTTAGAGAGTCTCTTTCCCTTTTCCTCTGGCAAAACGAGGACATTGTTTGAAAAGCCAAAAAGAACAAATATTCTACTGCTGAGGTCATTTCCAGAGATGCAACAGGTCCTGATGGGGATCCATAGGCAGGCAAGGAGGAGGAGGGCTAAGCAACGCGACTGGGAGTGCTGGGAGATGGGGTGGGGGAGGGGGAACCAGGCCATGAAGCAGAGACCGCAGACCGACCGCCTCCCTGTACCCTCGGAGGAGCTGGTCCCCCTGCCGGTGCCACTGTGAAGGCATCTGACAAGCCCACCCGAAGCCCCTCTAGATAAACCCTGAAGGCTTTGGGAGGCCTTCCATGCAGGCTGGAAATGATCACTTTCTCTGCACTGCGGGATTTTCTGGAAAAGTCTTCTGGAGGGTGGACTGTCTAAAATGCCGCTCATCTCAGCTTCCTTCACACCCAGGAGAGATTCTTGTTTCCACACCCTCTCCTGTTTTGTCAGATGGGGAGAGACAAGAGAAGACAGTAGGAAAGGGAGAAAGGAGACAGTTCTTTTCCTCAAATAGCCAAGCTGCCCTGAGAAGAGAGACTGACTCTGACTCCCTCGTTTCTCAGGGTTGGGGACCAACTGGCTGTGTCTTTACAGCCTCTCTTTCTCCCACCTTTAGTCAGGTGTTGGTTGCCTCCTACCTAGAGCTTCTAGAAGGGTCTGCTTTCTTCCCTTCTCACCCCCTCCCAGATACTGGGAGGAACTTCCAGACTCTATATCTGGCCATCTCTTCCCTGGCTGAAAACCATTAGCGTGACTCTGCATTTTCTGCAGAAAAGAGGCTCCGAAATCTCAGCCTGGTGACAGAATCCTTCGTTATGGCCCCACCTCCCTTTCCAGCTCATCCACCATCTTTCACTAGCCACCACCGTGTCCTTTAGTCTCACAGGATTATTGTTTCTTCTGTGAACACGGCACAGCCTCCTGGAAAAACACTAGCCATTCTTGCAAACCTAATGCTTTCACCTCCATGAAAGGAATTTCTCTTACGTGGAGCCTTTACACCGTGGGCTGGCTGAATTAACCACTTGTTTGTCTGGGGTCCCATACACACATTCATACTGCGATAATCATGATTATTAAATAGCATAGCACTTTTCATAGAGATTATGCTACTTAATTGACTGAATGAATGAACAATGACTTTCTAGAAAGGGTTACCCCTAGGGTATGTATGTGGAGGCTCATGCAAATATTTTTATGGGTCCTCTGTGTACACAAACAATCTGAGTCACCCCAAATCCCTGACTCAGCATCATTCTAAGAGCCCAATTTTGTGTGATCCTACAAAAGAAATGCTCTCTGACCAGCAGGCAAGATGCTCCTGGAACTGGGGCCTGGTCATGGGTCCTTGGGATGGTTACTTAGGTGCAAGGCCTAGGGCTCCTCTGGGACATCTGCATGCACCAGGTAGAAGGTTGGAATGCATGCCAAAGAGGAGAGATGGGGACCTTGGCAAAGTGGGTTCAAGGTGAGTCCAGAGCACTCTGGATAGCATTGCTAATTCTGGCCAATCCTGATCACTAAGGCTCTTAGACAGTGTTGGGGATGGCATTCCAAAGTTCAGGGGCCTCTGAGGCCAAAGACCCAGACAGATTCCCTACTGGCCCAGGTGGTACTGCTCCCAGGTGGTACATATCCATGTGCTTAGACACTTTGTCACTCAACAAACATTTACTGAGCACGTGCTATCCACTAGGTACTTCATTAGAAGCTGAAGTTACATATTCACTGGCATTTGTTACTATGAGTTAGTAAGCAATCTCTCCCAAGGAGAGAATTTAACAATAACACACCAAGACCTGCAGAATGTGAGAACAGGGGTATCGTCTCACCCGTCAGGAAACTGGGCCGGAAGAGGCACTCATATATTCCCTGAAGGTCCCACCATGACCTCTACATCTGGGTGTGGTTACAAACGCAGCAGAGAGGTTCCTGAAAGAAAGCAAATGGTATCACTTCCAAAAATAAACCAAAATGTGAGGAGAGAGAGGACAATGACAGAGAGCCTAATCTGAGGTTCAACAGATGATGGAAATAATGATGAAAACACATTCAAATGACTCCCTACTGTGCTTTCAGGAATTAGCTACTAAGCCAGCTGGACCCGCCCCTTGGAGCACAGTGATGGCAAGTGAGGTGCCCTGAAACCCTACGGGGTCCCCAGCGTCCACTTCCATCCGGGAGCATGGGGGTCATGACTCTCACGTGCTGTTGAAAGACTCAAATGAGACCCAAGTTCATGAACAACCGTGTGCACGGAAAGCTCCACCCCTGAGACATTCACTGTTGATTACGAGGCAGAGAGGTGGTTCTGTGGCTTTCTCACGTCACCAAACAAAAACACACAACATGGTGGGAGTTTCCACAATGTGGCTCTTCTTCCACAATGAGATATTCAAGGAAAGAAACAGATCACTCCCCTGATAAACCCTGGGAAGCCCTCAAGTGTGTATCTCCATGCTGTGCTCACTACACACATACACGCACTCACACACATGTACATTCTTCATGGAGGGTCACCTGAAGGCATGAACCGCATTGAATGACTGCTTGAATGAATCAGCGATGACCTTCTCGAGAGGGTTACCCCTAGAGTATGTGGTTTGCTGTTCAGTTGCTCAGCCATGTCTGACTCTTTGTGACCCCATGGACTGCAGCACACCAGGCTTCCCTGTCCATCACCATCTCCCGAAGTTGCTCAAACTCATGTCCACTGAGTCAATGACACCACCCAACCATCTACTCTCTGGCCAGTAGGAAAGAACCTCCTGGAACTGGGGCCTGGTCATGGGTCCTTAGGATGATAACTTAGGTGCAAGGCCTGAGGCTCCTGACATTTGAAACATTCCTTCTTCCAAGTCTTCGTTCTCAGCCTAGGGAAATTTTGCCCCACATGGAACATTTGGCAAAGTCTGGAGACATTAGGTTGTCACTCCCTCAGGTTGGAGGAGGACAGCTTGTTACTGGCATCTAATGAGTAGAGACCAGGGATGCTGCTAAACCCCCTGCAACGCACAGGACATCCCCCACGACAAAGAAATAGCCAGCCAAAAATGTCAATCATGCCGAGGTTAAGAAATAGCCCTGAACCTTTATTTGTGCTGTTCTTCCATTATAAGTGGTCCCTTTCCTCTCCTCTCCTTCCTTAAATCTTACCTCTGCAGAGACAGGACAGTTCCCATCACATGCTGCTGGAGGTTTTGAACCAAAAAAAGTCTTCTGGTGAACTGGCCAGAACTAAGAGAATTGTAAACACTCATACCCTCAGAACAAGCCATTCGCTGCTCACTCCCACAAAGTCCTGTGCCTGAGGATGTTTATTACAGCATTGTTTGTGATAAGAAAAGACTAAACACAACTGATCCCTTCAGGAGAGATCAGTAGCTTTAAATTTTAAATGACAAATTGCTTTCAATACAAAACAATCATCTGCAGCCCTTAAAAGGAGTAAGGTCATTTCCACAGAGGCTGATGGAAAAGGTCACTGAGATACATTAAGTAAAGTATCAACATCCAGGACAGCCTTTTTAATATGTCCCTTTTGGTAAATTACTAAAAGGACACTCAATATCTATATTTATTTATATATGAAAATATATATAAGAAAAAAAATCAGAAAATATCTATAAGCCTGTATTAAAAACTGTTAATAGTGATTGCCTTTGGGGAGGAGGACTTATTTCATTATGCTTCAGGACTCTCTTTGGATATTTTCAACTATATGCAGGCTTTTTTTTTTTTTTTTAGGAAAAACTAGTTCATTTTAAAAATCCTTGGTTAATCTAACTGAAGGGCATGTATGAATTATTTTACTATTCTTACAACTTTTCTGTTGGTTTGAATTTTTTTTCAAAATAAAAACTTACTAAAAACTTCTAGAAAAGAACAAGTGGGAGAATGTTTTCATCATCTTGGAGTAAAGATTTCTTAAATAGTGCACACACAAAATACTAACCCTAAAAGAAAAACTGGCATACTTCTTTTTATTAAAATGTGAACTTATTTTATTAAAAACGGTCATGAAGAGAAAAAGGGCAAGCCACAGCCTGAGAGAAGAGATTTGCAGTAGACATAGCCCACAAAGGACTTGTATCCTTCATATATAAAGAATTCCCCCAAATTGATAAGAAAAGACAGCCAACACTTTTTTAAATGAGCAAAAGACTTATACAGACACTACACAGAAAGGGTATTTAAATGGTTAATGATCATATGAAAAGAAGCTCAAAATCATTAGAAAAGTGCAAAATTAGACTATGATGAAATAGCACTCCTCCCCCACCAGAGATGATGAAATTTAAAAGACTGGCAGTATCAAGCAAGGATGAAGGGTAACTGGATTTCTCATACGTCACTGGTTGGAGAATAAAGTGGAACAACCACTTTGAAAGTTCTTTGGCAGTATCTACAAAAGTGGAACATTCCAAACTTACCTCTATAAATCCAATGTGATCTACACAAGTTTTCCTAGATAAGCCTTCTGATCTGTACCATGTGTTTACTACTCTTTAAATTCTGCCCTGAGTTCTCAAACTTCCTTTGGGTCTTTTAACTAATATTCACTGAACACCTCCTCAATAAGGCATTTGGGAATCTTATCACCGGCAATGAGGAGAAGACCTATTTTATGGATCCTATTTTATATGCCCTGTAGGAGCCCATGGACCAGATGGAGGTGGAGACAGACAGACATTGCAGAAGACAGACACCACTTTAGACCAGCTTTCTGTTCCTAACAAAATTCCAAGTTCAGATCTCTGCCTCACACTTGTTTCATCTCCCATAGTGCCTGAATTCACATGACCCAGGGTAGGAACTAAGAAAATAAAAACCTGCTGAATTCACCTAGCTGATATGTATCCATGGACAGCAAGAAAGACTGGGGCTAGGTCAAAGAAACAGATTTTGGTTGTCAACAGCTTTAAGAATAGGCTTTAGGATATTTAAAATCTAGCCCTGGAGTTCCCTTGTGGTCCAGTGGTTAAAAATCCGCCTGCCAGTGCGGGGGATATGGCTTCAATCCCTGGTCTGGGAAGATCCCACACGCCACGGAGCAACTAAGCCCATGTGCCATAACTACTGAGCTCAAGTGCTGTAACAACTGAAGCCCAGGTGGCAAGAGCCCTGCTCCACAACAAGAGAAGCCACCAAATGAGAAGCTCGTGCACTGAAATGAGGAGTGATGCCGCAACTGAAGAAGGCATGCGCACAGCAACAACGAACCAGCGGAGCCAAAGATGAATAAATAAATAGATTAATTTTTAAAATACTAAAATAAAATAAAACCTAGCCTGACGCTGGCCAATTTTGTGTTAATTCATCCTCAGAATTATTCCCAGAATAATCCTGTGACATATTAATAGGGATCATTATACCCATTTTGCAGATGAGAAAGTTGAGGTTGAGACAGATTAGTCCCTAAAGTCACATAGACAAGAACTAGTAGGGCTAAGAGCCAAACACCTGGCCCCTTATTTTAAACTTTCCACTACATCAAATTCATCGGAAGCATCCCTATACAACTAAGAAGATGTGTAAATTTACATTTCTGTCTGGTTTTGGTCCCTTGTACAAGCTTCTCTTTTCCCTGAAACTTAGGTGGGCACTATCTTTTTTCTCTCCTCTGATCTTTCCTTCTCTAGCCAACTCCTCCTTCAAGTCTCTACTTACTTTTAGTCTTTCCAGAAGGCCTTTCCTGACCCCCTGGACCAAATGTTGATGCCATGGCCATGAGTGGCCAAACCACGCTGTGCATCAGTAATTTTACTAGCCTGTGTTGCCATTGGGCTTCCCTGGTGGCTCAGGTGGCAAAGAACCGACCTGCAATGTGGGAGACCTGGGTTCAGTCCCTGGATTGTGAAGATCTCCTGGAGAAGGGCATAGCAACCCACTCCAATATTCTTGCCTGGAGAATCCCCATGGACAGAGGAGCCTGGTGGGCTACAGTCTGTGGGGCTGCAGAGTCGGACACGACTGAACCGCTGAGCACACACATGTTGTCATTAATGGTTTATAGTTGTCTTCTCTAGGCTGTGAGCTGCTATCTTTTCTGTTTATCACTGAATTCCCAATGCCTTGCGCATGGTAGGGATTCATTTTATATTATTTTTATTTATTTATTTTTGGTTGCACTGGGTCTTTGTTGCTGGGCAGGCTTTCACTAGTTGCAGCAGCAGGGGCTGCTCTTCATTGCTGTATGTGGGCCATGTACTTCTCATTGCGGTGGCTTCTCTTGTTGTGGAGCACAGACTCCAGGCATACAGGCTTCAGTAGTTGTGGTGCACAGGCTCAGTTGCCCCACGGCATTAGGAATCTTCCCAAACTAGGGATCAGATCGAACCCATGTCCCCTGCATGGCAGGTGGATTCTTAACAACTGGACCACCAGGGAAGTCCCCAGATTGCTTCTTTAACTCTGTCCGGTACCACGTTGGCCTGGTGCTAATAACATAGGACTTAGCAAGTCCTGGACTTGACCTGTTCTAGGAAGTCAGCTCTGCCTAAACCCATCTGCATTCCCAGCTGTAGGAAATCAGCTCCTATGGGCTTTATATGGTTTCGTGAGCATATCTGTGGCTACACGGTGATGCATGGTGATGAAAGTAAAACTCATGAATGACAGCCACATGACCCCTAACATTCTCCTGGTATGCTTTTCATAACAATCAGGGGTTCAGAACTATTCTGAGTGTTGCCAGCTCTGCCATTATCAACTGGTGTCCCGTTGCTCTTGGAAAGCCCAAATTTTAGATGGTGCTATAGCTTTAGGAAAAAAAAATTATATGGGAAAAATGAGTAGAATTAAAATACTGTTATCCCATTTTTAAAAATCTGCCTTGTACATAATTAAGGACACGAGGAGCCATCTGACCTCATCCTGTACAATATCACTGTCAGGTGGTCCTGGAATTCTTGCCTAAAAGCCCCTAATTATGGGAGATCTCACTACCTTTGAGGAGCACATTCCACATTTGACAGTTCTCATTGTAAGAAACTTGTTTGCTATGTTTAGCTGAAGTCTGCCATGCTGCAACTTTTCTCCCATTAGACTGGTTCTGTCTTCTGCATACATGGAGTAAATGTCTCATCCTCTTCCATATGACAGCCATTAAAAATATTCAAGGATGGAAGAAATAAATAGACTTGGCTACATAAAAATTGAAAACTTCAGTAAGCAAAAACAATCAACCAAAACAACAGGCCACCATAAAGTAGTTTAATTGGCACATTCAAGAGAAAAATGTGTGTGTAACATGTATGAAAGACAAAGTATTATTATATTTACCAAGAACTCATACAAATTTATTCCCCAAAATAAGCAAAAGGTATTAATTGGCAATCCATAAAGAAATGTAAGGGCACTAAATCTATGAAAGAATATTCAAATTTGCAAAAGTAACCTAAGAAATGTAAATAAAAACAAGATCAGACTTCCCTGGTGGTCCAAGGGTTAGGTATCTGACTGCCAATGCAGGGGACATGGGTTTGATCCATGGTCTGGGAGGATCTCACATGCCTCAGGGCAACTAAGCCGGCCAGCCACAACTGCTGAGCCTGCGCATTCTAGACCGTCTGTACTCTGCAACAAGAGAAGCCACTGCAATGAAAACACCACGCATCACAGCTAGAGAAAACCCACATGCACCAATAAAGATCTAGTGCAGCCAGAAGTTAGTTAATTAATTAATCTTTTAAAAAGCAAGATCACCATGGAGGATAAATTGGTTCAGTCTTTCTGGAAGACCGCTTCCGTTCCGTTCTGTTCAGTCACTCAGTCGTGTCCGACTCTTTGCGACCCCATGAATCGCAGCACGCCAGGCCTCCCTGTCCATCACCAACTCCTGGAGTTCACCCACACCCACGCCCATGGAGTCAGTGACGCCATCCAGTCATCTCATCCTCGGTCGTCCCCTTCTCCTCCTGCCCCCAATCCCTCCCAGCATCAGGGTCTTTTCCAATGAGTCAACTCTTCGCATAAGGTGCCCAAAGTACTGGAGCTTCAGTTTTAGCATCATTCCTTCCAAAGAAATCCCAGGGTTGATCTCCTTCAGAATGGACTGGTTGGATCTCCTTGCAGTCCAAGGGACTCTCAAGAGTCTTCTCCAACACCACAGTTCAAAAGCATCAATTCTTCGGCGCTCAGCCTTCTTCACAGTCCAACTCTCACATCCATACATGACCACAGGAAAAACCATAGCCTTGACTAGACGGACCTTAGTCGGCAAAGTAATGTCTCTGCTTTTGAATATACTATCTAGGTTGGTCATAACTTTTCTTCCAAGGAGTAAGCGCCTTTTAATTTCATGGCTGCAGTCACCATCTGCAGTGATTTTGGAGCCCAAAAAAACAAAGTCTGACACTGTTTCTACTGTTTCCCCATCTATTTCCCATGAAGTGATGGGGCCAGATGCCATGATCTTCGTTTTCTGAATGTTGAGCTTCAAGCCAACTTTTCCACTCTCCTCTTTCACTTTCAACAAGAGGCTTTTTAGCTCCTCCTCACTTTCTGCCATAAGGGTGGTGTCATCTGCATATCTGAGATTATTGATATTTCTCCCAGCAATCTTGATTCCAGCTTGTGTTTCTTCCAGTCCAGCATTTCTCATGATGTACTCTGCATATAAGTTAAATAAGCAGGGTGACAATATACAGCCTTGACGTACTCCTTTTCCTATTTGGAACCAGTCTGTTGTTCCATGTCCAGTTCTAACTGTTGCTTCCTGACCTGCATACAGATTTCTCAAGAGGCAGGTCAAGTGGTCTGGTATTCCCATCTCTTTCAGAATTTTCCACAGTTTATTGTGATCCACACAGTCAAAGGCTTTGGCATAGTCAATAAAGCAGAAATAGATGTTTTTCTGGAACTCTCTTGCTTTTTCCATGATCCAGCGGATGTTGGCAATTTGATCTCTGGTTCCTCTGCCTTTTCTAAAACCAGCTTGAACATCAGGGAGTTCACGGTTCACGTATTGCTGAAGTCTGGCTTGGAGAATTTTGAGCATTACTTTACTAGCATGTGAGATGAGTGCAATTGTGCGGTAGTTTGAGCATTCTTTGGCATTGCCTTTCTTTGGAATTGGAATGAAAACTGACCTTTTCCAGTCCTGTGGCCACTGCTGAGTTTTCCAGATTTGCTGGCATATTGAGTGCAGCACTTTCACAGCATCATCTTTCAGGATTTGAAACAGCTCAACTGGAATTCCATCACCTCCACTAGCTTTGTTCGTAGTGATGCTTTCTAAGGCCCACTTGACTTCACATTCCAAGATGTCTGGCTCTAGATTAGTCATCACATCATCATGATTATCTGGGTCGTGAAGATCTTTTTTGTACAGTTCTTCCGTGTATTCTTGCCACCTCTTCTTAATATCTTCTGCTTCTGTTAGGTCCAGACCATTTCTGTCCTTTATCGAGCCCATCTTTGCATGAAATGTTCCCTTGGTATCTCTAATTTTCTTGAAGAGATCTCTAGTCTTTCCCCTTCTGTTCTTTTCCTCTATTTCTTTGCATTGATCGCTGAAGAAGGCTTTCTTATCTCTTCTTGCTATTCTTTGGAACTCTGCATTCAGATGCTTATATCTTTCCTTTTCTCCTTTGCTTTTCGCCTCTCTTCTTTTCACAGCTATTTGTAAGGCCTCCCCAGACAGCCATTTTGCTTTTTTGCATTTCTTTTCCATGGGAATGGTCTTGATCCCTGTCTCCTGTGCAATGTCATGAACCTCATTCCATAGTTCATCAGGCTCTCTATCTATCAGACTAGACCCTTAAATCTATTTCTCACTTCCACTGTATAATCATAAGGGATTTGATTGAGGTCATACCTGAATGGTCTTGTGGTGTTGCCCACTTTCTTCAATTTAAGTCTGAATTTGGCAATAAGGAGTTCATGATCTGAGCCACAGTCAGCTCCCAGTCTTGTCCTTGTTGACTGTATAGAGCTTCTCCATCTTTGGCTGCAAAGAATAGAATCAATCTGATTTCAGTGTTGACCTATCTGGTGATGTCCATGTGTAGAGTCTTCTCTTGTGTTGTTGGAAGAGGGTGTTTGCTACATCAAAATGTTAAGTGTGCAAATATTCTGACCCAAAAGCTTCACTTCTAGGAATTTATTCTAAAAAGATAACTAGCCAAGTGGATAATAAGTCAAGAATATTGATCAAAATGTGTGCTTGTAACAGCAAAAATATTTAACAACTAAAATCCTATCAATAGGAAGTTGGTTATATAAATTTTTACATACAATGAAATTCTAAACTGATTAAATATGATGACCTAGCTGACATGATACATGTGTATTATGCAGTGTTGATGAGGAAAAAATTAATTTGATACCTTTCATATAAAACTGTATATATACTGTATGTGTACAGATTTGCAAACTGCTGTCTAGAAGCAAGTTCATCAAGATGTTAATGGCATCCTCTTAGATAATACAATTCAGAGTGATTTCCCTTTTTCTTTACCCTTGTTGGTTGTGTTCATTTTATTTTTTTCACATTGAAAATATATGATTGTATGATTTTTTAAATAATAAAGGTAGGCCTTCCTAACGCTCTTCTTTTCTATGCTACGCTTTCCCAGCTCTTTCAAAATTTCTTCCTATGAAATGAACTAAAATCCCTTGCCATCTTGGCTTCCATCTTCAGAAGTCCCTAACCAGAGGTGACCTAGATCCCGAGAAGGTCCAGGAGCCAGAATGGAATACAGTGCTATGAATACGGCCTCTCCTGCCCCGAGTAGAATCACACCCACCTGCAAATGCCATGCGGCAAATGTGAGATAAGCTTTGACTGTACCACACCTCACTGCCAGCGTACAATTGATGTGCTAATAACAGCAAAAATATTTAACAACTCAAGTCCTATCTGGTCTCTTTCACACATTTTGCAAAGTCACTGAGTCCCCACTACCTATTAATACTATTGCTTACGTGAGCCCAGATGAGGGGACTTGACAGGGCTTCCAACATGGGTCAGAGGTAAAGAATCCTACCAGTGCAGGAGACACAGGTTCAGTCCCTGGGTCTGGAATATCCACTAGAGAAGGGCATGCAACCCATTCCAGTATTCTTGCCTGGAGAAGTCCATGAACAGAGGAGCCTGGTGGGCTACAGTCCGTGGGATGCCAAAGAGTCAGACACAACTAAGTAAGTGAGCATGCACACACGTGGGACTTGAGATCTATCTCTATTGACATTTCACCAGTCTAGACTAAGCTCACTGTTTTAGCCTGTAGAAAGCTTTATTGAGCCCAAGTCAACCAAAGAGCATCTTTGCTATCCCCCTGCACAATTAACAACTTTGCAAGACATGGTCATTTTCTCCCAAGATTATCCCAGTTTCTCCTTGTAGGACAAATGTAGGTAGATTCCTCTAGCTCCTTTCTCCATGCTCTGGGAAATGAAATGATCTGCCTTGCAAGCGAAAAGCATGTATTTTCTTTAGTCCATTGTTGGCAAGGATGTAAGTTGATTTAAATTTCTGGAAGGCAGCTGAAGGGTGTTTATGTAAAATTAAAAGGGGATAAACTTTGACACCAAAATTACACTCTATAAAAGTTTCTTTATATACTGCCTCAGGGATGACTTCCTGGAAGTGTGTTAAATATATGTGTATATGTGTATGTATGTATGTGTGTGTGTATATATATATATTCATCTTTAATCACAGCAGGATTTAAAATGCTGAAAAATTGGAGACAAATAAAGCAATGAGGACTCAGGTATCAATATGTGATGTGCTCAGTCATTTCAATCATGTCCAACTCTTTGCAGCCCCCTGGACTGTAGCCCACCAGGCTCCTCTGTCCACAGGATTTTCCAGGATACTTGAGTGCATTGCCAGCTCTCCTCCAGGGGATCTTCCTGACCCAAGGACTGAACCCAGGTCTCCTAAGTCTCCTGCATTGCAGGTTAATTCTCTACTGCTGAGCCACTGGGGAAGCCCATAAATATATGATAGACTATGCAACTGATTGCAGTGTAGACATTAACAATAAAGGTGTAGTGCCCTAAGTATTATCATATAATTATGATATTAACATATATGTTATTAATATGCTGTACAATTTAATATTAGAAACATATGTTAAGTGGGAAAAGTATGATTAGTTCAATTTCTTTTTAAGAAATAAAAAATATATAGGCAGAGAGAAGTGTTTGGAAGGATGTGTTCTAAAGTTGCAAGAAGGTTATCTCTGAACAATAAATGTACATGTGACTTTCCATCTTTTCTATTGTGCCTTATTGTTTTATAATGAGCATGTGTTGTTTTTTAACAGCTTGAAAATCAATAATATTCATTTGGAAATTCTTAAAATATGTACTTATCTGCTTCTATTTGAATAAAGTTTTATACTTGAAGTCCAATTTAATATTACATTCGCTATTAAATTTTTCTATAAAGGGCCAGATAGTAAATATCTTAGGCTTTACTGGCCAGACAGTCTCTGTTACAGCTACTTAACTCTGCTATTATAGAACAAAAGCAGCTATAGACATATGTAAACAAATGAGTTTGACCATGTTCTATTAAAGCTTAATTTACAAAAACAGGTTGAGGGGGGCACTGAATCTGGTTCATGGGCAATAGCTCATTTTACACCAGCATCAAGAGTACATTTTTATCTTCCCACTTGGTGTTTGCAATCTGTTGTATATACCATGTGTGAGTTAGTTTTTGCTGCATAACAAACCATTCCAAAACTTAGCAGCTTAAAACAGCAACTATCTATTTGCTTATGAATCTAAGGGTCAAAAGTTTGAGCCGAGACCAACTGGGACAACTCAGCTCAGCTCCATCTGGGATCAGCTAGGCCCACTCATTTTTCTGAGGTCCACTAGCCATCAATAGCGTCACACATGTCTAGCTGGCTGTAGGTCAGGAGGGGTGATGGGAGTGACTGGACCACGTGTCTCTCATCATCCAACAGGTGGCCTAGGCTTATTCATATCATGGTAGTCACAGTGTAACAAAGAACAGTAAGAAAGTCCCTCCCCATCTGAAGAAATTTTCCAGCCTGTCTGCATCACATTTGCTAGTATCTCACTGACCAAACAAGCACATGGTCAAGTCCAGATTCCAGGGTCAGAGATCCCACCTCCTGATGAGAGAAATTGCAGCCACATGCAAAGGGATATGTATTTAGGGTGGGGGATAATTTGTGACCATTTTTCACCATCTGACAAACTTCCTCAAAAATCTCACCTCCCATCCTATCTCCTTCCAGAAGCTCTTTCACTGCTCCTTGGGCAGAGCCATCACTGTATCTTTCAGCCAAGAAGCATCATCTCAATGCATCTTTTCCAGACACAGGACCATAATTCTTCTCACCTGTAGTCAATTGCTACTCATCCTGAAAAAGTGAGTTGAGCAGCTATTTATAATTTTGCTCAAAATATTTCTCCACACTCTGTTTTCCCTCTTCCAAATTTGTGCTTGAATCATTAGCCTGTATCACTTCCCATTCACTGAATCTTCCCTGCTTTCCATGTGTTCATATGTCTAGGCCTTTGAAAAATGATATAAAACTGGGACAGTTCCCATGGTGACACATTGGTCTCTTTGATCCTCTGCTCTCACATGGTGAGTGAACCACCCAGACAGCTGAAGTTCATTATAATCCTTTCTGTGAAGAAGGATCACGCCTTCTTCATTCACTCTCCTTCCCCCAAAAGCATATACAACGCTGCTGGCAGCCTTTAAAAGAAAAACCTTTTAAATCTTGCTCAACAACCATCATTGAGGGAGACTTTGAGTGACAGCTGAGATATAGAGGAAGGAGTACCAAATATGGAGTCAGAAGTCCAACTGGGTTCAGAGCCAGCCTCCACCACTGTTGGTGTGATCTGGGACAAGGAGTTTTCATTTTTCTCATGAAAGCATCTAGCATAATACAGAGAAGAGTCCTCAATAAATGTTTGATCATTGTGTTTGCTCCCTGTTGTGTGCAAAGCACTATGGGAAAGGGCCACGAAAGGGTCCAGAGGTCAGTAAGACCCAGCCTGCCAGCAGGGAGCTCACAATAAGGTGGTAAGTGATAGCTCGGGCAGCTCAAAGTTTCTGTTTTTTTAATTCTCAATAAAAGGATGTTGAGGAAGAAAACACTTTTAAATTTTGTCACCTTCTGAGCTTAATAAGGAGGAAATGCACAGTAACAATAATGACCTTCAGACTCATTTCATCACCCTGGGCATCCCATCTTCAGTCCCAAGTCCTAAACTGTTTCCTATGGAAGAACCCCCTCTGGTGTTAGCCCACCCCTGGTGCGGCTTCCAGCAGCCCATCCTGGAGAGATGCAATCTCAGAAAGACCTTGGAAAGCTCAGTTCATCCAGGGCACTAGATAATGAAGTGATGCAGCCACAAATGACAACAGATTAGGCAGGAGACTCTCCAGATAGAGAAGAATAAGAGGGAAGACCAAAGGCAGCTATCTTTTTACCAGAAGTAAAGGCTATTTCATTTTGGTTTATGTCACTGGGTTGTTTATTTTCACTCTTGAAAAAATGGCAAGAGAAAATAAAAAATAATGAGTCAGTTTAAATAGAGCTATTTGCAAATCCAATCTGTTCTTTGGGTGACCGTGAGAAAAGTACTTTAAACTCTCTGAAACCTAGACTATCCATCTATAAAACGAGGATAATTATCCTTATAATCTCTGACAACATATCCACATTGAATAGAGAGCACTTCAAAAATAAACAAGTGACAAATATATTCCACACTATTCGCTGGTACCCCCCAAAGTGGTCTTTAGGAGAGCAGGTAGGGAGATGTGGGAGAGAGAGAGAGAAAAAAAAAAAATTTGCACCTAAGATATGCCAGACACTTTCAATCGACATCTCTTTCTATCTTTAGTTTTACAGATCAGGAACCTGAGGCTCAGAGAAGTTAGGCAACTGAGCCAAGATCACAGAGCTATTAAGTGGCAGATGACGCTGACTCCAAAATTAATATTCCTCCTAAGCCAGTCCAAATCATGCTAACCACAGCCACAAACTCTGACAGAGTGCGGCCTTGATACCCCCCTCGAAATGTTTCTCCTGCTGTGACTTTTGGTTAGCGCTTGGCAGGGGGTCCCCAGGGAAGGTGATCTGGCCTTGGCTGGTGGCAAAGTCTGGCAGGCACCCTGGGGAGCTGTGTTGGGGCTGGCCTCATGCACGGTCTGCCACAATGAGCAGGAAGAGGGTGTAGCTCTGGCTCTAATGAAGTTCGCAGATGCTGGAGACATGTTGTAAACACCAATGGGTGTGGGTGACTAGGAGGGTGGAGAAGCAGGCAGGGGCTGCTCCAGCAGCTCAGAGCGGGTAGAAATATGGGCGAGAGGTAATTAAGGGAACTCCGTCCACTGGGGCTTGTTTGTGAACAGAGAGAGACCTGGGGACACTCCCTGAGCAAAAGGCAAGGGGCTATGGAGGGAAGAGGGGCCCTGATGCCAGAGAGAGAAGTGCCAGGAAAAATGACACAGAAACCTGGGGGTGCCGGCCTCGTCCCCTGGCAAGTGCTGACCGAGTGGCTCCTAGTACAAGCCTCCAGAGCGAGGGTCTGAGTCTAAGAGTTGGTCCCAGTCACCAAATAATGGGGCTTCCCGGGTGGCTCAGGGGTGAAGAACCCGCCTGCCAGTGCAGGGGATTCAGGTTCGATCCCTGGGTCAGGAAGAGCTCCTGGAGGAGGAAATGGCAACTCACTCCAGTATTCTTGCCTGGAAAAATCCCACGGACAGAGGAGCCTGGTGGGCTAGAGTCCACAGGGTCGCAAAAGGCTTAGACACAACTTAGCAACTAAATAATAGCAGCAACAACAAGTAATAGCGCAACTGACATTAACTAACTTGAAACTTGACTCACTGGAAAAGACTCTGATGCTGGGAGGGATTGGGGACAGGAGGAAAAGGGGACGACAGAGGATGAGATGGCTGGATGGCATCACCGACTCGATGGCATCACCGATTCAACGGACATGAGTTTGAGTGGACTCCGGGAGTTGATGATGGACAGGGAGGCCTGGCGTGCTGCGATTCATGGGGTCGCAAAGAGTCGGACATGACTGAGCGACTGAACTGAACTGAACTGAACTTGAAACTTGACTCTCCCCCTCACTAGCTGATGCCTTGGCAAATCACTAACTTTAAACTCTACTTTTTCAATTGCAAAATGGGTAGAATAATTAGTACCTTCCACATAGAGTCATTTTGAGGATTAAATGATACAATGCATGTGAAAAAAAAAGAAAAAAGAAACACTTGGCATAGTGCTTAGCTCAAGTTAAGCTCATAATAAAGGGTGGCTGCTAATGGCACTATTAAGCGCCCCTTACGTGCCCGGGCACCAGGTTTGTCATTGTGCAGGAACTTGCAGGAAACAGATGACAGACTCACTTGGGACACTTAAAATACATTTTATCCAAGGGACTATTTGTTGACGTCTGGGTGAGAGTAAGGGGAAGAGTAATAGAACCTGAGACAGTCAGGAACTAATAACATTTGTGACTTATCCTCTGCCCCTCAGCCTCAGCTGAAAGCCAGAGCTCAAGGACATCAGCCACCAACCATGACAGCTGGAGTTAGAGTGTGAAGAGAGGGATGCGGCCACTGGCCAAGAACCAAGCAAAAGCAGGGGGAGTGATTAGGAGGCCCTCTCTCTCCCCGAGTGCCCCTCCATCTTCTATCAATGCTTCTCCTTGGCTAAACTCCAAGGAGAGGTTGGAAAGCAAGGAATGCCATTCAGGTCCACCTCCCAGGCACCCGTGAAGTAGGGCAGAGGCTGGTGAAGCACAGATCCGAGCACAGGGAGCCAACAGAACAACAGCCCAGATCCCAAACTCATTTATTCGTCTCATTAAACCCTAAGAACATCGGGGTCATTATCTTTCTTTTTCAGATGAGAGAACTTGACTCAGGGAGGTGCAGCAACTCATTCAGAAACCCAGCTTGAAAACTGGTGGAGCCCCCACTGGAATCCGAATTCACCTCCTCAGTGTGGCCTCCATGGACTCCGTCATGCCGATCACTAAGAGAACAGATTTGAAAACCCCTCCTTTTCCAGAAGGATTGAGTGGGAGGGTATTCCCACATGAAACCAAAAGGATGCATAGAATTTTAATGAGTGTGGGTTAAGGAATGGTTTGTATAAACAAGCAGAATAAGAAAAGTGGATGCTGTGTGCCCATGTGGGCTAGGAGTTCATCATCCTTTAAGAGACATGTCCTTGAGTGCCATCAGCGCTTCCTGCGGGACTGGAAGTGACATGTCAGCTGGTGGACACAGCCTTTAAGTACACGGCATTTCCAAGGGCCACAGCTCTTTCAAGTACATTCTGTGCATTTACACATTTTAATAGTAGATTTAATTCACTTAGCCATCATTGTCTCATGTAATCAAACATGAGTACGGCTCTTGAAACACTGACAGGGTCTCATGTAGGTGAATTCTGTGCTTCACAATGATAGGAAGACTTGACATTGAAGGATTGAAAAGTGACTTTGCTATGAACGCTTGACCATCACAGGCCAATTATCCCTACGGTAACTTTTCTGACACTTCCTGCTTAAAATCCCAAAGGTCAGAAGGATCAGGAGGCCCCGCTTTCATGGTTTGTATTCATACTGAAAATCAAGATCAAGCACGCTTTTGCCCTTCTGCTCCACAGGAGGTTTCTGTCCTCCCTGAGCTCACCTTAGGACACCTGCTTTACTGCTTGACAGGTGTACCTGTACCTCGTGTAGGAGTCTTACGTACAAATGATTTCAACGATATGACCAGGGACACAGCTGCTAAATCAGAAGAGCAAGCAGATGTTTAAGAGCAGACCGAAAAGTTAGTGACCCGGGAGTGGGCTGGAGGCGGCTCTTAAGGGCACTTTAACCAAAAATTCAGTGACCACACTGCTAACTTGAAAATGGCCGTGGTGGGAGTGAGGGTCATCACTACAAAGGAAGGTTAGATTTGCTTTGTTTGTTTGAAGGATTGCTGTTAAATGTTTACCAGCACACCACTGCCTGGAGGGCTTCCCCAAGGAGGAATATGTAATACAGATAATTTATAAGGAGATGAAAAGGTGCCCCAATTCCTCCTTCCTCCTTCCTTTCCACACCCTTTCCTCCAGCTTCATTGAACCAAATCAGGCCCACCCTCCCTCTGTACACTTCTCTGCCCTCTGCCCTCTGCCAGGAAGGTCCCTTTCCTCTTATCTCCCAGAGACGCTTTCACTCTTGGTAAATCTCTTTACAGACTGTGAATGCGAACACCTGCCCGGGACCCAGTGCCAGCTGGACAAACTTGGGCACCCTTGTCAATCCAGAGCTTTGTTTTCTAGGCTGTAAAGTGGAGCTGCCCTGTCTGCTCCACAGAGTCTTGGGAGTGGAATAAGATGATCGAAGGGCCACCAAGGAGAGGTGAGACCCAACAAAGGCATGCAATGAAATGCTGGCCAGCAGAGCTGGGAGCGGGTCAGAAACCATCGAAACCAATCATCTCAACTTACAGATGGGAAAACCAAAGTGCCGTGGGCTAGCATGTTCCTTGGCTAGATTGTTGAGGGCAGTGGGAGAACATGATCTCGTGAGTGTCCCAGATTTCTCCTTGTGCCCACCATGGATGTGTGGGTGCTCCCAGGCCAGACCTCCCAGGAATGAGATTCTGGAATCAGTACAGAAGCAACAGCTGCCCCCAACTTCCCAGGCAGGAGGCCAAGGAGAGGAAGGCTGCCTCTCGAGGGAAGAGAGAGAGAGGCACGCCAGTGCTATCAGAGACTTGGTGGGGTAGGATAGGTCGTACTGCCTCACCTCAACCCCCCACCCCACAGAAGAGGGGAAGGAGGGAAGGCAAAGAGAAACAGGGCCTCACCAGGTGCCCCACCAGGCAGTAAGAGCTGGTCTACCAGGAGAGCCGGAACCTAGAAGCTCTCTCTGAGACCTCAGTGAGATGAGCATCATGAGCCAGAGAGAGCTGTTGGGTGAGGTCGGGTCAATCCCACGTTAAATCTTGGGAAGCATCCAAATGGGGTTGACCTCATAGAGCCCATGGTCATCAGCAAGGGCCCAGGCAGGAGGTGGATACCAAGAGCCTACAAAGCAGGAGGGTGTGGCTGAGACCCCGCAGAAAAGGCTGCTGCTGTCATCTCACGCTTGCCAAAGAGTTCAGAGTCAGATTTGGTTGTCTTTCTAATGATGTTTTAATTACACAAGCTCTATGTCAATATATTCCCAATACAAAAAATCTGAACATGACATGCAAAGCAGAAACCCCTTGGATATCCATCCACAATGCTCCTCAGAAGATCACTTTTCTAAATTAATTTTTTTGGGAGCACAGCTGGTTTACAGGGCTTCCTGGATGGCACTGCGATAAAGAATCCGCCTGCAATGCGGGTTTGATCCCTAGGTCAGGAAGATGCCTTGGAGAAGGGCATGGCCACCCATTCCAGTATTCCTGCCTGGAGAATCCCATGGACAGAGGAGCCTGATGGGCTGCCGTCCACGGGTTTCAACGAGCTGGACATGACTGAGGCGACGGAGCGTGCAGGCATAGTTGAGTTACAGTGTTGTGTTAGGTTCAGGTGTACAGCAAAGTGAGTCAGTTATACATAAACACGTGTCTATTCTTTTTCAGATTCTTTTCCCACATAGGTCATTGCAGAGTGTTGGGTAGAGTTCGCTGTGCTAGACATGTAGGTTCCCCACCTACACATGTAGGTCCTTATTAGCTGTCTATTCCATGAGGCTCATTTTCATGTCCATCCTTCCCAGCCTTTGTCTATGCGCTTACAATTTTTTTTATTTACTAGGTCTTCATTGCTGCATGGGCTTTTTCTCTAGTTGCGGCTAGTGGGGGCTACTCTTCGTTGCAGTGAGGCATCTCACTGACATGGCTTCTCTTGTTGCAACTTAAAGACTGGTGAGCACAGGCTCAATAGCTGTGGCTCACAGGCTTAGTTGCTCCCAAGCATATGGGAATCTTCCCAGATCAAGGATTGAACTCATGTCTTTTGCATTGGCAGGCCAATTCTTTACCACTGAGCCACCAGAAATCCCCCGTCTGTGAGTTTATACCCATATATGTTCATGGGGAAATATGCGGCTGTGTGTGCAGTTTTGTGTTCATGAAATCAACCTTACACACTATCCTGAATCTCACTATTTGCACTGAGGTCACTGTGCACACACACACAACATACAGGGCAGAGCCACCACGTTCCTTGTAAACCACCGCATGTATCCCCACAGTCTCGGGGAGTGACAAAATTATCTGCTCCAACCCCCCCGTTAATGCATACATTAGACTGTTTCTAGTTTCCATTATTGAGCAATGTGCTAATGAACATTCTTTCACAAGCTTGTCACCAGGAAGCAAAGGAAATTGCATTTCACATATAGTATTTTTTATTTCATATATTCTATTTCATATAGACAGATATATAAGGGTAAAACTTATTTTCAGGGCTGAGTGAGAAAAGTATGCACCTCAACCCACCCACCCCCCACCACACACACACTCCCTGATTTAAAATCATTCTAGACAAAGAAGTCAAAAGAATACCACCATCAGGAGCTGTGGCTGCGTGAACCCAAGACAGCACCGAGAATCATAATAAGTTGTTTCCGTCTCCACTTGCGAGGGCTCTGTACATTTTGTGTCCCCTTAGTCATCATTTGGGTGAGTTCTACATATTTATGCTTGTTCTTTTTTTCATCTGTCCTCATAAATCAATCCCTGCAGTCTCCTAATGAAAGCCAGCTTTTCAAACGAAACTGTAGCCGGGTGTTTAACTAACTAAATATTGTTTTTCCCCCAGCACTGACAGAGAGGGGTGGGATGCGGCCTTGATAATTGTCCTCCCTTCCTCTAGCAACTCCAGGAAGCCACGTGCCGCCCCGACACTGACTGACGGGGCCCCAGGTGGGCGGCAGCCGTGGGTTTGGAGGGAGCGGCCATTGGGAGGTTTTCCTTTGCTCACTGGACTTTGCCCTCTGCATCCCTGGGGATCCCCAGGATGTCCGTAGGTCACCCTTCCCTGGGCTACCCTTAATAAAGGAAGAAAAAGTGTGAAGCTGCCCGGAGTGGCACCTAGCTGGCCATACACACTCGAGGCAGCCTGCTCAGCTCTCCTTCCCCAGAGCCTGTCAACCTCCAGGCCCAGCTGTCACTGGAGAACAGAGGATGTCAGCTTTTGCTACTCTGCTTCCAGCAGCCCCCACGGTGCCCTCAGATGGCTACCCGTGTGGCCTCAAGGAAACAAGACTGACCTTGAACCTCGTTTTGAACTGCCCTCAATCCTTCAACTGACCTCACCATCTGCAGCAGGGCTTCTCAAAGTATAGTCCCTGGAAACTTGTCAGAATTTGCAAATTCTCAGCCCCCACCTCAGAATAACTAGATCAGCCTCTCCACTGGTGCAGCCCAGCCTAAAGTGTTTGGAGGAGTCCTCCAGACAATTCTGATGAACACTCAGGTTTGAGAAGCACTGACCTGTATGATGATTTCCAAGCTCCTAACTCAGACTCCCCAGCCCTCCATGCCCTGGCCCTGCCAGCGTCCCCAGCCCCCATCTCTTACTACTTTCCAGACAGAGCTCAATGTCGCACGGGACAAACACACCTAGGTGGGTCTCTTCGTATCCCTGGGCTTGCTGTTCCTTCCACCTACCATGCTTTCACCCATCTGCCTCCACAAAGCAAATCCCAACATTCATTTTTTACATCCCAGTTCTGGGCTCTAGAAAGCCTTCCCTGACCTCCCCAAGAAGACAGGAAAACACCTAACATTTACAGGGTGCTTACTATACGCTTTACAGCATCGGATCTTGCTTCTATCACCAGTCACATCCATAACTGGGTATTGTTTTTGCTTTGGCTCTATCCCTTCATTCTGTCTGGAGTTATTTCTCCACTGATCTCCAGTAGCATATTGGGCACCTAATAACCTGGGGAGTTTCTCTTTTGGTATCCTATCATTTTGCCTTTTCATACTGTTCATGGGGTTCTCAAGGCAAGAATACTGAAGTGGCTTGCCATTCCCTTCTTCAGTGAACCACATTCTGCTGTAAAGAGCAGTATTGCATAGGAACCTGGAATGTCAGGTCCATGACTCAAGGCAAATTGGAAGTGGTCAAACAAGAGATGGCAAGGGTGAACGTCGACATTCTAGGAATCAGCGAACTAAAATGGACTGGAATGAGTGAATTTAACTCAGATGACTATTATATCTACTACTGCGGGCAGGAATCCCTCAGAAGAAATGGAGTTGCCATCGTGGTCAACAAAAGAGTCTGAAATGCAGTACTTGGATGCAATCTCAAAAACGACAGAATGATCTCTGTTCGTCTCCAAGGCAAACCATTCACTATCACAATTATCCAAATCTATGCCCCAACCAGTGATGCTGAAAAAGCTGAAGTTGAACAATTCTATGAAGACCTACAAGATCTTTTAGAACTAACACCCAAAAAAGATGTCCTTTTCATTATAGGGGACTGGAATGCAAAAGTAGGAAGTCAAGAAACACCTGGAGTAACAGGCAAATTTGGCCTTGGAATGCGGAATGAAGCAGGCCAAAGACTAATAGAGTTTTGCCAAGAAAATGCACTGGTCATAGCAAACACCCTCTTCCAACAACACAAGAGAAGACTCTACACATGGACATCACCAGATGGTCAACACCGAAATCAGATTGATTATATTCTTTGCAGCCAAAGATGGAGAAGCTCTATACAGTCAACAAAGACAAGACCGGGAGCTGACTGTGGCTCAGATCATGATAAAAAAAAAAAAAACCTGAGTATTTGTATTTTTCAAAATATTTCAAGATAATTCTGATATACATCTGGATTTTTTTAAATTTATTTATTTTTTTTTACTCTGGATTTTAAAAAGTGATTATAGGTTTTACTATTAGATCCTGTTTTGGTGATATAATGTTCTATTATTTTCTGTTGACCAATCATAATACAATGGTATTGAGTAATAGTTATATAATCACAATAGTAAAAGATGTTTAGCATTTTTCACAATCAATAGTCAGACAAAAAATAAAAGACAATTATAATTACAAGCCATAATGGGAACATAATTAACTTAACAATCTAAAATAATGACATAATTTGAAGAGGGATCAAGCAGAATGATGCTGTAAGTGGAAGTGCATACATGCACATATTTTTTTCCATCCAGCCAGTCTATGTCTTTTAGTTGGTGCATTTAATCCATTTACATTTCAGGTAAAGTACAATCTTATTACCATTTTCTTGATGTTTTGGGTTTATTTTCTGTAGATCTTTTCCTTCCTTTTTGCTTCCCGCATAGAGAAGTTCCTCTATCGTTTGTTCTAAAGCTGGTTTGGTGGTGCTGAATTCTCTTAACTTTTGCCTGTCTGGAAAGCTTTTGATTTCTCCATCAAATATGAGAGTCTTGCTGGCTAGAACATCCATGGTGTGGGTTCTTCCCTTTAATCACTTTAAATATATCATGACATTCCTTTCTGGTTTTCAGAGTTTCTATTGTGAAATCAGTTGATAGCCTGCTGAAGGTTCCCTTGAATGTTATTTGTTGTTTTTACCTTGTTGCTTTTAATATTTTATCTGTCTTTAATTTTTGTCAGTTTGATTACTATACGTCTTGGTGTGTTCCTTCTAGGGTTTAACCTTCCTGAGACTCTCTGTGCTTCCTGGATTTGGTTGACTATTTCATTTCCCATGTCCAGGAAGTTTTCAGCTATTATCTCTTCAGATATTTTTTCAGGTCCTTTCTCTCTTTCTTCTCCTTCTGGAACCCCTATAATCAAATGTTGATGCATTTAATGTTGTCCCAGAGGTCTCTTAGGTGGTCTTCATTTCTTTTCTTTCTTTTTTCTTTTTTCCTATATTCTGTTCTGTGGCAGTCATATCAACCATTCTGTTCTCCAGGTCACTTATCTATTCTTCTGCATCAGCTACTCTGCTATTGATTCCTTCTAGTGTATTATTCATCTCTGTTTGTTTGTTCTTTAGTTATCCAAAATCTTTGGTAAACATTTCTTGCATCTTCTTTGCCTCCATTCTTTTTCAGGATCCTGCATCATCTTCACTATCACTAGTCTTTTTCTGGAAGGTTGCCTATTTCCACTTCATTTAGTTGTTTTTCTGGAATTTTATCTTGACCCTTCATCTGGGACATAACTTTCTGCTTTTTCATTGTAATTAACTTTCTGTAATATGGCTTTTGTTTTAGCCACTTTGAGACAGTTCTTCTTGTCCTCTAATGAATGAGGCTAAAAGGCTTATATAAGCTTCTTGATGGGAGGAATTGGCAATGGAAAAAACTGGGTCTTGTTCTGGTGGGCAAGGCCTTGCTCAATCCAAGTATCTGCTGATTGGTGGGGTTGCCCTCCTCCCTGGTAGTTGTTTGGACTGAGGCAACACAGCCATGGGGTCTATGGGCTCTTTGGCAGGGTTAATGGTGAAATTCAAGGTTTATGCCAAGGGGGAATCTTCCAGTGCCCCCGTTCCTGTGGTGAGCCCCTGCCAACCCATGCCACCCACACCTCCACAGGAGGTCCTCCAACACTAGCAGGTTGCTTTGGTTCAGTCTCCTGTGGGGTCACTGCTCCTTAAATTTTGTTTGTGCCCTCCAATACTGGAATCTCTGTTTCCCTCAGTCCTCTGGAAGGCCCATAATCAAACCCCACTGGCCCTGAAGGCCAGAGTCTCTGGGGATTTCCAGTCCCTTTGTCAGATTCTGATGCTGGGAAGCATGACATGGGATTCAGAACCTAAACAATAGTGTGAGAACTTCTTTGGTTTCATTTGTTCTCCAGTCTGTGGGCACCCACCTGGCAGTATGGGATTTGATTTTACTGTGATTGCACATCTCCTATCACCTCCCTGTGGCTTCTTCTTTGTCTTTAGACATGGGAGATCTTTTCTGGCGGGTTCTAATGTCCTCCTGTCGATGGTTGGTCAACAGTTAACTGCAATTTTGGTGCTTTCGCAAGAGGAGATTAGCATACATCCTTCTACTCTGCTGTCTTGAACCAAAATTCTTAGCTTTTGCTTTTATTTAAAGATAGCAAAAACTGGAAGCCATACAACAATACTGGTTGTCTTAAGGAACCAGGACTTCAACTTTAGGATTCTTAAAGAATGCAAGAATTTAGTTTAGAAAAAAAAAAATTCTATTTTTATTGTGAGCAAAACTGGCCTTATAATAGAGTATATATATATATATATATATATATATATATATATATATTGTAAAATTTATTTAAAATTGTTATATGATTTTGAAAGGTTACTTTCCCTTAGCAATTATAACATAGTTATATATTGCTATTTTACCCATGTCACACAACAGCCTTCAGCCTATTTGCATCCAGTAGTTTGTATGCCTACCACTCCTTCACACCTGTTTTGTCCATCTCCCTCTTTAGGAAATCACTAGTTTGTTCTAATATAAACCACTAGTTTAAAAGACTCTTGCTCCTTGGAAGAAAGACTATGACCAACCTAGACAGCATATTAAAAATCAGAGATATTACATTGCCAACAAATGTCCGTCTAGTCAAAGCTATGGTTTTTCCAGTAGTCATGTATGAATGTGAGTTGGACTATAAAGAAAGCTGAACACAGAAGAATTGACGCTATTGAACTGTGGTGCTGGAGAAGACTCTTGAGAGTCCTTGGACAGCAAGGAGATCAAATCAGTCAATCTTAAAGTAAATCAGTTCTGAATATTCATTTGAAGGACTGATGCTGAAGTTGAAACTCCAATAATTTGGCCACCTGATGTAAAGAACTGACTCATTGGAAATGACCCTGACGCTGGGAAAGATTGAAGGCAGGAGGAGAGAGGATGACAGATGATGAGATTGTTAGATGGCATTACTGACTCGATGGACATGAGTTTGAACAAGCTCTGGGAGTTGGTGTTGGACAGGGAAGCCCTGTGTGCTGAAGTCCTTGGGGTTGCAAAGAGTCGAACATGACTAAGCAGCTGAGCTGAATTGAGTTTGTTCTCTGTATATATGAGTCTGATTTTTTTTTGTTATATTCACTAGTATATGTATTATTTAGATTCTACATATAAGTGATATCATGCAGTATTTGTCTTTTTTGTCTGACTTCTTTCACTGAGCATAATTCCTTCCAAATCCATCAATGTTGCTGAAAATGGCAAAAGTACATACATATTTTTAATGTCTGTATTTCATTTTAAGTATGTATATATATATATTCATATTTCATGGTACATCTGTATATATATAGACATGCAATTTACTTACTATATATATATACAGACATGCTTTGTACATCTGTGTGTGTATATATATACAGACATGCAATTTACTCATATATGTATGCTGCTACTCCTGTTTAGTTTCTAAGTTGGGTCTGACTCTCTGTGAACCCATGAACTGTAGCTCTCCAGCATCTTATTTCCATGGAATTTTCCAGGCCAGAATACTGGAGTGAGTTGCCATTTTTTTCTTCAGGGAGTTTCCCAACCCAGGAATCAAACCTGTAACTTCTGATTGGCAGGTGAATTCTTTACCACTGAGACACCTGCGAAAGTCCCACATATATGTATGCTGTTGCTGTTTTTCAGTCACTCAGTCATGTATGACCCAATGGACTGCGGCATGCCAGACTCTCTTGCCCTCTACTATCTCCTGGAATGTACTCAAATATATGTTCATTGAGTCAGTGATGCTATCTAACCATTTCATCCTCTGTCACCCCTTTCTCCATTTGCTTCAATCTTCCTCACTATCAGGATCTGACTCAGTGAGTTGGTTCTTCCCATTATGTTGCAAAGTATTGGAGTGTCAGCTTCAGTATCAGTTCTTTCAAAAAAGTCCCACATATATGTATGCTGTTGCTGTTTTTCAGTCACTCAGTCATGTATGACCCAATGGACTGCGGCATGCCAGACTCTCTTGCCCTCTACTATCTCCTGGAATGTACTCAAATATATGTTCATTGAGTCAGTGATGCTATCTAACCATTTCATCCTCTGTCACCCCTTTCTCCATTTGCTTCAATCTTCCTCACTATCAGGATCTGACTCAGTGAGTTGGTTCTTCCCATTATGTTGCAAAGTATTGGAGCGTCAGCTTCAGTATCAGTTCTTTCAATGAATGTTCAGGGTTGATTTTCTTTAGAATTGACTAGTTTGATTTCCTTGCAGTCCAAGGGACCCTCAAACATCTTCTCCACAACACAATTTGAAAGCATCAGTTCTTCAGTGGTCAGCCTTCTTTATGGTCCAACTCTCACATCCATACATGACTACTGGAAAAACCATAGCTTTGAACTGTATGGACTTTTGTTGACAAAGTGATGTATATGCTTTCTAATATGCTATCTAGGTTTGTCATAGCTTTTCTCCCAAGGAGCAACGTCTTTTAGTTTCATGGCTGCAGTCAACATCCACAATGATTTTTGAGACCAAGAAAATAAAATCTATCACTGTTTCCACTTTTTCCCCTTCTATTTGCCATGAAGTAATGGGACTTGATGTTATGATCTTAGTTTTTTGATTGTTTAGTTTCAAGCTACTTTTTTCACTCTCCTCTTTCACCTTCATCAAGAGGCTCTTTAGTTTCTCTTCACTTTCTTCCATTAGAGTGGTATCATCTGCATATCTGAGGTTATTGGTATTTCTCCCAGCAATCTTGATGCCAGCTTGTGCTTCATCCAGCCCAGTATTTCACATGATGTACTCTGCATACAAGTTAAATAAACAAGATGACAATACACAGCCTTGACATATTCCTTTCCCAGTTTCAACGATCATGTTCCATGTCTGGGTCTAACTGTTGCTTCTTAACCCACATACACGTTTCTCAGAAGACAGGTAAGGTGGTCTGGTACTCCCATCTGTAACAATTTTAATTTTTCAGTTTGCTATGATCCACACAGTCAAAGCTTTTAGCATAGTCAGTGAAGCAGAAGTAGATGTTTTTCTGGAATTCCCTTGCTTTCTTTATGATCCAGTGAAAACTGCCAATTTGACCTCTGATTCCTCTCTTTTCTAAACACAGCTTGTCCATCTGGAAGTTCTTGACTCACATACTGCTGAAGCCTAGCTTGAAGAATTTTGAAGATAACTTTGTCAGCCTGTGAAATAAGCATGATAGTTTGAACATTCTTTGACATTGCCCTTATTTGGGATTGGAATGAAAACTGACTTTTTCCATTCCTATAGCCACTGCTTAGTTTTCCAGTTGAGTGCAACACTTTAACAGCATTATCTCTTAGGATTTTAAATAGTTCACCTGGAATTCCATCACCTCCACTAGCTTTGTTCATCATAATGCTTACTAAGGCCCACTTGACTTCATGCTTCAGATTGTCTGGCTCTAGGTGAGGAACTACACCATCGTGGTTATCAGAGTCATTAAGACATTTTTTGTATAGTTCTTCTGTATATTCTTGCCACCTCTTCTTAATTTCTTCTGCTTCTATTAGGTCCTTATCATTTCTGTCCTTTATCATGCCCATTCTTGCATGAAATGGTCCCTTCATATCATTCAACTTCTTAAAGAGATTTCTAGTCTTTCCCATTTTATTGTTTTCCTCTATTTCTTTGCATTGTTCTTTGAAGAATGAACTTCTTATCTCTCCTTGCTATTCTCTGGAACTCTGCATTCACTTGGGTGTATCTTTCCTTTCTCCTTTGCCTTTCACTTTTCTTCTTTCCTCAGCTATTTGTAAAGCCTCTTCAGACAACCACTTTTCCTTCTTGCATTTCTTTTTCTTTGGGAATGCCTTAGTCACTACTTCCTGTACAATGTTACAAATCTCCATCTGTATTCTTCAGACACTTGTTTTACCAGATCTAATCACTTGAACCTATTCCCCACCTTCACTGTAAAAGGGATTTGGGGTGGTATAAGGGATTTGATTTGGGTCACACTTGAATGGCCTAGTGGTTTTCCCTGCTTTCTTTTATTCATGTTGTGTGTTTATTCACTCAGTTGTATCCAACTCTTTGCCACCCTATGGACTGCAGCCTGCCAGGATCCTCTGTCCATGGGGATTCTCCAGGCAAAAATACTGGAGTTGGTTGCCATGCCTTCCTCCAGGGGATCTTCCCAACCCAGTGATTAAACCCAGGTCTCCCACACTGAAGGCAGATTCTTTACAATCTAAGCCACAGGAAAGCCCTCTTTTATACATATGTATATGAAAATGAAAGTAAAAATGTTAGTTGCTCAGTGGAATCTGATTCTTTGCCATCCAATGGACTGTAGCCCTTGTCCATGAAATTCTCCAGGCAAGCTTATTGGAGTGGGTAGCCATTCCCTTCTTTAGCAGGTCTTCCCAACCCAGGGATCAAACCAAGGTCTGCTTCCAGTGTATGTATATGTGTATATTTATACTCTCCTCCCCTCATGATTACTGTTTTTGATTTAATACTTTACATCTAATTGTTTTG